>WNWK01000267.1:395000-472500 GCA_009830355.1 Cherax destructor | reverse complement strand
ATGAAAGAGAAGGATAAATGGATTGCTAATTCCAAGTTTGCAATAAAGCCTTGGAGACGGGAGTCGATGACTGGAGTGACGGGGAAGTTATTACCAAGCACAAAATAATACCTGAACGACACAAAACAGTTACGCTGAGAGACTAACCATCAGGACATGCGCATCGCCAGTGGACTCCCTCCAAGGCCCAATCCTATTTCCTATACAGTTGCTGCGTGGGACTGATCCCCCTGTGTGTAATGCAAGAGGCTCGATCCTCCGACGAGAGTTTAGAAGCCTATCCAGCCTACTAGGCTGGATTTACATCTAGCTATGTAAATATACAAACGCATCCATTTGAAAAAAAAGATGAACACGCTTGAAAAGTAATAGTTTATACATGAAGACTTGATTTAGACGAGGGAAGAAAAAAATGTCTGACTTACTGTACTTTCTCTCTGGATGAATCTGTCAGTCTGACATTTTCTCTCTCTCTCTCTCTCTCTCTCTCTCTCTCTCTCTCTCTCTCTCTCTCTCTCTCTCTCTCGCTGTCAGTTCTTCAGTACTGGTCTTTTCAGTATCCGGTCATATTTCGTTGCAGCAAAGTGAGCCGTCAAACAGGAATTCCAGTGTCATTACTTGCTGTTTGCAAACCACTCTAGCTCCATTCTTCACCAGAAACAGAACTAAAAAAAACGTCTACCATAAAAGCAACACTGTTGGCGAAAGGCGTGTGGCGAGGGTTGTGTGGCGAGGGTTGTGTGGCGAGGGTTGTGTGGCGAGGGTTGTGTGGCGAGGGTTGTGTGGCGAGGGTTGTGTGGCGAGGGTTGTGTGGCGAGGGTTGAGTGGCGAGGGTTGAGTGGCGAGGGTTGAGTGGCGAGAGGAAGCGGAGGTGAACCAATACACAGTCAGCGAGGATGTTCGCCAGGTCTGGCGTTCGCTGCAGTCTCCCGAAACCACAAAAATATACAGCTAGTCATACATCTAGTGAAGGGGTCTTGATCCAGTGAATCAGAGCTGCTCTCTTCCTTGGATCGAACTTGACTACTATCCACTGCCGCTGCATGACCATGACTGGTATAGGACACTACAGTGTAGAGATCTGTTATTTTTTTTTTACATGGGTTGTTGAACTTAGCTCGGGTTGGCTAAAACTCCTTGTGGTCCTGTTTCCTGACGAACAAAACACTATCAAAAGCTAACAGTCCCAGCCGTCATCTGTATTACTCAGAATATATTCACACCGAGAGGTGTATGTCTCTTAGTGTATATACACCGAGAGTTTGTTTTAATCACTAATCGGTTTAGCGCTTTATTTTATAATAATAATAATTTAATCCCTATTTAAAGGATTAAATATTCTAGACTGTGGTGAATGAGTGACGAGCAGCCTTAATGACCCCGAGTAGTTGATAGGATTTAAACCCACTTAACCGACCATGTGTATTACTAAATCTGTTGAGTTGTTAGGTGCGAGGTAGCCTCTGAAGTGGAGGTGCATGGGGAGGTGTAAGGAAGAGACCCTAGGAAGAGAAATAAATGGGGAGGTAAGAGAGGGAGAAATCCCCTGGGAAGGGAAGACTTGTAAGTCCGTACCAAGACTATCTGTTGAGAAAGAACTACGTATTTACTTCTATAGATATAGGGATTATTAAGGACTATCGTGTATTTTGTATGAGACAAGAATAAAAAACAGAAGGCTCTCTCTCCACCCTCTACTTTAGAGCCGGCATGAAAAGCAGGGAAGAAAATATACCATACCATATTGAAATATTACACAGAATTTGCAGATGATTTGGAACTGGATGAAAGACGTGGGCTTCAACCACCTCTACTAATTGAGTACTGTTTCTGTCTTATTACTCTTGTTACTCCACAGTCATTCACAAAGCTGCGGACACAAGTTGTTCTACTTCCAGTTACCACCAGGTCTGCTGAGGCTATCACAAGCCTCTACCTCTACCACTACTACTCTTCATGACTCGGTTGCCTCGCTGTCAGCTGATCGTCCTGAAGCAGCTGCTGTATAAACATGAGAGATCCGTTGACCTCAGATTGTCCCACCTGTTGTATGTATTGACTGTCTGTGTGAGTTTAAAAGTGGATTTAGTGAGGGGCTCAGAGAGAGGTTAAGTGAGGTAGTGAGTGTCCAAAGTAATGTCTCCCTCCTTTCCTCACTCACCACACCCTCCCTGGTCTCTGTAACATATTAGATCCTGAAGACTCTAGTAACCAGAGCACGATGCGCAGTTTATAGTTGAATCCTATACTTAACAAATGCTTGTCCAGCTGGTTCTCAATTGAATGACTGCATTATCTTCGTGCTTCCAACATTAACAAGTAGTTTATTCCATTCTGCTATAAATCTGTTTCCTCCCCCCCCAAAATTTGTATATGTCCGTGTTGCATCTTCGGCCTCGCAGTTTCAGTCATCTCTTTCGAGTTATGGACTCTTTCAGCATTTCAAATATCTATTCTTGTATCAGAATTACTCATTATAATAAAGGTTTGACAGAGAACTCCTCGAAGTCTGCGTTTCCTCAGAGAAAAGAGAGTGAGTAGTTTGAAAAGCACACAGAAAGGGGAGGTGGGAGGGGACAAGCACCTAAGAAGGGAAATAGATGGGGAGGTGTGAGGGGGACGAACTCCTAGGATGGGGAGGTGGATAAGGAGATGTGAGAGAAGAGCACCTAGGAAGGGAGGTGGATGGGGAGGTGTGAGAGAAGAGCACCTAGAAAGGGAGGTGGATGGAGAGGTGTGAGAGAAGAGCACCTAGGAAGAGAGGTGGATGCGGAGGTGCGAGAGAAGAGCACCTAGGAAGAGAGGTGGATGGGAAGGTGTGAAAGAGCACCTAGAAAGGGAGGTGGATGGAGAGGTGTGATAGAAGAGCACCTAGGAAGGGAGGTGGATGTGGAGGTATGAGAAAAGAGCACCTAGGAAGGGAGGTTGATGGGGGGACGTCAGAAGAATAGCACAATCGTCCTTCTTGGTCAGGCCAGGACCTGCCTCGCCCCTGTGAGACTTTTACCTGAGATGAACTTCTGTATGCACTCGTTATGTGCTGCGTTCTTTCCTGTAGCTACTCACACACAGGCGATCATACGCAGAAGGGTAAACCCATACGCTCAAACACACACACACAAAGGAGCTGTGACTCAACCCTTGCCACCACAAATAGGTGAGTACAAATATACACATTCAAGCAAACGCATATAAATAGACACAAATACATAGAAACAGACAAGTGGAAATAAAGAGAGAGAGAGAGATGTTAAGAATTCGATATTGTATATTTAGACTTTAGTAAGGCTTTTGATAGAGTACCGCACCAGAGACTGTTAAAGAAAGTGGCAGCTCATGGCATTGGGGGAAAAGTGCTGTCATGGATCGAGTCATGGCTCACCAATAGGAAGCAGAGAGTGTGCATAAATGGGGTTAAATCCGAATGGGGACTTGTAACAAGTGGTGTTCCACAGGGATCAGTCTTAGGCCCATTGTTATTTATAATATATATCAATGACCTTGATGAGGGAATTACTAGTGATATGAGCAAATTCGCCGACGACACGAAGATGGGTAGGATAATTGATTCAAACATAGATGTCATAGAACTTCAGGAAGATTTAGACAAACTTAATTCGTGGTCAGAAAAGTGGCAGATGCAGTTCAATGTAGATAAATGCAAGGTTCTGAAGCTCGGGAGTGTCCATAACCCAAGCACTTATAAGTTAAATAACGTAGAACTTAGCCATACAGATTGCGAGAAGGACTTGGGGGTGATGGTAAGCAGCAACCTTAAACCAAGACAGCAATGCCTAAGCGTACGTAATAAGGCAAATAGATTACTGGGATTTATATCAAGAAGTGTTAGCAACAGAAGTCCAGAGGTTATATTACAGCTTTATACATCATTAGTAAGGCCTCACCTAGATTACGCAGCTCAGTTCTGGTCTCCATATTACAGAATGGACATAAATTCGTTAGAAAATATTCAGCGTAGAATGACTAAATTAATACATAGCATTAGAAATCTTCCTTACGAAGAAAGATTGAAGACCTAAAATTACATTCACTTGTAAGACGTAGAATGAGGGAGACATGATCGAGGTATACAAGTGGAAAATGGGTATTAACAAAGGGGATATAAATAAGGTCTTGAGGATATCTCTCCAAGAGAGAACCCGCAATAATGGATTCAAGTTAGATAAGTTTAGATTTAGAAAGGATATAGGAAAGTATTGGTTTGGAAATAGGGTAGTTGATGAGTGGAACAGTCTGCCTAGTAGGGTTATTGAAGCTAGGACCTTGGGTAGTTTCAAATTTAGGTTGGATAAATTCATGAGTGAGAGGGGTTGGATTTGAGTGGGACTCGCGCATGAGTGGGTAGAATTGTCAAAGCTTATTTCTTGGGTAGCATTGAAGATTGGGTTGAGCAAATGTTCTGTTAGTGGGACGGATTGTGAAGGACCTGCCTAGTATGGGCCAACAGGCCTGCTGCAGTGTTCCTCCTTTCTTATGTTCTTATGTTCTTATGAGAGAGAGAGAGAGAGAGAGAGAGAGAGAGAGAGAGAGAGAGAGAGAGAGAGAGAGAGAGAGAGAGAGAGAGAGAAGGAAAGGCAAGTTTGCTCTTTGCCTGAGCGGAATTAAGCGATTTCATAACGACTAGGAAGAGATGTTAATTAAAAGTTTAAAGGGGCGTTCATACCTGTAATTATCCCGAGTGTAGCTCCTCAGTGTATTACAGAAACTCAGTGTATTATTAGCTCCTCAGTGTATTACAGGACCTTAGTGTATTACCAGCACCTTAGTGTATTACCAGCACCTTAGTGTATTACCAGCACGTCAGTGTATTACCAGCACGTCAGTGTATTACCAGCACGTCAGTGTATTACCAGCACGTCAGTGTATTACCAGCACCTCAGTGTATTACCAGCTCCTCAGTGTATTACCAGCACCTCAGTGTATTACCAGTACGTCAGTGTATTACCAACACCTCAGTGTATTACCAGCACCTCAGTGTATTTCCAGCACCTCAGTGTATTACCAGCACCTCAGTGTATTACCAGCACGTCAGTGCATTACCAGCACGTCAGTGTATTACCAGCACCTCAGTGTATTACCAGCACCTCAGTAAATTCATTCAGCTCTTTAGTTGATTTGCAGTTCCTCAGCTCATTCCTAGATTCTCAGCTTATTACTAGTTCCTCAGCTCATTACTAGTTCCTGAGCTCATTACAAGTTCCTCAGCCCTTTCCTAGTTCATCAGCTTATTAATAAATCATTAGCTCATTACTAGTTCCTCAGCTCTTTCCTAGTTCCTCAGCTCATTACTAGTTCCTCATCTCATTCCTAGTTCCTCAGCTCATTCCTAGGTCCTCAGCTCATTCCTAGTTCCTCAGCTCATTCCTAGTTCCTCAGCTCATTACTAGTTCCTCAGCCCTTTCGTAGCTCCTCAGCCCATTACTAGTTCCTCAGCTCATTACTAGTTCCTCAACTCATTCGTTGTAGTACCCACAATCAGTGGCCAGGCTTCAAACACCTTTTATTGTACAGCAGTAAAGGAATGGAACAGACTGCCTGCACATGTCAAAGCCAGTCATAGCATGAACCAGTTCAAGAAGAGAGCCAAAAAGTGCTTAATGAATGTAGCGACAGCAAGGGAGGAGAATGATTTTTATTTTTTTAGCTAACACACATGTAAATATAAATACTAACTCATTTTACCTTATTCCTAGTACATATATCTCTTTTATAGTATAGTAATAAGATATTATCTCCTTTATAGTATAATAATAAGGTATTAAAAGGACCCCAGTGGAAATAAGTCACTTTGACTTTTTTGGGTTATCCCAGGTTCTCTACACATATGTATGATGTGACATGCAAAGAGTACGTTACATTTATTCGGCGTATGTACACACTCTCATATAGGCTGCCTCACCAACCAGCGAACCAGGTACTAAGGGTTTGACGATTCATGGGGTCCCATCGTCAGATCAGTACCTAGGTTCTCACAATCATAATGTGGGTCTGACAATTGCGAAGGTGATGTGGTAGCACTCACGTTTTCACCCTTGTTAGATTAATTCTGCTGCTGGTTGAAGCATGGTGGTCTCTCAATCTTTTGGTTTCTATTGTTGCCTTGGCTTACCGTGGCGTGCACTTATATTACCTATTGCTGTACATAGTGTATATAGTGTACATAAATCTGTTTATGCTTGGTGAAGGAAAATACAATTCAAAGATTTCAGCTGTGTTTATTTTGCTCCAAGCTCCCTTTTACGACCAGGTTAACAGGCCTTGATTACCTGAGTTTGTAATATATGATAATCTATGTAACTGTATTTGTGTATACCTGAATAAACTTACTTACTTCTCTCTCAAACCTAGTTTACATAAGTTAGGGATTATTTTTCAGCTGGCAGAGTTTCATTTTCTTTTACATACGCGAAGTAAACAAAGAAAATTTATTAGATGGGAAACTCAAATGTACACACGAGGTGTACTCACCTAATTGTAGTTGCAGGGGTCGAGACTCAGCTCCTGGCCCCGCCTCTTCGCTGTCCGCTACTGGGTCTCTGCTCTCCCTGCTCCATGAGCTTTATCATACCTTGTCTTAAAACAATATATGGTTCCCGCCTCCACTATATCGTTCGCTAGACTATTCCACTTCCTGACTACTCTATAGCTGAAGAAATGCTTCCTAACATCCCTTTGACTCATCTGAGTATTCAGCTTCCAGTTGTGCCCCCTTGTTTCTGTGTTCCCTCTCTTGAACATCCTGTCACTATCCACCTTGTCTATCCCCCGCAGTATTTTGTATGTCGTTATCATGTCTCCTCTAACCCTTCTGTCCTCCAGTGTTGTTAGTCCTATTTCCCTCAACCTTTCTTCATAGGACAGTCCCCTGAGTTGTGGAACTAGCCTTGTAGCAAACTTTTGCACTTTCTCTAGTTTCTTGATGTGCTTGACCAGGTGTGGGTTCCAGACTGGTGCTGCATACTCTAGTATGGGCCTGACGTACACGGTGTAGTGTCTTGAACGATTCCTTATTAAGGTAACGGAACGCTAATCTTAGGTTTGCCAGTCGCCCATATGCTGCCGCAGTTATCTGGTTGATGTGTGCCTCCGGAGACGTGCTTGGCGTTATACTCACCCCAAGGTCTTTCTCCTTTGACGAGGTTTGTAGCCTTTGTTCACCTAGCCTGTACTCTGTCAGCGGTCTTCTTTTCCCTTCTCCGACCTTCATGACTTTGCATTTGGTGGGATTAAATTCGAGAAGCCAGTTGCTAGACCAGATGTCAAGCTTGTCCAGGTCTCTTTGAAGTCCTGCTTGGTCCTCTTCCGGTGTGATTCTCCTCATTAATTTCACATCATCTGCGAACAGAGACACTTCTGAGTCTATCCCGTCCGTCATGTCATTTACATATACCAAGAATAGCACTGGTCCTAGGACTGACCCCTGCGGTACACCGCTCGTCACAGGTGCCCACTCTGATACCTCATCACGCACCATGACCCGTTGTTGCCTGCCTGTGAGGTATTTCCTGATCCATTCTAGTGCCCTTCTTGTTATACACGCTTGTTCTTCCAACTTCTTTACTTATCTCATATGAGGAACTGTGTCGAAGGCCTTCCTGCAGTCCAGGAAAATGTAATCAACCCACCCTTTCCCCTTGCCTTACCTCTGTTACTTTATCATAGAACTCCATGAGGTTTGTTACACAGGATTTGCCTTCCCTGAATCCGTGCTGTCTGGCGTTGATTATACTGTTCTGCTCCAGATGCTCCACCATTCTTTTCCTGATGATTTTCTCCAAGACTTTGCACACTATACATGTAAGTGACACCGGTCTATAGTTTAGTGCCTCTTTTCTGTCTCCTTTTTTAAAGCGTGAGTTCGTTTTAGGACAAATTTACTAGTTATTTTGTCACTGTATAATTCTTGACAAACAAAACAAATATCCACTTACTATTAAATAAGTGTTTAGGATGTTCAAGGAATGGATTAGGCTACCTGATCATGTCAAAGCCAGTCACTGAATAAAAGAATTTAAGAAAAAACTTGTGATTTAAGGAAAATAAATGGACGATGTTACTCATGTCTGATTTATTCAGTCGACGTCATAACAAACATTATAGGGGAGACAGGAACCATACATAGCTTTAAGAAGATGCATGATAAAGCTCATGGAGCAGGAAGAGTCACCTAGTAGCGACTAGTGAAGAGGTGGGGCCGGGAGCTGTGAATCGATCCCTGCAACCACAACTAGGTGAGTATACACACACACACACAATTTGGTGAGTAGGTGAGTACACACACACACGCATATATATAATATATATATATATATATATATATATATATATATATATATATATATATATATAAAATTTAAAAATATATATATATATATATTCAAGGCAGGCGAAATTGTAAACTTGAGAATATACAGAGAACTTTCACTGCACGTATAAATACCATAAAACACCTAAATTTCTGGGGACAGTTGAAGGTCCTTGACCTGTACTTCTTGGAACGCAGGCGAGAACGATACATGATAATATAAACTTTGAAAATCCTAGAGGGACTAAACCAAATCTACACACAGAAATCACTCCCCACGAAAGCAAAAGACTCGGCAGGTGGTGCAACATTTTTCCAGTGAAAAGCAGGGGCGCCATGAGTAAGCTAAGATACATCATAGTAAGTGTCAGGGGTCCAAAACCGTTCAACTGCCTCCCAGCATACATAAGGGGGACCCCAATGGAAATAAGTCACTCTGACTTTTTTGGGTTATCCAAGGTTTTATACACATATGCTGTTATGTATGATAATCTATGTAACTGTATTTGTGTATACCTGAATAAACTTACTTACTTACCCCTGGCTCTCTTCAAGAGGGAGCTCGACGGACACTTAAAGACAGTACCTGACCAACCGGGTTGTGGTTTGTACGTCGGTCTGCGTGCGGCCAGCATTAATTAATTAAAGGACCCCTATGGAAATAAGATAGACAGTTCTCGATGCACACTGATTTTTCGGTTAAAAATCCGAAAATATCTTAGCTTAGGGACGTGCTTCCATAAGACACCTGCTGTCTCTGTTCACCCATCAGTGTAAAATGGGTACCTGGGTGTTAGTCGACTGGTGTGGGTCGCATCCTGGGACAAAACTGACACCTAATTTGCCCGAAATATTCAGCATAGCAAGCGGCTTTCTATATACGTAGTAGTACGTCATTAATGTCAGCTAGGCCTGTATACCATGTACATGTACTTGTAGTAAATAAAGATATTATTATTATTATTATTATTATTATTATTATTATTATTATTATTATTATTATTATTATTATTATATTAGTAGTAGTAGTAGTAGTAGTAGTAGTAGTAGTAGTAGTAGTAGTAGTAATACACCTCAAGTGTAAATTTTGTGTCTCCCATTAAAACATTTTCTTTATTTTCCTCGCATAGTTAAAGAAAATGAAACCTTGACTGATGAAGTAACCCATAACTTACATAAACTAGATGTGAGAAACCCTTTTTATAAGGAAGATCTAGTAATTCTAGTTATTCGAATAAACCAAGAGAGGTAACCCAGGATAACCAAAGAGAGCCAATATATCTAGCTTATTTCGAGGATACGTCCCACAACATTCGGATAACACACAAGTACCTACTTATTGCAACAGGAGCAACAGCTGTAAGGCAACATGCCCAACATTAAGTTATTTAAATAACTTACATTGAGCAATGTGTGTCCAAAAAATGGTTATAATTGACCATAAGGGGTGGACCGGTAAGCCAGTGGAAGGCCTCGGTCAGATGACAAAAGCTCCAATGGCGGGTCACCATCTGACTAAGACCCGCGTCAGGAAACACTTGTAAGTAAGTAAGTAAGTTTATTCAGGTATACACAAATACATTTACATACATTATCATACATAGCAGCATATGTGTAGAGAACCCAGGATAACCCAAAAAAGTCAGACAGAGTGACTTATTTCCATTGGGGTCCTTTTTATACTTAATTTTTACATTGTAGGATATATATGTCATTATATTATAAAGGATATATGTATACTAGGAATAAGGTAAAAAGAGTTATTTACACTTGCCCTGTTTCCTGACGAACCTTACCTAACCTAACCTTACATTGGGCCCCAATGGACATCAGTCATACTGAACGACTTTAGTAAGTTTATTAAGCTGAAATTTACTCCACAATTACAGTTACACAAATTTGTAGGCTATTACACTTGTCTTACGTAGCAACATATGTGTAAAAGGACCCCAATAGAAATAAGTCACTCTGACATTTTTGGGTTATCCTGGGTTCTTTATACATATGCTGCTATGTATGATATTCTATGTAACTGTATTTGTGTATACCTGAATAAACTTACTTATTAAATTACCTGCTTGTAATATCTGACTATCTGCAGTTTAATTGAGTTACCCTAGGATGAATCTACATAGTGTGCTTCTTATGTCCCCATAACATCTCTAAGACCATGTAAAAAGAAAATTATATGTACGCACAACAAAGAAGGGAATGTACGAAAGTATAGTGGTATCAACACTCTTATATGGGTGTGAAGCATGGGTTGCAAATGCTGCAGCGAGGAGGCGGCTGGAGGCAGTGGAGATGTCCTGTCTAAGGGCAATGTGTGGTGTAAATATTATGCAGAAAATTCGGAGTGTGGAAATTAGGAGGAGGAGTGGAGTTACTAAAAGTATTTGTCAGAGGGCTGAAGAGGGGTTGTTGAGGTGGTTTGGTCATTTAGAGAGAATGGATCAAAGTAGAATGACTTGGAGAGCATATAAATCTGTAGGGGAAGGAAGGCGGGGTAGGGGTCGTCCTCGAAAAGGTTGGAGGGAGGGGGTAAAGGAGGTTTTGTGGGCGAGGGGCTTGGACTTCCAACAAGCATGTGTGAGAGTGTTAGATAGGAGTGAATGGAGACGAATGGTTTTTGGGACCTGACGAGCTGTTGGAGTGTGAGCAGGGTAATATTTTGTGAAGGGATTCAGGGAAACCAGTTAATTGATTTAGTTGGACTTGAGTCCTGGAAATGGGAAGTACAATGCCTGCACTTTAAAGGAGGGGTCTGGGATAGTGATAGTTGGAAGGGACTATTCTCAGCTGTCGTATCTGAGCGCCTCTGCAAAGACAGTGATTATGTATGAGTGAGGTGAAAGTGTTGAATGATGATGAAAGTATTTTCTTTTTGGGGATTTTCTTTCTTTTTGGGTCACCCTGCCTCGGTGGGAGACGGCCGACTTGTTAAATATATATATATATATATATATATATATATATATATATATATATATATATATATATATATATATATATATATATATATATATATATATATAGACATATTAATATAATGATATATATTGATGGCGACAGAAACAGATTATTTGATCTGTATATTTGGACTTCCTTCCCAGGTATATATATGATGTTCTTCGAGAATTTTTACGGTTACACAATTAACTGAAGCGAGGAACAGTTATTTACAACACGTATGAACTCTCGTGTTTTCGTCCCACCTTCTGCACTGGCTTCAGTAATTAACTTCAGTTAGGATAACAAGTCTCGTCTCTAAAGTCTTCTCCAGCAAATACCACACTCTAGCCTTTTCTTTCCTCTGTGCCTCACCACAGACTCTCTCTTCTCTCTCCCGAGTCTCAGAAAACCTTATATATGGCTCTTCCTTCTATCCCCAATGCCCTGTTGCCCCCCATTCCATTCCGGTTGAAATCTCTGGCTCCTAGAAATGTCCCAGAACACAGTCAGGAAGAGAATATTAGCTTATATGACTAGGAATGTAGAAAAAGTTAGTATATAAAACCTACCTAATAATTTATGTCAAGGTATCTCATTAATGAAAATATAATACCAGGAATTTGAAACAAATATTATAAATGTGCTTGAAACAGATGAAATAAATTGTGGATATACTATTCTGTTAACTCTTTTGGGACGTAGTTCTTAGATCATATGCTCTTGAGCTGCCGTCCACAGGATGGAAAAGGGGCGTGTCACAGAGCAGGCGTGTCACAGATCAGCAGCGTCACATATTAGTTGTGTCATGGATCAGTTGTGTAACAGATAAGTAGTTTCACAGATCAACAGTGTCACAGATCAACAGTGTCACAGATTAACAATGTCACAGATCAGTAGTGTCTCAGATCAGCAGTATCAGAAATCAGCAAAAATCGGAAATCAGAAGTGTAAGAGATCATCAGTGTCACAATTGAGCAGTGTCACAGTTCATATCTCCACACGAGATAGTGGAAATCAACCTTGATAGTGTATCACACCCCTCCCACCACCGAGCCTAACACTTGTAGGCAATAAATAAACCAACGTCTGTACTGGAGTGACTAATAGAGGAGGGGAATGACAGCCACAGACCCAAGAGGGGATGCCTTACCTCTGATGGTGGCTTGGCAATAGGCAGTTACATTACCACAACTACAAGCCACACTGCCAGGTTAAGCACTACCTCACATATCCATTACTTGCCCCATCCGCCTCGTAGAGGTGTGTGTGTGTGTGTGTGTGTGTGTGTACTCACCTAGTTGTGGTTGCAGGGGTCGAGTCATAGCTCCTGGCCCCGCCTCTTCACTTGGCGCTATTAGGTCACTCTTCCTACGCCATGAGCTTTATCATACTTCTTCTTGAAGCTATGAATGGATCCTGCCTCCACTACATCACTTCCCAAGCTATTCCACTTCCTGACCACTCTGTGTTCATCTGAGTCTTCAACTTCCAACTGTGTCCCCTTGTTGCTGTGTCCCATCTCTGGAACATTCTGTCTCTGTCCACCTTGTCAATTCCTCTCAGTATTTTATATGTCGTTATCATGTTCCCCCTATCTCTCCTGTCCTCCAGTGTCGTCAGGTCGATTTCCCTTAACCTCTCCTTGTAGGACATACCCCTTACCTCCGGGACTAGTCTTGTTGCAAACCTTTGCACTTTCTCTAGTTTCTTTATGTGCTTGGCTAGGTGTGGGTTCCAAACTGGTGCTGCATACTCCAATATGGGCCTAACGTACACAGTGTACAGGGTCCTGAACGATTCCTTATTGAGATGTCGAAATACTGTTCTTAGGTTTGCTAGGCGCCCGTATGCTGCAGCAGTTATTTGGTGCGCCTCAGGAGATGTGCCTGGTGTTATACTCACCCCAAGATCTTTTTCTTGAGGGAGGTTTGTAGTCTCTGGCCCCCTAGACTGTACTCCGTCTGCGGTCTTCTTTGCCCTTCCCCAATCTTCATGATTTTGCACTTGGTGGGGTTCAACTCTAGGAGCCAATTGCTGGACCAGGCCTGCAACCTGTCCAAATTCCTTTGTAGTTCTGCCTGGTTCTCGTCCGATTGAAATCTTCTCATCAACTTCACATCATCTGCAAACAGGGACACTTCGGAGGCTATTCCTTCCGTCATGTCGTTCACAAATACCAGAAACAGCACCGGTCCTAGGACTGACCCCTGTGGAACCCCACTCGTCACAGGCGCCCACTCTGACACCTCGCCACGTACCATGACTCGTTGATGTCTTTCTGACAGGTATTCCCTGATCCATTGCAGTGCCTTCCCTGCTATCCCTGCCTGGTCCTCCAGCTTTTGCACTAATCTCTTGAGTGGAACTGTGTCAAACGCCTTCTTACAGTCCAAGAAAATGCAATCTACCCACCCCTCTCTCTCTTGTCTTACTGCTGTCACCCTGTCATAGAACTCCAGTAGGTTTGTGACACAGAATTTCCCGTCCCTGAAACCGTGTTGGCTGTCGTTGATAAGCTCATTCCTTTCTAGGTGTTCCACCACTCTTCTCCTGATAATCTTCTCCATGACTTTGCGTACTATACATGTCAGTGACACTGGTCTGTAGTTTAGTGCTTCATGTCTGTCTCCTTTTTTAAAAAATTGGGATTACATTTGCTGTCTTCCATACCTCAGGTAATCTCCCTGTTTCGATAGATGTGTTGAATATTGTTGTTAGGGGTACACATAGCGCCTCTGCTCCCTCTCTCAGGACCCATGGAGAGATGTTGTCCGGCCCCATCGCTTTTGAGGTATCTAGCTCACTCAGCAGCCTCTTCAATTCTTCCTCGGTTGCATGTATTGTGTCCAGCACTTGGTGGTGTACCCCACCTCACTGTCTTTCTGGAGTCCCTTCTGTCTCCTCGGTGAACACTTCTTTGAATCTCATGTTGAGTTCCTCACACACTTCGCGGTCGTTTCTTGTGATCTCTCCTTCCTTTCTTAGCCTGATCACCTGGTCCTTGACTGTTGTTTTCCTCCTGATGTGGCTGTACAACAGCTTCGGGTCAGATTTGGCTTTCTCTGCTATGTCATTTTCTTACCCGTGCATATTCATTCCTGGCTCTACGACTGCTCTCCTTATTTTCCTGGGTCCTTTGCCTCCTATACTTCTTCCATTCCCTAGCACACTTGGTTTTGGCCTCCCTGCACCTTTGGGTGAACCACGGGCTTATCCTGGCTTTTTCATTATTTCTGTTACCATTGGGTACAAACCTCTCCTCAGCTTCCTTACATATTGTTGTCACATATTCCATCATCTCGTTTACTGACTTCCCTGCCAGTTCTCTGTCCAACTGAATCCCGTTTAGGAAGTTCTTCATGCCCGCATAGTCCCCTTTCTTGTAGTTTGGCTTCATTCGTCTGGCCCTTTCTGCTTCCCCCTCCACTTGTAACTCTACTGTGTATTCGAAGCTTAAAACCACATGATCACTTGCCCCAAGGGGTCTTTCACATGTGATGTCCTCAATATCTGCACTACTCAAGGTGAATACTAGGTCCAGTCTTGCTGGTTCATCCTCTCCTCTTTCTCTGGCAGTGTCCTTTACTTGTTGGTACATGAAGTTTTCCAGTACCACCTCCATCATCTTAGCCCTCCACGTTTCTTGGCCCCCTTATATGGCTCCAAGTTCTCCCAATCAATTTCCTTGTGGTTGAAGTCACCCATGATCAGTAGCTTTGCCCTGCTCGCATGAGCCCTTCTGGCCACTTCAGCCAGTGTGTCAACCATCGCTCTATTACTCTCATCATACTCTTGCCTTGGCCTCCTGCTGTTCTGTGGTGGGTTATACATTACTGCAATTACCACCTTGGGACCTCCAGACTGAAGCGTTCCTACTATGTAATCTCTTGCTTCTCTTCTGTCTACTCTCTCCAGCTCATCAAAATCCCATCGGTTTTTGATCAGTAGTGCCACTCCTCCACCCCCTTTGTTCCCTCTGTCTTTCCTTAGGATCTGATATCCCGTTGGAAAGATGGCATCTGTTATCATACCTGTGAGCTTGGTTTCTGTGAGAGCTATTATGTCCGGTGATGCCTCTTTGACTCTTTCGTGCCATTCCTCCCACTTATTTGTTATTCCGTCAGTGTTGGTGTACCATACCTTCAGTTTCCTCTCCAACACTGTGTTTTGGGGGGTCTGTGAGGGTGGGGGACCTGGCAGTGTGCTGTGGGATTCTATAGTGGAGTGTTGGGTTGGGGCTGTGAGTGTGGGTTGTGGTTTGTGTTTTGATAGTGTGTTTGGTTGTGGGGTTCTGGGGATGGTTCTGTTTGTGCTTGCTCTTGTTGCTCTGCCCTGCTCTGGTTGTCCTCTGCTGATTCTATCCTTATCCCTCCTCCTAGCTTTCAACTTTGTGTCCTCTCCCTCAGCTGCTGTCGTTCTGTTTTTGTTCTGTCTCGGTCTAAGAACACCATCTTGTATTCTGCCGATTCCTTCAACCGTGGTTTCTCTTGGAGGATCCTGTCCCGCACTGTTTCTGTCCTGAAAATCAGCTTGAGCGGTCGTTTTCTCCCCTTCAAGTACCCCCCTATTCTCTGAAAATTTACAATCTCGGACATGTCCTCTTCACCTATTTCTGTGAGGATGTTCTCAATCTCCTTTCTTTCTGCCTGCTGTCTTTCAGTGTGTGTACTTTCCTCGCTCTCCTGCAGCCCATGAATAAACACTGACTTCACCCTCTCCTCCTCCCATTGCCTTTCCCTCTGTGACTCTGGTTCCTGTCTGTACATGGCCATATTCTCCCTTATTTTTTCCTGTAGCTCTTGGTGGCATGATCGTGCCTCTGCATTTGACCTATCCCCCTCTCCACCTGCACCCAGCTGCTTACCCCCTTCACTCCTTGGCCCTGCTTGGGAGGCTGATAGGGTCTTAGCGTAAGTTATATCTCCTTCCTTCCCATTGGGCCCCCCTGATGCTGCGTCTTTTCTGGTCAATACCTCTGTAACCTGCTTCAGCCTGTTTACCTCATATTCTAGGCCCTTATCCTTGCTACCACAGCTTCGACTTGTGACTCCCAATTCTTCTTCTCCTCCTCCAACCTCTTTTGCAATTTCTCAGAAAGCTCTGTCTCCATTTTTGCAGAAAGCTCTCCTAGTTTTCTCTCCCACTCTTGTTCTGTGTGTGTGTGTTTGTGTTTGTGTGTGTGTGTGTGTGTGTGTGTGATTGTGCACGTGTTTTAATTTCATCCTGTTTCCTATTTGCATGCCGAGGTCGGTAACAGCTCTTAGCTTGTAAATAAAAGCAAGAACTCCTAATTTAACCCTGAAAAACACTTATGTAAATAAAAAAAAAGAGGTGTACTTTACCATGATGAAGCAATTAGGTATCATGCATATGCAGGAAATGAGTCATCTTACAATCAGTATAAAGCTTACTGCATCTCCAAGCTCTGCGTCTCTGCTCTCCTTCAGTCTACGATTGTTTGTGGTACGTGGCAAGTCACTGGAAGGTCCCGGAGTGTACTGTATGTCTGTAGAAAAGTACTAGGGTGTACTGTGTAGGTGTAGGAAGGTCCCTGGGTGTACTATATGCGAGTACTGTGAGGATGTAAGCAGGTCCCTGAGTTTACTGTGGGGATTTATGAAAGTCCCTGAGTGTACTATGTAGGCGTTGAAGGTCTCATAGTGTAGAGTATGGGTGTAGGAAAGTCTCAGGGTGAAATACGTGTGTGTGTGTTTTTGTGTGTGTGAAGGGAAGTTGCTTAGTTTACTGTGGTAAACGTAGGAGGAATGTCCCTGAGTGTATTGTGTGGATGTAAGAAGGAATGAGTGTGTGCTGTGTGGCTAGAAAGGACCGCAAGTGCTTTCTGCGGATGTAGAAAGGTGCAAGAGTGGACGTTTCGTGGGTGTACGAAGCAATGATCGTGTTGTAAATGACTGAAATGGAAGAAATCCTGTTAATATTTTTGTCCATTCTGACACGATTACCCATCTACTCTTTCCCCATTGTGAACACTTATGATGATAGGTAAATTCCACAAACTTTTACGTACAATCAGTAAATACACATTTACTTCCCTATGTCCTTTTTAATAGTTCTTAGTTCTGAAATATTTCCTCTCCTCCTAGGAGGCCTGGTCTGAGACCAGGCAGTGGGGAGACAATCTTCAAATCAATTAACAGACCAGATAGCAGATACGAGTGTGTATTGTGTGGATGTAGAATGTAATAATAAAAACAACATTATTAATAATAATAATAATAATAATAATAATAATAATAATAATAATAAGTAATAATAATAATAATAATAATAATAATAATAATAATAATAATAATATTAATAATAATAATATTAATATTATTACTATTATTATTATAACATGTTTATCTTTATTCCAATCAGCTCCTTTCGAACGTCACGAAATGCATGAACAAAGATTTTGTTGTTGCAGCTGTACCATCCGCGGTGCCTGTTACTTTATTGCTGGAGGGAAGCTGGTAAGTGCCAAAACGAGCTTCTCTTACTTTAAACAATGCCAACACGGGCTGTTCTTACTATAAACAGTGCCAACAAAGGGAACAATTAATTTACATAGTGCCAACACCTGCACCTACTACTATAAACAGTACATCAGCAGTTTGAACAAGCTTTAAAACTCTTTATATAATCTGAGTGAAAGTGAATTAAGGCTGAGGAAGGTAAACAACAGTCATCCAGGGAGGTGCTGCACTCTCTTCATGGCAATGTGAAGAGAAAACTTTTGAAATTTTTACGATTTTCCAAAAAAAGATGTATCTGAAACAAGGCAAACTCACATGCATACACACACACACAAATGGCTCCTGGAGTTTAACCCAAAGCAAATGCAAAATTATGAAGCTTGGGGAAGGACAAAGAAGACCACAGACGGAGTACAGCTACAAAACTCGCTCAAGGAAAAATATCTTGTGGTGAGCATCATACTGAGCGCATCTCCTGAGGTGCACATCAACCAAATAACTGCAGCATCATATGGGCGCCTTCAAACCTGACAACAGCGTTTCGACATCTAAGGAGTCATTCACGACACTACACCGTGTACGTCAGGCCCATATTGGAGTATGCAGCACCAGTATGGAACCCTCATCTGGTCAAACACGTCAAGAAATTAGAGAAAGGGCAAAGGTTTGCAACAAGGCTAGTCCCGGAGCTCAGGGACATGTCCTATGAGGAAAGGTTAAGGGAACTCAACCTGACAACACTGGAGGCCAGGAGAGATAGGGAAGACATGATAAAGACATACAGTATATAATAGTGAGAGAAATTGACAAGGTGGATAGGGACAGAATGTTTCAGAGATGGAACACAGCAACAAGGGGTCACAGCTGGAAGCTGAAAACTCAGATGAGTCACAGGGATGTTAGGAAGCACTTATTCAGTCATAGAGTTGTCAGGAAATGGAACAGTCTGGAAAGTGATGTAATGGATGCAGAATCCATACATAGCTTTAAGAAGAGGTACAATAAAGATCATGGAGCAGGGAGAAAGTGAATCTAGTAGCGATCAGCGAAGAGGCGGGGCCAGGAGCTATGACTCGACCCCTGAAACCACAAATAGGTAAGAACAAATAGGTAAATAAGTAAGAACACACACACACACTCATACTATATATATATATATATATATATATATATATATATATATATATATATATATATATATATATATATATATATATATATATGTATATATACACACACACATATATATATATATACATACATACATACATACATACATACATACATACATACATACATACATAGAAACATACATACTCACATAAGTTCAAGAGGGAGACACCTTTTCACATTCCCCTCATAAACCTATGATAGATATGAAAGTCGTAGGTCTTAAAAGTCTTAAAAGCTTATAAAAAAACGTCTTGGGATATCTTTTTAATATACAGTATTTTATATTTTTTAGAACTCATGACATTCCTCGCAAAACTACGAGTGAGTGACAGAAAGAGAGAGAGAGAGAGAGAGAGAGAGAGAGAGAGAGAGAGAGAGAGAGAGAGAGAGAGAGAGAGAGGACTATCGTATTTCTTGATTTTTATCTTGTTTTTTCATCTTTTGTTTCAGCTTATTCTGTTAAACGATGCGTTGATGATCTGGTTTAGTCTGCTACTGGAAGGTGAGTGTCTTAGGGAGGGAAGGAAAGAGGAAGGAAGGGGGTGAGGGAGGGAGGGAGGGAAGTGTGGAAAGGATGTGAGGGGATTAAAAAGAATGTGTTAAAAGAGTACCAATATTACCGATAGTGAGAGTCAGAGTGATAATACTGTTAATATTTTTTTATGGTTAATTTTATTTTGGGTAAAGGGGAAATACGTGGAAATGAGCGAGATCAGTTTATTGAGAAATTTAAGAATAAGACAACTATTGATAAAACCAAATGCTTATTAACATATTCATAGTTGAGAAAATAATTTTAGTTTAGATCTATGGAATGAGACATGGTCCAAGTCGGACCGAAACGTGTTGGTAAGCAGCTCCTGTCTCCTACGTACGGTTTATTTGTGTAAGAGACGTGATGGGTTGTGTTTTTTTATGAGAAACATTGCAGATGAGTTTTTGTAAATATTTAGTGTTAATTCTGATTATTGTGGTTGTTATTATTTACTTTGTAAATTGCTGAAATGTGTCATCACTCCCCTAAGGACAATAACCTCAAATATTTATCAATCATCTAATAACATATTGGCACTCTTCAAGCACTGTGAAATTTTTTGAAACCCACATACCTCGTGTTTACCTGGAGAGAGTTCCAGGGGTCAACGCCCCTGCGGCCCGGTCTGTGACCAGGCTTAGCATTTCAAATTAGATTTTCCCTTAAATCAAAGACAAATTGATTTCATATGCGGCTTATCTGTAATTGGCGTTTGATGAATTTTGATGGAGGTAATGTTTGTATATTCTAAATATAAAATTTAGGCATTACTTCATATATTGTACTTTTGTTTTAAATTCTTCGACAAATGAATCGCATTTTACTTGGACCAAAATAAATACTGGAAAAGGATAACCCGTTAGATATTATATATTCAGAACTGTTTAAATATGAGAAATCAATATGTAAAGGTTGAACAGATGGAAACCTCTAGTAAGTGCTTTGTGACGTACTGAGGTTAGGCAAGGTAGTGGTTTATCTCCTTTTTTACTTCAACTTTATATTGACGACATTATTAATGATATATCTTTTTTATGAAAGAGTATTCCTTGAGAGTAACAAAGGTAAACATTATTGCCTGCGCTGATGACAGTCTATTAATTAATTACAGGATCACTACGACAAATTAAAGTGCTTTATAATAAACTTTGTGTTTTTTGTCAGACCGCAGCTAACGATAAACAAGAGAAAAACCAAATGACTTATATATAAGAGTCGCCTCTAGAATAAATAACAGTGTGTTAAAGTAAGGATACGATGAATTGTGTGTAAGAAGTTGTGGTGTTAGTGTTATTGCTGTCAGCATAAGCTGGATACAGTAGCTATGGTGTTGGTATTAATGCTGTCAGCATAAGCTGGATACAGTAGCTATGGTGTTGGTATTAATGCTGTCAGCATAAGCTGAATACAGTAGCTATAGTGTTGGTATTATTGCTGTCAGCATATACTGAATGTAGTAGTTATGGTGTTGGTATTATTGCTGTCAGCATATGCTGAATGTAGTAGTTATGGTGTTGGTATTATTGCTGTCAGCATAAGCTGGGTGTAGTAGCTATGGTGCTGGTATTATTGCTGTCAGTATATGCTGGTATAGAAGCATGGGCCTCCCAGAAGACTTTCTTTCTTTGTTAGGAATAAATATTTTTATATATTTTTTTTTTATTTGTTTTACTGTTATAAGAGTCTACGTTTGTTTGCAACATTTTGTGTATAGTAAAGTATATATATGTGATTAAATTATAATTGTTGTGTATTTTATTGATTGTGTGATCAGTTGATTGTCTACTATTATCCTTACTACCAATACTTCTGATATTATTACTATTCCCACTACTGCTATTATTCCCACCGTCACTATTACTATTGCTAGTCCAACCTTCTGTTACTACTACTATTACCACTACTACTACTGTTATTACCATTGCTACCACTACTACTACTTCTCCCACCACTACTATTGCTATTTATACTTATGTTACTACTACTTCCACTGTCGCTACAACTACTGTTAGTATTACTACTATCAATGGGACTACTACAACTTCTCCCTAACAATGCTCCTATTATTTTTCCTGTTTATATTACTATTACTTCCACTATCTCTACGACAACTACTACTTGTGCTACTACTGTCGCTATTAATAATGCTACTACTACTACTACGACACTATTCTTGCAGATGACACCTGGAGGATGGTTCACTTCGTGATGGTTATTATTGAGATCGTCTTTTGTTTGATCCTCTTGGTCGGCTTGAGACTCGTAAGTATATTCACTTTTCTTCTTAATGATTCATTTTCTTTATTATTTATAGACTTAAGCCAATATATATTCATGTGAGGCTCTGAACTCGGATTGGAATGTTTGTAAGTTGGACCTACCAAGTATGGACAAGTAGGCCTACTGCAGTTGTACTTTACTGTAAGTTATTCTTAAAATAAAGAAATCTACAGCAAATTAGAAGAACCATTAGTGTTATTATTGGTTTAAATAGCGTTAAACCCGTGAGGGCCTTACAGCTCCTGGGGAATGGGTAGGCAAGTAGGTATAAACCAAGGTGGTGAGGTGAGCCCCAAGTGGAGTCAGCAACAACGGATAAAGACCGTTTCACTAGCATCAAGATACTCATCCTTTCAACGGAGAGTCTTATAGTGTCGTGGTACTGCCAACAGAGGCAGCGGAAGCTGGTGCTGTCGTGGGTGGGGTCGTCCGTGTTGATCCTGGTGGTGCAGGTGGTGATCGGGGTGGTGCTAGTGGTGAAGACGTTAGGCAAGACCCGCTACCTCACCTGGCTCATTCTCTACACGGCCGCTGACGTCTATATGATCTTCGTAGTCAGTTCCTACGGCATGCTGGTGAGTTGTGCTGCTTCCTTAACAGTGATATCCCATTTGGTCTGCTCTGATTGGCCTACTTCCAGTTAGTTTACTTGCGTATGGTTTATTCCCAACTAATCTACTTCCCATTTGATCTACTGCCAATTAGTCTACATCCTACTTGGTCTGCTTTCCTTTTGGTCTAGTCTCGAAATTGTAACCATTTGCTAAGTGTTATGCATTTTCATGCAAAATGATAAATTATATATAAAGGCAAATAAAATACATATAAAGGTAACAGTTTGCCCGATATTATATATGAAATTACGAAACTCATATATTTACAGACCACTCACACAGACCCCTCATAGGTTAGGTTAGGTAACCAGCTTAACCTAACATGTGTTAGGAAATCATCCATATCACAGTTTCGAGTAGGTTGGTTACCTATTGTTTCGTCGGGTTTGTTTAGGTTAAATAAGGTTTGCTTGGGTTACTTTAGTTTAGGTTAGTTAAATAAGATTTGATTGCATTAGGTAAGGTTACATAAATCAGTGAGATACCAACATATCACAATGAATATACTCAGCATACTAAGGGGCTTTCTGCACGCACCCCTAAACGTCACCCACCTATGTACAAACATTGAATTATACTGAAATAAAGAATCTTGAATCTTGGAGATGCACACCTGTCAGTATATTTACAATGATAGGATAGGCACACTTCTCGGTGCATATGCAATGAGGCAATGAAAAGTACTGGGCGCGTCTGAACTATCTTCTTCCAGTGCAATCGTCAACTTACATACGGCATACACTTCTATACACAGAATGCACTGACGTAAAGTATACACTTATCCTTATTTTCAAGTGTTTCTTATCATTTTCCAGTTAAATGTCCTAGTGTAAGACAGATTTGCGGAGCCGATGTACGTTTAGTCACAAGCACATGTAATGTATGTAATGTACACTCGAGCATATAATAAAAATAAATCATGGGAAAACTATTATTAAAATCAAAACGCATATAAAAAACTATTCAGAAATTAATACTTATTACTACATTCATGGGAGAAGAGCTAAACCCGTAAGGATCATATAGGATCTAAAGAATGGGAAGTCATCAGGTTTAATTCCAGATACAGGGCTAGCGCTCCACTTCCTCGCATCAAGAGGTGTAAACAAGGAAGAGCAGAAAACTGACGCACTTCCCTTAGCAGTAAACAACTTCCGAAAAAAAGTATATATATTTCATTACAAGACCGCAACTCATTTTGGGAGCGAGAGCGAGTTAAAAACACACAGTGTAAAGCCAAGGTTTAATTATTCACTTGGTGGCACTTTTCCTGGCGTATCTGGCTTCAAAAAACTCGGCGTAATTGCGTTTGCATCAACACGAGTCCAGTTATTATTATATTCACGGGGAAGCGCTAAAATCGTAGGAGTTATACAGAGTTTCAGGAATGGAAGACAGGGTTGATCTGAGGATGGGTACTCTAATTCTTCAGATCAAGATCCCTTCACCGTTAGTGTAGATTTTAGCTTGGAGTATACATGTTAGTTAAAGGGCACATATAAGTGACATATAAGTGAGACCACGTTTAGCTGTCCAGATGCCTTGTGGAGTATACAGTCGCAGATATTTAATTTACATTAAAATGTCTTCCAGATGGAGCGTAACGATCAGGAGAGGCAGAGGCTTGAAGCATGGGCCCAATTTGAACGCAGCCCAAAAAACCACTTAAAGGAGCGTCAGGAAATTCAGGAGAGCGGAAACGAGCTGGTTGACGACACTATACAGAAATGTGGAAGAGCTTGCCTGACGGAAGGCGCTAACTGACCCTTCAGACACACACCAACACCGAATTGAAAGCGAGAGAGTAACTAATAAAAGTTCCCATGTGTATGGAAAATTTCCCGAGCCATCAGATATGCACGAAGTCTCTCCGGAGCCCGAGAGATCAGTTTACCCGGTAAGTCCCATCATGCGTGAGACATCTTAGAGTTTACAAGAACGATCAGTACTGAGCGCTTCCCCAAGACCACAGCCAATCCTGTAAGTGCGTCGGTGTCTGAAAGCATTCACCTTGCCGAGAAAGGAGATAATTTGATCAACAAATGGGAAAGTGGACACTCATTGCAGGTGAAGGTCCACGTGAAGACGGATCACAACGAGTTGAGGCAGAAACATAAGGCAGTGGATTTTATGTGACGATGTTCTTTTGTTTTGACATTCGTGACAAAAGGTCACCTCTGATATTTTATGACTTGAACATTAATAATATTAAATTCACGAGGAAAGCTAAAGCTGCAAGGGTCAAGTGAGAGGGGATCAACATTTACCCTAGAAAGAGAAGGGTAGCTCCAGTAAGTTGGATCAAAAGCCTTTTTTTTCTTGAAACGGCTGAAGCAGTTGAACAGGTATAAGACAGCTGAAGGAAAACGTGTACTCACCAAGTTGTACTCACCGAGTTGTACTCACCAAGTTGTACTCACCGAGTTGTGCTTTCCAGGGAAAGGGGGTTCTTTTCACCTGACCCCCGTCTTCTACAATACTTTTACCAGTTTTATTGGTTTCTAGGCTTTTGAAAATTGTTATTCCTGCACTTAAAGCAGTGTACTGAATTCGACGAGTGAAGCTGGAAAAAAGAGAAAGTTGTAATATTGCAACCCCCATATTCGTCGTTGAAGGAAACGTATTCTCCTCCTCCTCCGCCCCTCCTGCTTTTCCTTCTCCTCCTCCCCCTTCTTCTCCTCCTCTCCTCCTTAGTTACAGGACCTCAGCTGCGTCTCTGGGAACTGAAGCCGAGGAATATAGAGGCAGCGACTATTAAGTGGATCAAGACACACAGTAATTTGATCAGAGCGTACTTCATGTACGCAAGGAATTAATTATTTTGTAGGTTTCCTTTAATTTACATACGTGTGTTATACACATTCTCGTAATATATATATATATATATATATATATATATATATATATATATATATATATATATATATATATATATATATATATATATCATTTACATTAAATATTTGAACTTTGTTTTTATACAGAAATTTAATACAACACGTCCTTCCTGTATAATTTGTAAGAATATAAAACCTTAGTGTTATTGCACTGACGACACTAATACTAATAACACACCAACTTCTAAGGTTCCTGTGAGAAGACGTGGCTGACCAAAGCTGCTTCTGAAGTTATTATGAGAAAACACTGCTGAAGTTTTACTTCAAGAAAGGGAAGTCAAAGCAGGATGTTGGCTTCCTCAATGGGTGCAAAGAATGTGACTTGGTACCGTGTTTGTACGTTTTAAATAAATTTGTTAAAAGATTAGCATATATACAGTGTTGTTCTGTTGGTTGCTTTTTGATGAAGTATTAACCACTTCAAATTATCTCATTTATGGAACGTTCATGGGACGTTCCATTTTTGCACTAGACGTACACTGGGCGTCCATCTTCTACCTTGACGTTCATGGGACGTTTTCGTACATTGAACGTATTCCCTTTTTTTTACACTAGACATACGATGAACGTTTATACGGACACTAGACGTACACTCGACCTGTACCTAGTACTAGATGTACACTGGGCGTTCATTCTGACACAAGACGTACGCTAGACAGTTACCCTAGCACTAGGCGTGCGTGAATGATTATCCTGGTACTATTACCAGATCAAAGGCACACAGTACCAAGAAGATATCAAAACATGTGCAACACCTGGGTATCTTTAAAGATATCCGGGTGTAGCCTGTGTACCATCCTGACACTCAACGTGATTTTCCCCCCAGCCTAGTATCCACACGTACTCGTCAAGCTAAAAATCACCAGGATAATCTCGTTGTGATATAAGGAAAGCACTCAGTCCCGTTAACAGAATCACCATTTTTTTTTCAGCCACTCATAACGGGCCGTCTGTTTTGACAAGGAATATGTGTATGATTTTGTGAAACTGCACCAGATAATTTTGAGATATGTTTCATAACGTGTTAAAAATAGCGCATCAGGTAGACAGTAATAACCCTGGCTAGAAAAGGTGAGATTTTTGTGGATAGAATATAAAGCAGTGGTTCCCAGACTTTTTCAGGCTGCAGCCCCCCTCCCCTTGGCTCTCATGCCACGTCCCTAGCGTGTCCCCCTCCCCACTGAGGAATTAAACCAATAACTACACTGAGCATAGCAGTGTTACTGAAGCTAAAAACACTGAAGACTGTACATCACGAGCACAGTTCTGTTCCTGAAGCAAAAACAGGTAAAACTAAAAGGTAACCTTACGTATTCTCTCAATAACTGGCACAACGAGTTTGTTCCTCGACTCTCCTCACTATATAGAACTGAGTTTCGTGGTCCTTTAGGCTACCGGAAGAAAATCTTAGCTGCCCATCCCCCACACCATATACTTGATTCACATGTTATATTCACGGAGAAGCGTTAAATCCGGAAGGATCCCACATCGCCTGGGAAATGGAAGGCAAACAAGTTACAATCAAAAGCCATTCACCGCCACTAAAGCATCTCCCCTTGAAGAAACAAAAACAAAATAGATAAAACAGCTTAATACTCCTCAACATTGCGTGACTGGAGGAAGTCTCAAAAGAAGCAAAAATCACAACAAATTAGCTTAAATTTAGCGAGACTGCTCTAAGGAAGAACTCAAGCTGGTGCCTTCCTTCTGAGACCGCCAGCACCCGGCCCAATGATGGCGTTTTATGGCCTCGTTACACACAACTCATATAAAAGAGTTTTGCTTCAACTCTTAAATAAGAATTTTGTGTGGATGCGGCCGGTGGGAGCACGGGCATGGCTGGGATTATTATCCTGCTGCTGCTACCAAAACCTTTCGGGTGGTGCTGTTTTCACAACCGGTTTGCTTTTGTTGTATTTGTTGTTTATGAGAGTTGGTGCTTGCTACTAAAAAATATTTGATGCTGTTTTGTTGTTGGAACGCGTTCGGCCAGCACCAACAGCCTGGTCAATCAGGTCAGCGACTGGGAGGTCTGGTCTGGGGCCAGGCCCAGAAAATGATGACTCCTGGAATCGTCGTGAGGTAAAACGTAAATTAGACGTAAGGTAATTAACTTGATTATTGTTATCGCTGTTATTACTGTTGCTGCTGCCGTTGTTTTCGTTGTTGCCGTAGTTGTTCTTGTCATTATTTAATTGTCATTGTTATTACTTTCATGGGGAAGCACTAAACCCGTCGGGGGAATGGAAGACATTTAAACTCGATTCAAGGAACTGGAGCATAGGTTTAATTCCTCAGATCAAGAGCCCCTCACCAGCATCAAGGAACCTCCTATGAGAGGTTCGTTGTCATCATGAATGTGACTCACTCAATTCATCACATGTGCTCCAATTCTCTTGTTTATACCAGCCACATGTGTATGTATGTGTGTATGTGTAGTCACCTAGTTGTACTCACCTAGTTGTAGTTGCAGGGGTCGATTCACAGCTCTTGGCCCAGCCTCTTCACTGGTCGCTACTAGGTCACTCTTCCTGTTCCATGAGCTTTATCATACCTCTTCTTAAAGCTATGTATGGATCCTGCCTCCACTACATCACTCCCCAGACTATTCCACTTCCTGACAACTCTGTGACTAACGAAATACTTCCTAACATCCCTGTGATTCATCTGAGTCTTCAACTTCCAACTGTGATTCCTTGTTGCTGTGTCCCATCTCTGGAACATCCTGCCTCTGTCCACCTTGTCGATTCCTCTCAGTATTTTATATGTCGTTATCATATCCCTCGTATATCTCCTGTCTTCCAGTGTCGTCAGGTCGATTTTCCTTAACCTCTCCTCGTAGGACATACCCCTTAGCTCTGAGACTAGTCTTGTTGGAAACCTTTGCACTTTCTCTAGTTTCCTTACGTGCTTCGTTAGGTGTGGGTTCCAAACTGGTGCTGTTACTCCAATATGGGCCTAAGGTACACAGTGTACAGGGTCCTGAACGATTCCTTATTAAGATGTCGGAATGCTGTTCTTAGGTTTGCTAGGCGCCCGTATGATTGATGAGCGCCTCAGGGGATGTGCCCAGTGTTATACTCACTCCAAGATCCTTTTCCTTGAGTGAGGTTTGTAGTTTCTGGCCCCCTAGACTGTACTCCGTCTGCGGTCTTCTTTGCCTTTCTCCAATCTTCATGACTTTGCACTTGGTGGGGTTGAACTCCAGGAGCCAGTTGCTGGACCAGGCTTGCAGCCTGTCTATATCCCTTTGTAGTTCTGCCTGGTCCTCGTCCGATTGAATTCTTTCATCAACTTCACATCATCTGCAAACAGGGACACTTCGGAGTCTATTCCTTCCGTCATGTCGTTTACAAATACCAGAAACAGCATCGGTCGGTCCTAGGACTGACCCCTGTGGAACCCCGCTCGTTACAGGCGCCCACTCTGACACCTCGCTACTTACCAAGACTCGCTGTTGTCTTTCTGACAGGTATTCCCTGATCCATTGTAGCGCCTTCGCTGTTATCCCTGCCTGGTCCTCCAGCTTTTTTACTAATCTCTTGTGTGGAACTGTGTCAAACGCCTTCTTACAGTTCAAGAAAATGCAATCTACCCACCCCTCTCTCTCTTGTCTTACTGCTGTCACACTGTCATAGAGCTCCAGTAGGTTTGTGACACAGGATTTCCCGTCCCTGAACCCGAGCTGGCTGTTGTTGATAAGGTGATCTAGGTGCTCCACCACTCTTCTCCTGATAACCTTCTCCATGACTTTGCATGTGTGTGTGTGTGTGTGTGTGTGTGTGTGTATTCTTTTTACCTATGTGTGTATACCACTGCATATACTCATGCACATTTTCTGCAACTTATCCACTGTTATATATTCCATGCTCTCACTATTGCTTTACACATATTGTGACGTCTTTACAAAGACGTGAAAGTGATAGAGAAAATCACTAATGAATCAAGAATTGAACCCAATATCACTGGGCTACAATTCCATCTGAAGAGGCTGTGTGACGGAGCTCAGTGATACCAGGTTCAGGTCTTTGTTACTACAGTTGTTGTTTTATTGTTAAATATTTGGGCCAGAGTGTATGTTTCTGTATCGCCCCTCCTTTGACAATGAACCTTAAAATATAATTTTGAGTTTTTTTTAAATTTTTAGAGTGCGTGAGAGATTGGAACTTTACTGGGGGGTTCACCTATTCTTATTGTTTTTATCTAATCAATGGAGCAGTGGTTAACAGTAGAGCCTGGGAACCCCTCAGGACCTAAGTTCGAACCCCGAGATTATGGACCATGTACGTGCTTTCTCGTTGTATTGCATGCACCAGATTGTGAAATTCAGAGAGAGAGAGAGAGAGAGAGAGAGAGAGAGAGAGAGAGAGAGAGAGAGAGAGAGAGAGAGAGAGAGAAAGAGAGAGAGATGTACACCTATCAACCATTTCCCCATGACATTACACCAGCGTGGTAAAATTTCAGTAGACCCGCATAATGTGTCGCTAAAGTCCTGGTCACCGACACACGAGCCGGCCACTGTAAATGTTCCTGCGTAATGTCGAGAATTTATATTGTGGATCAGTGTGTTTGTGTAGAAGTAGAGAGTTTTTATAGTTTACGGAGTTGTGGTTACGCAGGATGGAGGGAGGGAGGGTAGCGATGATTCAGGATAGGTGGATGTGTAGCTGGGATGGAGTGGTTTCTATAGCTTCTAAGTTATAAACTTGTTTGCTAATCCCCTGAGTTGTTTCGAACGCACTCTTACTATATCACGTTCCACTACATTTCACTCACCGTTTATATATCTTCCATCCGTGTTCCGTGTACCGTGTTCCTTCGTCTAATCTATCCTGTGTCAGACACACTGTCTACTTTTTTCTACACCCCTGAGCAATTTGCATGTTTAGAATATATCTCGTCTGATTTTACCTGTCTCCATTGAGGCTCCATTTGCGTAACTACGTCTTTATTTAGTTTGACCTACATATTCCTAAGTTTCCAGTAGTACTATTATAGAGTACATCCTCTTGGATCCCAGTCTATGGATCATGCAGTGCCACAATATTTGTGATGAAATGCTTTGCGTCGTTTCAAGGAATGGCTTCTCCCGCTGTTAACAGCATTGTCCTCGTGTCCTGCCAGGTTATTTCAGTAGGAAATCTATTTTTTTTCGTATTCTTTTTATAACCTTCATGTGGTTATCACATTAGTTCCTGTTTGTATAGTATCTTCTGGGTCAACCAAGATGGCTGCACCAAAAACAAAAAGATTTCTTTTGTTTATTATCATTATTATATTTATGGTTAAAAGCTAAAACCGTATGATTGAGGAGGGTTGCTCCAATTACTTGAAATCAAGATACCTTAATCAGCATCAATACCCCGTTTCCCATCAAGGGTTCCGTCTCCCAATTATCGTATTTTAAGTGTCTTGAGTCAACTTCTTAATTCGTATTTCATAAGTTTGGAAACTATGCACAAAAAACTAGCACATAGAGAGAGGAGCCCCGCCAGCTGGCCTATATATACTGCCTCCTTCTCTCCTGTCTGTCAGTGTGACTTCGTAAATGGTCCAAGTCGGACCGAAATGTCGTCGTAAGCTCTTCTCTCTATGTGCGGGTTATTTGTGTATTGTTCCAGTCACGGTATTGTGCCTTTTTTGTTCTTTTTGACAACTATTCTGTAGCACGTTTTTCAATTTTTAACGTTGTAAATATGCCTCTCAACATCTTCCCAGAACACAGCAAGAACGCAGTGTTTACACACACACTCTCCCCATGACGAAGGGCCCAGGCACTCTTGGCTCCACACGATATGTAATGACAGAATTAATAAGAAAATGCAAGCTTGCAACATTACATTAGCGCGCATGCAAGTACGCATGTGCATATGCTAAACACATTATATATATCAACATAATAACACCCAGTTAATAGAATATACAGCAATAAACATAAAAATCTACGAATAAAAGACTTTAAAAATAGAAAAAAACAACAGTAACTACAATAATTTCGAAATAAAATGAAAGAATAACTGAAGTCAGAATACATTTCAAAATTAGGAAATACTGAGAGGAAAATTAAAGAGATTTTGAAATATCGCCTCTGGAGAATTATGCACATATTTAGATAGAGGGATAGAGTATGCTAATAGCCTTGGAGTATATATCACACACACATACACACACGCAAGCAGAGAATCAACCCCTGCAACCCCATATACGTGAGTACACACACACACACACAAGTACACTGTGCTGCCTCGTATTATAAATTCTGGGCTGTTGCTCTTCAGTCAGGAGAGACGGGGCTGGAGAAGCACGTGAAACTCGACCGGATACGCTTATTTACAAGTATTCACTGGGGAATAACAGGATAGAGGCGTTTTAAGAGAAGCAGAGATCTTCACATGACAAGAATATACTCCTAGGGTTCACACAGCGCCTGGGTAACGGGAGGTAAACTAGTTGAAGGGAGTCTGGTAGCGCATGTGTAGTTACCGTTCAGTGATTGCCTGTCTTTACTTGGAGGAGTTGAGAAAAACTCGTTCTATTTTTCCCTTCAGTATTTAGTCAACTGTATTTTTTTTTATTACTGTTCACAATCTTTCAAAACAGTCTTACAAAAATATAATAAAGTCTAGAACTTTTAGGCAAGCGGGTGCCGTTGTTATGGCCCGAAATAGGATGAACGTTTATCTCGTCTGTATCTGTGTTAGTAGACGTCTGTGTTAGTAGACGTGTTTTAGTAGACGTCTGTATTAGTAGACGTCTGTATTAGTAGACGTCTGTGTTAGTAGACGTGATTTAGTAGACGTCTGTGTAGTAGACGTATTTTAGTAGACGTCTGTATTAATAGACGTCTGTATTAGTAGACGTCTGTGTTAGTAGACGTCTTAGCGGAAGCCGCCTTCTTCAGCATCACACTCCACTAATAGCTTCTTGCCTCCCCGCCCCCTCCATAGAGCACCAAACAAGTGGCTCACCACTCGACAGTGACCCGCGTCACCTGGTGCTCACTGACGGTCTACTTCCTCAGCGTGAACAGTTACGTCTGTGATACTGCCTTTCACACTGGGAACTGTTGAATTATTACTCTCTTAAAGGCATAAGCTATCAATAATGTTATTTCACAATTAACCAGCAAGATGGAAATGACCGCCGGAAGATGTTTCAGTCTGTAAATAACCAGTGAGCAAGTCAGGGCTTGGTAATGATCCAGGATGCAGGATGTTTAGTCACTCTTCACAGTACGACAGGCCAGGTCTCTCTCTCTTGCCTGTGTATATATATATATATATATATATATATATATATATATATATATATATATATATATATATATATATATATCATATAAACATAATGTATATATGCATACAAGTGTGCGTGTGTGCAAAATGCTGATAAAGAAAAGTAAAACTTAAGACTTGACAACTTCCTTAAGATGTTTAAAGTCACATCAGCAAGAGGCCTCAGCAAGAAGCTTGCCAACAACTCATCAGAAGAAGAAGAGACGGAAGAAAGAGCGTTTCGTCTCGGTGAATAAAAGATCACACGAATAATCGACACGCTGAAATTACTGAAGCAAGAACCCGGGTCAGTATTAAAATAGAGCTTTTGAAAAAAACAAATGTTGAATGAAAAGAGGGAAGGTGATGAGAGAAGGAAGGGTAAGGAAAAAGGGTGAAGGGGAGTGGGAGAGAAACGAGGGATGAGTAGAGGATGGATAAGGACTTAGCTGAAGCACGATACCTCTCACCCAACAAGGTCTAACGTTAGACAGAGAGCCGTCAGGAGTGTACGTTTACCCTAGCAACACACTCATGAAGGAGAAGAAAGAGAAAGAGGAGGAAAAACAAGGAGATAATAAGAAAAGGAGAAGAAAGAGAAGAGAAGAAGATGAGAAGGAGGAGGAGGAGAGGAAGGAGGAAAAGAGAATGAGTGAAAAAGAAAAGGAAGAGGAAGATTAAGTCTGTTTACCTACTTGTCCTCTCCTTCAACAGAACAACTCAGAAACAGAAACTTCGAGGGAGGTGCCTGGATGATGGTGAAGTGCTCTTGATCCGAGGAACTGTAGCTAACTTCTCCTTCCTTCCTTCCTTCCTTGTATCAAACACGGTTAACACCCCTTTACCAGTAGCTGTATGGTCCCTACGGTTTTAACCCATCCATGACTATAATAAAAATAATAATAATTATAATAATGCAACAGAGAATGATACGAGCAAACTACTGCAGTACTACTGTATTAAATAAAATAAATTTATTAACAGATAATGCTTTATTGCATCTTGTATAATATTATTATTATTATTATTTTTTTATTATTATTATTATTATTAATTCAAGGAAAATGGGAAGCAATCAGGTTTGATCCGAGGAAGGGTAAATTTGATCCAATGCCCTGAATCAAGAGCCTCTCACCGCCATCGAGGTGAGAGGCTTCCTTGTGGGGGTCAAGCAAGTCGACAGACACTCCAGTCGCAATCGTCCTCTTCTTCCTCTCCTCTTTTTCCCTTCCACTTCCACTACAACCACTACAACATACTACTACCGCTACTACTACTACTACTACTGCTATCACCACTTTCTGCCCTTACGTCCCTCTCCGCCCACACAGATCCTCCCTCAGCTATCTCACACCACAGCCCAAATATAACTTTGAGTTTACTTCACTGATATACACTCCCAGATCTGCAACTACCTTCCCTTACCTCCAGCTTTCTCCACACTTACACTTTGTGCTTCTCTCTTTCTGCTCCCCTCCCTGCTTCACTCTCTGCTCCCCTCCCTGCTTCACTCTCTGCTCCCCTCCCTGCTTCACTCTCTGCTCCCCTCCCTGCTTCACTCTCTGCTCCCTCCCTGCTTCACTCTCTGCTCCCCTCCCTGCTTCACTCTCTGCTCCCCTCCCTGCTTCACTCTCTGCTCCCTCCCTGCTTCACTCTCTGCTCCCCTCCCTACTTCACTCTCTGCTCCCCTCCCTACTACACTCTCTGCTCCCCTCCCTACTTCACTCTCTGCTCCCCTCCCTACTTCACTCTCTGCTTCAATCTCTGTTTCAAACTCAGCTTTAATTTCTGATTCACTCTGTATCATTCTTTGCTTCACTCGGGATCTCGCTCTGCGTCACTCACTGCTTCCTCACTGTTTCATTCACCGTTTCACCCACTCTTTCACTTATTGTTTCACTCACTGTTTCACTCAGTGCCTAATACTTTGCCTAACCCTCCGCTTCATATTCTGCCTCATCTGATTCACATACTGCTTCACTCACTGCTTCACTCACTGCTTCACTCACTGCTTCACTCACTGCTTTGGTTAGGTTTACAGCCTATCGACTACACGAGGGTTATTAAGGCTGCATATCACCTGCACAACACCAAGCAAGGATAATATAATCTCTAATAAAGGAGATTAGAGTAAACTCTCAGTGTATATAACTGAGAATTATACACCTCTCGGTGTATACACACTAAGAGATACTCACTCTTGGTGTATAGAGGACGGCTCCGCTGCCTCATTGTACCTTATTTAATGCTTCTCACTCATCGACTCATTTAGCTACTCACGCATTCAGTGACTTAGTGATTCATTCAATGACTCAGTAATTCATTTAATTAGTGACCTGATGACTTTTTCATGATGTTACTAAGTGACCCGCTTAATTAGTGATTCATTCACCGACACTCACAGTTTCATAGGGCAGCGCTGAATCACCCTAGTGGGTTTAGCGTTTCTTTTTGCATTGTAATAATCACAGTGTCGTATTTTTATTCTCGCCCAACCTCCTCTCTCTCTCTCTCTTCCTTTCTCCCCCTCTCTGTGTGTTAATCTTCGATTCCTTTCACTCTTCCCTTCTCTCCTGGGATGCACCTTTGACTACCGACCCCTCACAGGTGGAACCCCTCTTTCAAGGCAGCATTCTCAATGGCCTATTCTGAAGCACCTTTTCCTTATTCGGTCTTTTCAGAAGGTTCTTGATATCTATCTCTGGATTTCTCACATTTTGGATTTAAGTTTACGTATGAAGAGACGGGCAGGAAACTGAGGCAGGACCATGAACAAATAAAGGAACCACAAGAAAAAGATTTCGTGGGACAAGTCGGGTCAGAAATTCTACCTGAAACGAGTTACAGGTTATGTATATTGACCAACAGTGCCACATCGTCATTGAGTGGTCTGAAAGAAGTGCCGGTAATTTCTAAGGTAACTCATACATAAGAATAAGAGCTAAACAAGCTAAATTTCTTCCAGTGACCTGAAAATCAATGCTGTTTTGGCAACAGGCTCCCTTCCCACTGTTCTCAAATCAGACGTCGTGATTTATATACCTAAACCAGGGAAAAGGCAATACATTACTAGTAACTATCAACCCATTTCTTTACCTGAAACCATAGGTTAAATATGAGGGAAAAAAGTAATGTCGAATACTTTAGCTGCTATATGGATTACCGTTCAATAATCATCGGTGCAATGGGATGCATACGCAAGGAGTGATAAACTCAATTAATAACAGCGAGAGATGTGAATAAAGCATTTGGCACTTCACGGCACGGTTAGCTGATTTTTAAGCTATCAGATATTCCTGACCCTATTTAGACTTTACTGAGATTGATCCGTAACTTTTCCAACAAAAGTATTGCTCAACATTTCAACAAAAGTTCTGCTGAAACTTTCACCCCAACAGCAAGAGTCTCTTAAGGGCCATAATTCATAATATATATATATATATATATATATATATATATATATATATATATATATATATATATATATATATATATATATATACAATGAATCCGTGATGACACATTTACTGAACAGTTTTCTGATGGTATCCACGTAGTGACGTCTATTTCAGCGAGTCGAAGCAGATGTTAAAATACATAAGTGGTCAGAAAGACCAATGAAAAACAGTAGCGCGCAACCAGTGGAGAAAGAAGGTGGAATATAACTATTCTTAGAGAATTCAATCTCAGTACAATACAGCATTTGTCTAGCACACTTGAAAATAAAGGCAAGGGGAAAGACCTACAAAAGTCTTCAATAAAATACTTAGATACGAAGTAGACAGGCTACTGTTCTCTATTAAACAGTTAAAAGAATAATATCTTAACTGCGCCGGTTCTTATCAGCCACAGAACACATAAAATTACGCATTTATAGAATGTTATTCCAACTCTCTGCTATGTTACTCATTTATCCCTCACATCAGTTACAAATGCTATAGCTCTTCAGAGAGTGGGATTTCAGACTCTGAGTGTCAAGATGTATAAGTTCCACAGAGAATACAATATTGAACCTATGAATTTCAGACTCCACCGACTCATGCAGAAACAAATGCACAGAATGAAAGAGCTATATAACCCAGATAGAGATCCTTTCATAATTAAAAATACCACAGACTATGAGATCCAAGAACCATCTCTCAGGACTCATTGAATTACACTTCAATAATAAATCACAAGATTCATACACAAAGGAGGATTCTCAAGACAAAAAACAAAACAAATCGAGTAATGTACCAGAGTAACATGCGGAATAGTACATCCCCACCCCCATATACGTAGTTCCAAGGAATTAAATTAAAATAACTGATGTTAAGCGCTAAACCCATGTGGGTATGCAGTCGCTCTCACATCTCTGTAGAAGACAATAACACAAGATGATGTCAGAGTAGCCAAATTGCCAACTAAATACGCACTGAGATATAAAAGGAGAAGTGCAGAAATAATCAAGGCCTACAATTTGTTCATAACATCTGTCTATTTGCCAAGGCAAACAACAGCGGCCTAACCAAGCTGTTTGCAACGAGTATTTGTATAAAGCAAACTTTCCGGCAACGACCAAATTAAACCAAGTGTAAACACCAGATGTTAAATAAATCTTATGGTGACCACTACCTCCCTGAAATATCGCAAGAAAAGGGACATATATGTATATGTGCGTAAATGTATAAATGTACAAAAACTATCTAATGTTCACTCTTCACAAACTACTAGTCCAAGTAATATCTCCGATTTATCCTGTACACTTATGTCTCTGTTCCAGCGAATGCAATTGCCTTATCTCTTATCTAAGTGACAGAGCGAACTTGTTCAATTCTGCCTCAACACTAATTTTTATCTAAGGTTTACCTGTGTTTTTACTGAGACAACATTTATCTAATCTGATTCATTTTAAGAGTTTTAATCAGTTCGGGTGAGGATAGATGCATTCAAGCAGTTTAAAGGCTCTTGGAACTGTTCTCCCATTTCTCGGATCAAACCTGATTACCTCCCATTTCCCAGGAGCTGTATGACATGAGTTTAGTACCTTTCAGTATATAGTAATAATAATAATAACAATAATGATAATAATACGAATTTTGCTTTTTTTTCTCAATTATAAACATTCTCTCCATATATTTTTTTCATTAACATGTAAACATCAATCCTAACATTGCTCATGTGACGCATTTCGGGAATACGAAGTTTCATTGTCTATTTACTGAATGGTACGACATCCTGAGGTTATTTTCAGCTCATTGGGTCATTGTGAGTTGCTCCAGCCACCGTAATGTTCCTTGTATTGTTCTGTTTTCTCGAGCTATCGTCGTTACGGGAAGAAAAATCTTAGAGTGACGATTTTATTTTGATCTGTTCTATGCTTGATTTCAATGACGCTTTTATGTCTGTTGTATATTGAGGTGAGCGAAAGTGTACAGCATAATGTAAACAAGGTAAAGTTCTCTTACAGCATGAGTGTTCCTGCCACTCGTACTTGTTGATATATGTGCTGCATCGTGAGTCTTGATATGGATTTCGAGACGGGTGCTCCTGTCACTGGTACTTCTTGATATGTTTCAACACGAGTCTTCATATCACCAGTACTTGTGTTTCAACATTGTGTTCCTATTACTAGTACTTGTAACTATGTTTCAGCATGAGTGTTTCTATCACCAGTGCTTCTGTATATTATAAAAACAAATCATAATCGATGTTGATGATATCTTGTTCGTCAAGGAATGCGACAAGTATCACCTGATGGGTCATTGTCACATGACTAGTTTACTAATTTAACTAGTTTAACTAGTTGGCCTATTGTAGATAGGTTTAATACCTTGTTTAAAACAACAGAGGATGAGCACCTAGTAGTAACCCAAAAGATATGACGTGTAATCAGCACTGTCGTCTTGGGTTTAGGTCCCTTGGGTCAGGGTGCCTTGACTCCCTCGACTCAAGTCTGATTACTTCGGATTTCCCAGTTGTATAATCCATACAGGTTTAGCGCTTTCCAATGATTATGATAATATGAGATAGTGACGTACCACTTTGGCAGTACAGTGGTAGGATAGGCCAAGCTTATGTAAATAAGACACCCAGTGCAGGTTACAACATTGTATTATGATGACTTTCCATCCACCAGCGACTCTATGAATTGACGTGAATTGATAAAGTCGCTGGTGGGCGACACCTCGTTCCTCTTTCCGCTGAAAACAAAACAAGGTTCTCTTAGGAAGCAGATGTGTTACGAAACTGAACCTAGCGATGACTGTTTCTTCCACACTATCAGCCACCAACCTCTTGATAAGGCGGAAATATTATTCAAGATAACTGCTAAGATCTTTACTGCCTTGTTATCATGTAATAAATGCTGTTTTTTTTTAATTGCCTCGTTTTAAGTAGCCTCGTTTTAAGTAGCCTCGTTTTAAGTAGCTACTTAATAAAAATCTGAGTTGAAAAAAATTGTAAGAATAAAAATTTACATTTTTATTAAATTACGACAAATGTAAAAATATAAATAATATTGATATTAATTTGTCAGAGAAAATTTGCAGACACTGGTCTCAACTATATGATGACCCGCTTATAACGGACTTAGGTACACGTGAAAAACATTAAAGTAAGTTGTTCCAAATCTACGCACAAAAAAATTGGGAAGTGCCTTGATGCCGGTGAGGGGCTCTTGATCGAAGGAATTCATTTATCCTTCCCTTCCTTGAATCGAACCTGAACGCCTCCTATTCCCAGGACCTCATTGATATCTGTAGGTTTAGTGCTTTCCCCTGATGGAAACGGACAAAGAAAATTCACAAAGAATACAAAGGCACAATACCGTGACTATAACAATACACAAACAACCCGCACAGTGGATAAAGAAACTTATGCCGACGTTTCGGTGATCCAGTTCGTTAGTGTGTCTAGTTAACGCTCCAAGTAGGACCGAAACTCCGTCATAATTTTCTTTCTCCTATGTCCGAGTTATTTGTGTAAATAAAATTCACGCTAAAAATGTTTATTTTAAGGAGGAAATAACAGAAGACGGTGTAAAAGAGTTCCACTGAAATGCCGAGGTGCAATTAGCACACTAAAATATGGGGGGGAAAATCACATAATGTTATCTTTAATTTTTAAAGGGGTGGACTGGTAAGCCAGTTCGAGGCCTCGCTCATACTACCAAAAGCTCTAGTGGCGAGTCATGCTATGACCAGGGCCCGAATCAGGAATAATTTGTCCAGTTTCCTGACGAATCATGCCTTGCCTAACCTTCATTTATAAGGGGAATCATGTCGATAGACCCCTTGCTATTTTCAAGAGGAGACTTATAAGTTCTGGCTGATGAATAAACCCTGGAACCTACGTGACCTAGTTCCAGTGAATGAGACCTGAAGTAGTTTCAATAAGGGGAACCTGGAAACCCCCGTGATCCAGTTGCAGTGAGACCTGAAACCAATGTGAAATAGTTCCGGTGAGACCTGGAATCAATGCGATTTAGTTCCAGAGAGACCTGGAACCAGTGTGATCTAGTTCCAGTGAGACCTGGAATCAATGTGATCTAGTTCCAGTGAGACCTGGAATCAAGGTGATCTAGTTACAGTGAGACCTGGTATCAATGTGATCTAGTTCCAGTTAGACCTGGAACCAATGTGATCTAGTTCCAGTGGGACCTGGAACCAATGTGATCTAGTTCCAGTGAGACCTGGAATCAATGTGCTCTAGTTCCTGTGAGACCAATGTGATCTAGTTACAGTGAGACCTAGAACTAATGTGATCTAGTTCCAGTCTGACCTGGAAGAAATGTGATTTCGTTACAGTGAGACCTAGAACCAATATGATCTAGTTCCAGTAAGTGAGACATGGAATCAATGTGATTTTGTTCCAGTAAGTGAGACCTGTTACTAACGTGATCTAGTTCCAGCGAGACCTGGAGACTCACGTAACCTACTTGCAGTAAGCGAGGCCTGGAAACTCTCGACCTAGTTCCAGTGAATGAGGTCTGGAAACAATCGTGCCCTAACAACGAACAATTTAGGTGTGTGTGTGTGTTCAGCTGGTGTCGGGGCAAACAACCAATGACAGACCAGGACATAATTCAGCCAATGGGCGTTCGTGCTACAAGTCCGATAGGTTCCGCGAGACAGCTGATAATATCAACGCCCTCACTACCTTCCTTGTTTTATGCCTGGGAAGTAGTGAGGGGAGACGAAGGTGACAATACCTTAGCAAGGAGAAGTTCGACCCGTTCCGCTTCTTGTCCTCAAACACTTTAGTATCGTGTCCTTGGCATGTGATAGAGGGAGTTCTCTTGTCTTCGGGGATTCTTTTTTACAAGTTCTTGTGTAACTGGCAAAACATTTTTTTTTTTAATTTTTATGTGGTGCAAAATATGAGAGAGATGTGTTTCAGCAGCGCCCGAGTATTCTTTTTTATGATAAATGTGTTACTTTTTATCTATTTAGTACCTTTTCTTTAAGATGTGTGTAAAAATACATGAAAGCTTTCTGTAATTTTTCGATGTGGTATTTTCCTATACTTTTAATCAGTAGAAGAGGACCTCAGCTGGAGGTCTGAACACAACAAAATATATCATTGACATAAAATCTGACTGACCTAAAATAAGTTTAAAGAGGCTAGGCTAAAATATATTTCGTTCATTCTAGCAAGGTTAAGTAAAGTGTCTAATGTTTTGGTTTAGTATTTAAATTTTTGTATTGTTTTAAATCGGGAAGCATGTCAATGAATGAAGAAAAAAAAATCTATTGATGGCTATATTACGTAAGCAAAATCTAGAAATGGTCGTCCATCAAATTCCTTCGGGATGGGTTTCACACATGAAGTAACGAAATCAGTCAGCATGAGCTAGGATACTTCAGCAGAGACAAGTATATCGTCTAGCATTCCTGTTTAACTCTCAGCAGTTACCGCAGCTTAAAAAAAGAAAGAAAAAAATTTAATGACAGCGAGGCTGAAGTTGCTAGTTTTCCGGGAATTACAATCTCTCAATCGAATATTGTTGACAAGACTAATTAGACCCCTGTGGTGAAATAGCAGAACGATGATATTTGCATTTCTACATCGCGTTAGAAAATAAAATGATAGAAAATATTGAGTAGGAGGATTCTTAACTACTGATAAGATTTTTGTGAGCAGAGAGAGGAAGGACAAAAAAGAGCGTGATCACTGATATGACTCATGGATTTAAAATGGAAACTGTCGAAAACAAACGGAAGAGAAGTGTGATTCATCTCTTCCGGCATGACAGTCGCCCTCGAAACGTCCTTGTGAAGAGCCATTAGCCGGTTTTTTTTACCCTTAGCTTTTATTTCGGGGTAAGCTCGGACAAGTGCTGATTCCAAGAGAAGGTGAGACAGGTCTGGAATACTAATGTGAAGAAAATCGTGTTAGAAGGGTTGTTGAGAATGAGAGGGAGCTGAGGACTGCCTGACACTGCCATCAGAGGTGAACAGGAGATACTTAGATATCCAAGAAGGGATACCATTAAGAGGGTGACTGAATTTTTGTTTTTCTTCCTCCAAATTATCAATATTATTTCGCTCATAATTCGAGAACGGCATATCCAATCGGCTTCAAATTTTTAATAAGTTCTTGGAGCAATCCTCATGTTCACGAGTCCTTTGACCAAAATTGTTGAGCCTATTCCCAGCATCCTGGAATAGCTTGGATTACTTCCAATATCCTCAGTGTCGGAGCTTCAAACGTTCAACAAAGGTGCCAAAAAATTCGACAACGGGAGAGAGTGAAATTCAAATGTATTGGTGCAAATTTAACCATTTTATGTGTAAAACACTGTGATTTTTTTTTATTTCAATTAAATCACGTTAAGTCATTTTAGTTTACCTCTTCCGAACGGCTTCAATAATTAATGGCTGATATGTCTTACAGCCAGAATAATACACATTAAGTTTCCTGCTGAGGTAGTAAAATAATAAATGAACTTGTAAACTGTTGGAATCAGCGAAATAACCGGAGAATGACCTTTCTGATCGGCTTCAAATTTTCACCAATGGTGTGGCTTCCTGAACACAAAGTTCCAGTTTGCCAATTTTATTCAATAAACAATATTTATTATTCAATAATTAAAAAAGGCTTCTTGTGATTGGTTTCAAAATATTATTGACGATGCATTCTAAAAAAAAAGAATAATAACCCATATGTACCGAATAGGTGCAAATTTGAAATTTTAATGGAACAGTTATTAAACATATTGTATCGAATGTCATAACTAGAGAATGCCTCTTCTGATCAGCTTCAAACAGTAATGGGGCCGTGTGGGTGCCAATTTTTTTTTTTTTTTTTTGGGGGGACTGTAGATCTCAACTTTAAATAGAATTTAAATAAGACAGGTAAGACAGGTAAGACAGGTAAACAGGTACAGGTAAACTCGGAACATTCTCGGCAACATTTTATTTTGCTTTCTCCCCCCATTTTTCGTTTATTACACGAAAATACCTTATTAGATAGGCTTCAAATTTTCAACACTTGTGTAATGTATCTTTGGCAAGATTCATGGGACTATTGACGTGTGTGGGTTTCCTATGTTCAACGCTACATAGGTCGTTCCCAAATTTTGTTTATGTGATAACTGGAGACAGGCTCCTCTGATCGGCTTCAAAATTTAAATACACGTGTATCTTACTTAGAAGAAGGTTGGTATATATATATTTAAGTATGTAGATGCCATTTTGCCACTTTTAATATCGAAATGGTATAGTATTATTTTGATGAAGAATTAGACACATGTACAACACCTGAGTATCTTTATTGTAGACGTTTCGCCCTCCAGTGGCTTTATTAATACAAATTTAAGGACATAATTGGAAGACAGTAGAACTATATACAAAATATGAGGTAATCAGTCCCTCAGCCTTGAAGTTGAAGAGTACCGTAGTCGTGAGGTCTGAACTAAAGGCATGAAGATTCACTGGTGCTCTATAACCCCTAAGTGCTTAGCGCTTTCCTCTGATTAAAATATAACAATTGTGGACGGCATCAATCTTCAGTGGCTGATGCATTGTGGCATACTAAAAGTATGTTACAGTTCATTCGGCGTATGTCAAACACCCATATAGGCATGCCCTCCCGACCAGCGAACCAGGTGCTAAGACTTTAAATGAGTAGCGGCTCTCTCGTCATGCAAAGCACTTTGGTTCAACCAAGGTGCCCACCAGAGTTGTGAAGCGATGTTGTACACTTGTGAATCAACATTGGCAGGCTTACCACCAAGTGAATTAAATATTAAGTATTTACTCTGCTGCCTTTTTGCTCATTCCTGCCGTGGTTATTGTGTTAAAGCCAGGTGTGCAGACCACTAACTACACCTGTGTTAGTAATATGCATCGTATGGGTTTAGGCTATGTAGGCACAATTTTTGTTGGTTTCTGTGCAATAACTGGAAAATGCATATTCTGGTCACCTTTAAACTTTTAGTGTTGATGTGTCTTCCTCAAGGGCAATAATCTCTTAATGATAGATAGTGTGAATTATCATGTGCCATTTTTATTAACCAAATTGATTTCTGTGAAATAATTGGGGAATATTTCTTCATAGATCTGTATGCACTCAAGACCATTGTTATGTACACTAAGCTAACACTTACCTATTTAAAGCAAGAGAAGTTACAATGCCATAACTGGATCAATTCACCAAAACATTGCACTTACGAGAGGAACTTTAAGATAACGTTTCGGTCCGTCCTGGACCATTTGTCAGGTGACAATGCTGTGGTCCAGGACTGACCGGTAAGTCATCCTAACGTTCCTCTACTTAGTGAGGGTTTTTGGTGAACTAACTTGCTTCCTTCCTTCCTTACTTGTTTACTTATTTTCTTGCTTACTTTCTTCTCTTTCTTTTTTTCTTACTCACTTGAAAGATAGCCAGTCTTACCTGGAGAAAAGTTTGGATTGACTTTGGCCTGTGTGTGTAGGTCCCAATTTTCATTATTTGGGTAAATGAAAAAGTTTGAAATATTGTTCTTCATGCGATCATTTCTGAGTGTCACATCTGATTACCTTCAACCCTTCCAAGTTGGTAACTTGATAATGCAACTTCTGAGCGACTTCAAACCGAATGGTCTGATGGGTTTTGTAATATCCTAATATCCCATTTTTTTTTACTGGAAAAAAAATTGAATATTAGTTTCCATATGATGACTTGTGAAGGCCTCTTCTGAGCCACTTTAAATCTTCAACGCTAATATTTACCTGCGTTATCAACTTATGCCGCACTCTGCACTATTCCAGTCGCGTGCAGTGAGGCATAGGAGACTGAGGTTATGGTATACCGGGATAGCTTCATCGGATCACTCAGAGACAGAAGTGCATCTAGTTGGTACTGAGAGTCATATGTATCCGCTATTGTTGCGGTGGTGGAACCGTTGATGCAAGACCTGCAACTGCTGCTACGGAACCGTTGATGTAAGTACTGTTGCTGCCATGGAACCGTTGATGCAAGTCCTGCTACTGCTGCAATGGAGCAGTTCACGCAACACCTGCAATGGAACCGTTCACACAATACTTGCTGCAGAGGGAAGCAGATGGCGTCAGAAATATGAAAAAAAAAAACTTTTTAGCAGCCGCCGATTCAGCACATTTTTTATGCTAATGAAAATTCTTATCTTAGATAGACGATTTACTGAAAGCCAGTTTGCGGAGATTAGCAAAAATGATTTAGAAATAGACTTTTGGTGTGGGTTGTGAGGAAGGCTGGCACTGACTAGTATTGTCGGATGGTAGTGTAGGCTGGTGTATGCAGACATCTAGGAGCCTTTTTGAAGAAAAAGACGTAGTTAGGTGTAGTTAGATATAGTTAGGTTTATTAGGGAATGAAATAAGGTCAATAAAGACGTGCATTGTTGTTGTTTCAAAATAAATAGATGTACCAATCTCCTCTAAGATTCTTATCCTTGAGAATAACACTCAGATGACTGAAGGTTTTCAAGATAGAACGTGATATTTTTGATGGAGAGAATGTCAAGAAATGAGGGATTACCATTTTCTGGGGAATTACGAAGGCAGGAAACACCAAAAGATTTGTTTGAAGGAGATTTCCAAGCAGAGTGTAAGTCTGTGTAGATGTATGTAGTTGCAGCGCTTGGAAAAAACCCAACACACACACACACACACACACACACACACACACGTCAAGAAACTAGAGAAAGTGCAAAGGTTTGCGACAAGGTTAGTTCCACAACTCAGGGGTCTGTCTTATGAAGAAAGGCTGAGGGAAATAGGACTAACAACACTGGAGGAAAGAAGGGTCAGAGGAGACATGATAACGACATACAAAATACTGCGGGGAATTGACAAGGTAGATAGTGACAGGTTGTTTCAGAGAGGGAACACAGAAACAAGGGGACACAACTGGAAGCTGAAGACTCAGATGAGTCAAAGGGATGTCAGGAAACATTTCTTCAGCCACAGAGTAGTCAGGAAGTGGAATGGACTAGAGAATGATATAGTGGAGGCAGGAACCATACATAGTTTTAAGACAAGGTATGATAAAGCTCATGGAGCAGGGAGAGCAGAGACCCAGTAGCAGACAGCGAAGAGGCGGGGCCAGGAGCTGAGTCTCGACCCCTGCAACCACAATTAGGTGAGTACACACACACACACACACACACACACACACACACACACGCACAGTAGAAGTAATTTTGATATATGTGTGTGTGTGTGCGTCTGTCTGTGTGTGTGTGGGTTTGTGTTTGTGTGTGTGTGTACTCACCTAATTTTGCTCACCTAATTGTTCTCACCTAATTGTGGTTGCAGGGGTCGATTCACAGCTCCTGGCTCCTCCTCTTTTGTGTGTATGTGTCTGTTTGTGAGTTATATAAAACAACACAGTTTCAAGGCAGTGAATGGTATATAGTGCATATAATAAATAAATAAAATACACACAATCACATCACACGTCAGTGCTGTCCCTCTCTAACATTATATATCGCTCTGTTTACCTTTTCTCACCTACCATACACACCGTACAAGAATACAATAATACATTAACGAAACCTTGCGGATATACAACAATAAATAAATTTGACAAATACAATAGTGGGAAGTGAATAGGTCTTGCCTAGCATGGCTAAGGTAGGATCTGTCTAGCATGGGACAGTAGGACCTAGCATGGGCCAGAAGGAGTACAACAGTACTCCTCTATTCTTATGTCTTTATATCTTGAATTTCTGCCATCATTCATGCCAGGTATACAAAGGTCTTCCTACTCAGAATCCATCTTACAAATGGTGGCCATTATTCAAGCTTGTAAACAGATTTACAAGTTCTTCAAACTCCTCTCCATCCTTCTTTCCATTTATGCTTCCTCCCTACTTTCCCTTCTTGCCTCTTTTCCTCCTTCACTCCCTTTTCTCCTCCCTTCTCTCTCTCTTCCTCCATTTTTTCCTTTGCACCTCTTTCCTCTTCCTTCTTTCCTCCCCTGCTTACTTTCTTCCTCCCAACCTCTACACGAATGAAAAATTATCTCCAACTTGCTCCTTTTCCATTATTCTTTTTCTGGTTTATTAGATTCTTCCACAGTTGGATAGATAATTGATTATTTAGGTACCAAGCATTCTTAATGTTATTTCTTTAGAACATCCTATTTAACATTCTTCATTCTTTTGTCTGTTTATTTCCCAATGAATACATGTATATATATATTTTTTTCTCAGCTGTAGTATCTGAGCTCCTCTGCAAAGACAGTGATTATGTATGGTGAAAGTGTTGAATGATGATGAAAGTTTTTTCTTTTTGGGGATTTTCTTTCTTTTTGGGTCACCCTGCCTCGGTGGGAGACGGCCGACTTGTTGAAAAAAAAAAAAAAATATATATATATATATATATATATATATATATATATATATATATATATATATATATATATATATATATATATATATAAATACATATTGGATGATATGCCATCTCTACTTAAGAATTTTAATATCAAAGTTGTATTTAAAAATCTTGATATAGCTAAAAAAAACTTTTGATAAAAAATTCCCCCAGAAATACTGACGGTTGTGTCTACAAGACAAAGTTCATTACGGTCAAACTGGTAAAAGTCTTGAATTAAGATTAAAGCAACATTAATATATCATTAGAAGTGGACAAGATTCTAGTGCTCTGTTTATTCATGTGAGAGATTTTAACCATCCAATTGATTTTCAATAGGCTGAGAAGGCTGTATCTAGCAAGTCTTGAGGAATATAATAGAATCAATTTTCATAAAAAAATATTTTTGAAAATAATATAAATATTGCTTTTGGGTTATACAAGTTGGATTCATTTATAATTAATAAAATTTGGGAAGAATTTAAGATACATTATACAAGTTAAATTCTTAATGCTTGAGTAGATTATAAGAACACTATTATAAGAACACTATTATAAGAACACTATTATAAGAACACTATTATAAGAACACTATTATAAGAACACTATTATAAGAACACTATTATAAGAACACTATTATAAGAACACTATTAGATTTTCACGGTGAGTTTAAATTCATAAAGTTGAGGACTTTTTTTTTTCATATCTAGTAAACACTTTATCTAGAAAAAATTTATATTAACATTTCTCTCACGAGTTGTAAATAATACATAGAAACCTCTAATGCGTCATATAAAACCTTGTAACGCATGTAAATGATGAAAATCACTAAAAACGTAAGAGAAAAACAGGGAAATAAAACATCATATAAAATATGTAAAAACTCATAAAAACTTTTAAAACTCTCATTAAAACTCATTACCGCATTTAATAATTAAGTTGACCATGAAATTTCTGTTCCAGCCACATAATTAATCATATTAGTTCCTGGTAATTAAAATCCCCAGATATAATGAGTTCTGCTTTCTCTGTATCAACTTTTATTAATAAATTCTTTACTCTTTTACGAGCAATTCCTTATTTACCGAATTATTCGTTATTCCCTTTGTTATTGAAAAGCTGTTTTATATAAACACAAATATAAATGAATTTATAACCCCAAGTTCGACGTTTTATCTTCAAAATTTGTGCATTTACTTATATTTTTATCTTCCCGGATTGTATTTATTTTTATTTTTGCAATTTCATTCACATTTCGCTTACCATTTCTTTTATTAGTTTCTGGCCTTTCCTACTAGGGGTTTGAGAGTGATTTATGGGCCATTTAGGATGGGATTCCAGGGGCTGAGTCTGCCAGTGTAGGTCAGAGCCACACGTGACCTGACTAGAGAAGCCACGACAGCAAGTATGAAACCGGTTTTGTGTCCTGTGTCATTTTGGGACGACAGTAATGGTCCTTCTTGGTGATCAAGACCCAAGTTGTTGTTAGTCTTGTAGCATTGGTGCCACAAGACTAACAACTACTACTACTACTACTTTTACTATTACTACAGCCACTATTTCTACTACAATATAAACTGCTACTAAAAGAACCACCGCTACAACAACAATTACTGCTACTGTAATAATTTTTACTGCTGCTACTACTACTACTACTACTTCTACAATAGCTACTATTGTTACTACTAAAGAAACTGATGCTCAAACAACTTTTGCTCCAACAACTACTACAGTAACTACAACAGATACTGTTGTTACTACAGTAGAAACTGTTGCTAAAACGACTTCTGCTTCAACAACTATTACCAGTGCTACAGAATTAACGACTACTAATACTACAACAGGTACTGCTACAACTACAATAAAAACTGCTATTAAAATAACTACTGCACCAAATTACAAAAATAGTAATTACTTCTAGCCACAATTTATATGATAACTGATACTACCGCTAGAATTTTTATTAATAACATTTACTAAAAAATACACAGGAACGACTATTTTAGTAACTATTATTGCGCCTTCAACAACTACTTATACAACAACAACAATTACTGTTGCATCTATAACGACTACTACCTGCATAGTTGCTACAACGACAACAACAGGAACAGTAATGAAGGGGAAACTTAAAGAGATAGATGACAATGTTTTCATCCTTTATCAGAATCTTAGAGTGAATGAAGAACGTTGGTCTTATCCATCAAATTGAAATTATGAGAAAGGTAAGTAATTTAAGAGGCCACATGGAAGATAGTTTTTTTTCTTCTTTGAGGTGCTAAGCGCGTGTGGGTCATTCAGAGTAAAGGAGCGATGAGGGCTCGATCCTTCGTCTGTTTAGGGCGTTAGTAAATAAATGGGTTAGGAATATGGTACTGAAAGTAGGACAATGGCAATGGGATCAAATTTGACGAATTCCTTATTTTGGAGGTGTGTTAAGCACTGGTTTGATAAAAAAAGTTCAAGATGAGTGGAACAAATTGTCCAGTGGCATCCTATTTTAAAAACCATTCTATACGAAGGAGTATGACAAGGAAAAACCATCCTGTACGATGGAGTATGACGAGGGAAACCCTCCCTGCGAGATGGAATACACAAATAACCTGCACATAGGAGAAAGAAACTTTCTGACGACGTTTCGGCTTGACTTGGACCATTGTATATTATTCCAGTCAAGGTATTGTGCCTTTGTGTTCTTTCTAGTTGGAGTATGGCAAAAAAAACATCCAGTGGGATGGAATATGTAAAATAAATCATCCTGTGTGAAGAGTGTCTCATGTAAACATAGTTCTTGTATTGACTGTGTGCAAGCCATTGAGAATACAGTGGTTCCCAACCTTTTCCAGTAGGAGGACTCCTTTATTTAAAAAAATTACCCCTACATCATAGTAGATTTAAGTCTTTTTTAGCTGAGAAAATCAGGAGCAGGTTAGAGGAGCAATTGCAACTTTCTGGAGAAAACCTGGAAAAACTTAGCAACTTTCCAGGGGTTCGCGACTCTTAGATTGAGAGCCAATGACCTTGATCACGGTAGCCACAGCACAGTGCTGTATATAAATCTAATAAAATTAATAGATTAGTATACAAATGTGGGAATGACTAGATATGATTAGAACGTGCCTAGCATAGGCCAGTAGGCCTAGAGCAGGGCTTCTCTCCTCTTGGCTAGCGAGGACACTTCTCTGTGGTCAATGCCAGACACGGGTTTGACAGATGCTGACCAGAAGGTCATAAATCGAGGAAACATACGTTATTTCCGGTCGAACTAATCGAACAAATCCATTTTTCAGATCCATTAATCCTGAAAGGCAGGTGAGGACACCTGATACATAATCGAACATGCAGCGGGTGTCATCCACTGGTCACTGTGTGTGAGACACGGGTCACTTTGTGTAAAACACGGGTTACTGTGTGTGTGAGACACGGGTCACTTTGTGTGAGATTCGGGTCGCTTTGTGGGTTCGACGGATTGCTTTGTGTGAATGATGGGTCACCTTCTGTGAATGGTGGGTCGCTTTATGTGAAGACGAATGAGATAGCTGAATGATCGATGGGTCATTAGAGTGAATGATGGCCCATTTTGTGTCAACGATGGATTTCCGTTTTGTGAATGATGATTTTCATTGTGTGAGCGATGAATCAGTGTGAGTGACCAATGGTTCACTTGTGAACGATGAATCACTAAGACTGAACAACGTTTCACTTTGTGTGTGAACGATGAATCGACATATGTGAACGATATTTTCCTTCGGGTGAATGGTGGATAGATTTTGGTTGCGTGGCAACGCGTGGCTCTGATTTCTAGAACGGAAATGGCAATGTGGAGGAGTAGTCGGGTGAGTTGTCTTTGTCAAAATAAAAAAATACCTGTAAAATGTTAAGAAATATGTGTAAAACGAAAATATTTGGGTATATACAACATCACTTTTGTACAGTAGCAACATTTGTTGTACAGTCAGCAACATTGTTGTACAGCAGAATTTCAGCAGACACTTGTTGTACCAGTCAGCAACACTTGTTGTACCAGTCAGCAACACTTGTACCAGTCAGCAACACTTGTTGTACCAGTCAGCAACACTTGTTGTACCAGTCACCAACACTTGTTGTACCAGTCACCAACACTTGTTGCACCAGTCAGCAACACCTGTTGTTTCACCTTTGCTCTCTTGTTCTAGACTTCCATAGTGAATTTTCTCCTGTGTACCTTGACTATGGCCAAAAGCATTATTTTTTTAATCATAGTCATGTCTCCATTTTGTACTCACCTATTTGTGATTGCAGGGATCGATTCATAGCTCCTGGCCCCGCCTCTTCACTGATTGCTACTAGGTCCTCTCTCTCTCCCTGCTCCATGAGCTTTATCAAACCTAGTCTTAAAACTATGTATGGTTCCTGCCTCCACTATGTCGCTTTCTAAGCTATTCCACTTCCTGACAACTCTATGACTGAAGAAATACTTCCTAACATCCCTTTGACTCATAGGAGTCTTCAACTTCCAATTGTGACCCCTTGTTTCTGTGTCCCCTCTCTGGAACATCTTGTCTCTGTCCACCTTATCTATTCCTCGCAGTATTTTATATGTCGTTATCATGTCTCCCCTAACCCTCCTGTCCTCTAGTGTCGTCAGGCCGATTTCCCTTAACCTTTCTTCGTAGGACAATCCCCTTAGCTCTGGGACTAGTCTTGTTGCAAACCTTTGCACTTTCTCTAATTTCTTGACGTGCTTGACCAGGTGTGGGTTCCAAACCGGTGCTGCATACTCCAGTATGGGCCTGACGTATATGGTATACAGAGTCTTGAATGATTCCTTAGTGAGGTATTGGAACGCTATTCTTAGGTTTGCCAGCCGCCCGTATGCTGCAGCAGTTATCTGATTGATGTGTGCCTCAGGAGATGTGCTCGGTATTATACTCACCCCAAGATCTTTTTCTTTGAGTGAGGCTTGCAGTCTTTGGCCACCTAGACTATACTCTGTCTGCGGTCTTCTTTGCCCTTCCCCGATATTCATGACTTTACATTTGGCAGGGTTAAATTCAAGGAGCCAGTTACTGGACCAGGCTTGCAGCCTGTCCAGGTCTCTTTGTAGTCCTGCCTGATCCTCGACTGATTTTATTCTTCTCATTAACTTCACATCATCTGCAAACAGGGACACTTCTGAGTCTATCCCTTCCGTTATGTCATTCACATATACCAAAAACAGTACAGGTCCTAGGACTGACCCTTGTGGAACTCCACTCGTCACAGGTGCCTACTCTGACATCTCGTCACGTACCATGACTCGTTGTTGCCTCCCTGTCAGATATTCTCTGATCCATTGCAGTGTTTTTCCTGTTACGTGTGCCTGATCCTTTAGCTTTTGCATTAACCTCTTGTGAGGAACTGTGTCGAACGCCTTCTTGCAGTCCAAAAAATGCAGTCTATCCACCCCTCTCTCTCGTGTCTTACTTCTGTTACCTTATCATAAAACTCCAGTAGGTTTGTGACACAGGATTTTCCTTCCCTGAAACCGTGCTGGTTGTCGTTTATAAGCTTGTGTCTTTCTAGGTGCTCCACCACTCTCCTCCTGATGATCTTCTCCATGACTTTGCATACTATACACGTCAGTGACACAGGTCTGTAGTTTAATGCCTCGTGTCTGTCTCCTTTCTTAAAAATTGGGACTACATTTGCCATCTTCCACGCCTCAGGTAGTTGCCCAGTTTCAATGGATGTGTTGAAGATTTGTGTTAGTGGCACACACAACATCTCTGCTCCCTCTCTAAGGACCCACGGAGAAATGTTGTCCGGTCCCACCGCTTTTGAGGTATCGAGTTCACATAGCAGCTTCTTCACCTCCTCCTCGGTTGTGTGTATTTCATCCAGCACTTGTTGGTATACCTCCCTATTCTGAATTCCTGGAGTCCTACCTGTCTCCTGTGTAAATACTTCTTTAAATCTCATGTTGAGCTCCTCACATACCTCTTGGTCGTTTATTGTGAACTCCCCACCTTCCTTTCTCAGCCTGATTACCTGGTCCTTGACTGTTGTTTTCCTCCTGATGTGGCTATACAACAGCTTCGGGTCAGACTTGACTTTTGATGCTATATCATTTTCATATTGTCGCTGAGCCTCCCTTCTTACCTGTGCATATTCGTTTCTGGCTCTTCGGCTAATCTCTTTATTTTCCTGGGTCCTTTGTCTTCTGTACTTTTTCCATTCTCTATTACACTTACTTTTTGCCTCCCTACACCTCTGGGTGAACCAAGGACTCGTTCTGGTCTTCCCATTACTTCTGTTTCCCTTGGGGACAAACCTCTCCTCTGCCTCTTTGCATTTGGTTGTCACATATTCCATCATTTCTTTTACTGGTTTTCCTGCCAATTCTCTCTCCCACTGAACGTCTTGTAGGAAGTTCCTCATGCCTGTGTAGTCCTCCCTTTTGTAGTTTTGGTTCTCCCTTCCTATTCCTGCTCCCCTCTCCACTTGTGTGTGTGTTAGTTACCATTTTGTCCTAGGCACATGTCTATTAGACACTAGGCCTGTTGTATGTATGTGTGTGTGTGTGTGTGTGTGTAACGAAACACTTCGAAATGTTTCGGCCCCGCCGGGTATGTGTGTATGTATGTGTGTATGTATGTGTGTATGTACTCACCTAATTGTACTCACCTAATTGTGGTTACAGGGGTTGAGACTCAGCTCTTGGCCCCGCCTCTTCGCTGTCCGCTACTGGGTCTCTGCTCTCCCTGCTCCATGAGCTTTATCATACCTTGTCTTAAAACTATGTATGGTTCCTGCCTCCACTATATCTTTCTCTAGACTATGCCACTTCCTGACTACTCTATGGCTGAAGAAATGCTTCCTAACATTCCTTTGACTCATCTGAGTCTTCAGCTTCCAGTTGTGTCCCCTTGTTTCTGTGTTCCCTCTCTGGAACATCCTGTCACTGTCTACCTTGTCGATTCCCTGCAGTATTTTGTATGTCGTTATCATGTCTCCTCTGACCCTTCTTTCCTCCAGTGTTGTTAGTCCTATTTCACTCAACCTTTCTTCATAGAACAGTCTCCTGAGTTGTGGAACTAACCTTGTCGCAAACCTTTGCACTTTCTCTAGTTTCTTTACGTGCTTGACCAGGTGTGGGTTCCAGACTGGTGCTGCATATTCTAGTATGGGCCTGACGTACACGGTGTACAGTGTATTGAACGCTTCCTTGTTAAGGTAACGGAACGCTAATCTTAGGTTTGCCAGTCGCCCATATGCTGCCGCAGTTATCTAGTTAATGTGTGCCTCCGGGACGTGCTTGGCGTTATTCTCACCCCAAGGTCTTTCTCCTTTGCCGAGGTTTGTAGCCTTTGTCCGCCTGTATGTATGTGTGTATGTATGTGTATGTATGTGTACTCACCTAGTTGTAATTGCAGGGGTTGAGTCATAGCTCCTGGCCCCGCCTCTTCACTGGCCGCTACTGGGTCACGCTCCCTGCTCCATGAGCTTTATCATACCTCTCCTTAAAGCTATGTATGGAACCTGCCTCCACTACATCGCTTCCCAAGCTATTCCACTTCCCGACCACTCTATGACTGAAGAAATATTTCCTAACATCCCTGTGATTCATATGAGTCTTCAACTTCCAACTGTGTCCCCTTGTTGCTGTGTCCCATCTCTGGAACATTCTGTCTCTGTCCACCTTGTCTATTCCTCTCAGTATCTTATATGTCGTTATTATGTCCCCCCTATCTCTCCTGTCCTCCAGTGTCGTCAGGTCGATTTCCCTTAACCTCTCCTCGTAGGACATACCCCTTAGCTCCGGGACTAGTCTTGTTGCAAACCTTTGCACTTTCTCTAGCTTCTTCACGTGCTTGGATAAATGTGGGTTCCAAACTGGTGTGTGTGTATGTGTGTGTATGTATGTGTGTGTGTATGTGTGTGTGTATGTGTGTGTGTATGTGTGTGTATGTGTGTGTGTATGTGTGTGTGTACACTCACCTATTTGTGGTTTCAGGGGTCGATTCATAGTTCCTGGCCCTGCCTCTTCACTGGTCACTACTAGGTCCACTCACTCCCTTCTCCATGAGTTTTATCAAACCTCTTCTTAAAGCTATGTATGGATCCTGCCTCCACCACATCACTCTACAGATTGTTCCACTTTCTGACAACTCTGTGACTGAAGAAATACTTCCTAACATCCCCGTGACTCATCTGGGTTTTCATTTTCCAGCTGTGTCGTGTATGTGTATGTGTGTCTACGCGCGCGCACGCGCTCGTCAAAATAAAACTGCAAAGTTTTACATAATTACAATAGCCTCTAAGTAATTTTTACAAATTATTTCACATGATAAACGCATCGTGAAAGAAAAAAGTGCTTCACCACGAGCTTCTATTTATATTGGCAAAAAATCACATGCAAAAAGGTATCTTTAATCTTTGATTTTATTACCAAAAATAATCTGTGATTACACATCTAGTGACAAAGTCTGTGATGGAATTTAATTATGCAACAATTAATTGATATTTCTGCAGTGAAAAAATGCAAAACCGTGTATGGTGTCACTGGCTGAGCCAGTGACACCATACACGACCCAGTCATTTTGAAGCAAGTTAGTCACGTCGATATGAAATACAGACATGTCGATTCAGAATGCAGTCTTTGGACACCATCATGTCGATTCAGGACACAGGCGCGACGATTCAGGACACAGGCGCGACGATTCAGGACACAGGCGCGACGATTCAGGACATAGGCGCGACGATTCAGGACACAGGCACGACGATTCAGGACACAGGCGCGACGATTCAAGACACAGGCGCGACGATTCAGGACATAGGTGCGACGATTCAGGACACAGGCGCGACGATTCAGGACAAGGCGCGACGATTCAGGACACAGGCGCGACGATTCAGGACATAGGCGCGACGATTCAGGACACAGGCGCGACGATTCAGGACACAGGCGCGACGATTCAGGACACAGGCGCGACGATTCAGGACATAGGCGCGACGATTCAGGACACAGGCGCGACGATTCAGGACATAGGCGCGACGATTCAGGACACAGGCGCGACGATTCAGGACACAGGCGCGACGATTCAGGACACAGGCGCGACGATTCAGGACACAGGCGCGACGATTCAGGACACAGGAACGAAGATTTACGATAGTCATGTCGATTTATGTAGGATTCATCTAAACCAAGGTCCAGCTACCTAAACTATAAAGAATTCCTTATATTTTGAGGTTTTTAACATATATATCTGACGCATCTACAAATATGTGAATGTGGAAGGCAGTTCTGCGTGGACTGATGGAGTGGAATATGTTGCTGCAGCATATTATTCAAATCATCTCCAGAATGGAGTGAGGTAAGTCACAATACCTTGACTAGAACAATGCATATTGCTGTTCTTATTATTTTTACATTGCGAAGCACTAAACCCTTGAGGGGCCACACAGTGCCTGGGAAATGGGAGGCAAAGACGTCATATGAACCAACGATCAGCAGCAGCAGCAGCAGCAGCAGCAGCACTAACAGCATCAATAATATTAAGAACCAAACTCTGTCTCCCCTCTTCCTACTCTGTATCCATGAACATTTATCCATAATAGCTTGGTGAATCCATTCAACCACGTTAGCAGGCTAACAGTGTGGCTTAATGGAGTGCAAAGTAGAAACAAGTCTTCTACTCCGCTATCCTGACTTCATGACTTCAGCCATTCAGAAACAACGACAACTAGACAGTAGTGTAATGACTTCAGCCACTCAGAAACAACGACAACTAGACAGTAGCGTAATGACTTCAGCCACTCAGAAACAACGACAACTAGACAGTAGTGTAATGACTTCAGCCACTCAGAAACAACGACAACTAGACAGTAGCGTAATCCTCAACATATAACCGTGTAAAATTAAACACAAATGCTGTATAATGCGATCCTTTATTGACTACATTTCGCCCACACAGTGGGCTTTATCAAGTCACAAACATATAACGGACGTAGCATTTATCTCCACATAACTGTGTAACCAGTAAAGCGTTCTGTTGTCTCTCTTTCCCATTTACTCTCAAGTTCTTTTAGAAATTGTAGCCTTTGGGCCACCGAGCGAAGGCACATATAACTGTGTACAGAAGAATATACTGTATATTGGAGCTCTGCTTTTTTTTGGTCAATATCTACAAGGTGCTTTTACTGAAAAGCTTCATGAAATGTTATGCATTTGTGACACAAAAAATATTTTCACTAACATAGTTCTATACTGGAAGTTCTAAGATCTAGTTTTATTGCTACAAATCAAAGTTTCCACTAATACTTAGAAAAATGGTATTATAAAATAACTTCAAAATATATAAATTACTCACTCACACAAACGCACACACACACAAAAACACACACACACACACAAAAACACACACACACACACACACACACACACACACACAACTGAGCTGAGTCTCGACCCCTGCAACCACAATTAGGTGAGTACACACACACACAGAGTGGTCAGGAAGTGGAATAGCTTGGAAGTGATGTAGTGGAGGCAGGATCCATTCATAGCTTCAAGAAGAGGTATGATAAGGCTCATGGCGAAGGGAAGAGTGACCCAGTAGCTGCCAGTGAAGAGGCGGGGCTAGGAGCTATGATTCGACCCCTGCAACCACAACTAGGTGAGTACAACTAGGTGAGTACAACTAGGTTAGTACACACACACACACACACACACACACACATACACACACACACACACACACACACACACACACACACACACACACAAAGGGCAAAGAAGACCGCTGACAGAGTACAGGCTAGGCGGACAAAGGCTACAAACCTCGGCAAAGGAGAAACACCTTGGGGTGAGTATAACGCCAAACACGTCTCCGGAGGCACACATCAACCAGATAACTGCGGCAGCATATGGGCGACTGGCAAACCTAAGATTAGCGTTCCGTTACCTTAACAAGGAATCGTTCAAGACACTGTACACCGTGTACATCAGGCCCATACTAGAATATGCAGCACCAGTCTGGAACCCACACCTGGTCAAACACGTAAAGAAACTAGAGAAAGTGCAAAGGTTTGCGACTAGGTTAGTTCCACAACTCAGGGGTCTGTCCTATGAAGAAAGGTTGAGGGAAATAGGACTAACAACACTGGAGGAAAGAAGGGTCAGAGGAGACATGATAACGACATATAAAATACTGCGGGGAATCGACAAGGTAGACAGTGACAGGATGTTCCAGAGAGGGAACACAGAAACAAGGGGACACAACTGGAAGCTGAAGACTCAGATGAGTCAAAGGGATGTTAAGAAGCATTTCTTCAGCCACAGAGTAGTCAGGAAGTGGAATAGTCTTGAGAAAGGTATAGTGGAGGCAGGAACCATACACAGTTTTAAGACGAGGTATGATAAAGCTCATGGAGCAGGGAGAGCAGAGACCCAGTAGCGGACAGCGAAGAGGCGGGGCCAGGAGGTGAGTCTCGACCCCTGCAACCACAATTAGGTGAGTACAATTAGGTGAGTACACACACACACACACACACACACACACACACACACATATATATATATATATATATATATATATATATATATATATATATATATATATATATATATATATATATATATATATGAAGGCCTTTCCCTTGCTATAACTTCATCCCAATAGGGTCGGAGACCCTTGGAGCATGGGGCAAGTGTGCTCTAAAGTTTCTCAAAGAGCTGGGTGAAAAACTCATCATAGAAACCAAGGACAACAGGGCGACCAGCTTCCTCTTTCAGAGACTCAGTGTTGTGATCCAGAGGGAAAATGCCTGCAGCATTCTGGGCACGCGGCCCACTGCCGGGGAGCTGGACGAAGTATTTGACATGTAGCTCTGAGTTATCTATGTTGTTTTACTCCCTATTGTATTTTTGTCAACTTATTTTGTCTTGAAATAAAGTTTGTACATATATATATATATATATATATATATATATATATATATATATATATATATATATATATATATATATATATATATATATATATTTTAACATACATACATACATAATGTCAAGCATTACGAGTTCTCAGCTTCGTAGCCCACCGGTCAATCGCTAGAAATTTATATTATTAATTATATATAAACTATTTATATTGGGGTTGTGGTCTGTTATTTTTAAATTATGTAGGTGCACAAGGCTTATCAAGGCATCAAGCTTCTAGTAACTGGAAAGCTAGTATAGTTTGAGTCCTAAAATAAGGCTTAAAGTGGATACGCATAGGGAATGTGCGTTTGTTGTCAACAGAATCGAGAGATGAATTAACAGGCAGGGAGAGAGAGAGAGAGAGAGAGGAGAAAGGGTGAAAAAATGGAGGAAGAAGGGACTGGAGAAAGGGAAGGGGAGAGTGAGTAATAGATGGTTGGAGAAAATGAGGGGGGTTAGGATGGGAGAAAGGGAGTTACAAAGTTTTCTGGAAAGGAAGGAGAAAACGGGGTGCGAACGGTAGGAGGAGAAAGCTGGATAAAAGGAGGAGCAGGAGGAAGTGGAATAAAACAGTAGTAGAGGAAGCAGGGAAATTTAAAATAGGGAAGAAGATATAGGAGAGAGAGGCATAAGAAATATGAGGAACAGAAAGGACGTAAGAGCAATGAAGTGTGTTGTATATAAGATAATAATAACTAATATCAAATTATATTTTGTTATGACGATGACTGGTAAAGGCAGCCAGGTATACCTCTTTGTAAGTGCCCTATCATAGCATACCTCAGTATTGTGTTTTAATCCCGCATATGCTGTACTTATCTCAAGGCTAGTGGACTGAACACATCGACTCCAGACTAAGGGACTGATTACCTCAAACTCCTCCTGTTCCTCCACCGTTCTTCTCTGTATTGGACTAAAGAAGTCACTGGCTGGCGAAACGTTTCTACAATAAAGATCCGCAAATGTCGCACAAATGTCTCATTCTTCTACTAGTCGGTTTTTTAAAACCATTTACATAATTTCTGTTTATTATTTTTCTTCTTCTTCTCGTTATTATTATTATTATTATTATTATTATTATTATTATTATTATTATTATTATTATTATTATTATTATTATTATTTTGACCTTTTTTGTAAGAATATCATTAGTAATACTACTGGTAATATTAATACCACCACTGCCACCCTCAATTAATATTCCTGGCTGGAAGAAAATAAACAATATTCACACAAACACTGACAACATTCACATATTCAACCTTTTATTTAATGAACAAAAAAAAATTGCATAGAATGTCTCACCTGTCCCGCGTTCACTCGTTTCGCCTGGTTTTTAAATCAGTTTCAGGTAAATCAAAGACCATGCATACGGGGGTTTCGCTTTGTGAACTGACACTCAACCTCGGGTTACATCAGAAAATGCGGTCACCACATCAAGGTGACCAGTCCCATTGGTTAGTGCTGGTGTTGCAAACATTGGTGTTCCTATTTGTAAACTATTTATACAGGTGGGATCCTTGGATAAAGATTTGCGAACAAGGTGACAATGACAAAAAAAAAGTCAACAAAAATATTACTTTTTTTTCTATAAAAAAAATCATAGTCACTTTTTTTGTATAGGCTGAATAGTTGTCGGTTAAGTTTGGGTAGATTTGGTTAAGTTAGAGTACGCTAAGTTAGTTTATGTTAGATTAGGTCTGATTAAATTCGGATAAGCTAGGATAAACCAAACTTTGTTTTTTCACTGCAATATATTTTCATGAACTATGGACATACACGTGTACATACACGTAATGTAACATACCCAATAATATAACATACACGTATACATACATGCATCATCGCATCAATGATAATAATCAATATAATAAACTATTTTATTAAGAATTTCCCAAAAATGCTGATGGTTGCTTCTATAAAATTCCCCTGCACAAAATGCAGTGAATTGTATTTTTGTGGAAATTGGGAAAAGTCTTGAACTAAGATTACAACAACAATAATGTAACATTAGAACTGGGCAAGAGTCTAGTGCTCTGTAATCAGTGATGCTAGAGATTTTAACTACCCCCATTGATTTTAAAAAGGCCGAGAAAGTTGTATCAAGCAAACCAATGGTCGAACGAAATATAATAGAATCGACCCCCTACAAACCACATTTAGGTTAGCACACACACACACACACCAACACTCCATAAACAACCAAAACAACTACGTTTGATTCACACTCGATACCAAACACGCGAGACTAAGGTTGATCGCCTGATTTTCACGTGTCCAACTCTCATTTGCATAAGAGTCATCACCATTAGTAAAATGTTTTCCACCCTCCTCTCTCTCTCTCTCTCTCTCTCATATTCCTGAAGTCCTGATTCCTGTTTTAACTCTCGTATATTCATGTCAATCTCCCTTGTGGTTCGTTCTGTATTTGAAGACAATATCCTCCCCTCCTGTGTATTGAAATCCCTCGGACAGTCCTTTCTTAAAATCTCAATAGTGAATTCAAGAACCAATAGACTATTCAGGGATCAATAGACTATACAAGTGTCAATAGACAATTCAGGTTTCAATAGACTATTCAGATGTCAATAGACTATTTAAGTGTCAATTGACTGTGTTCGCTGGGGTGGGGGGTGGATGTTGGTTTGTTCTGCAGTTATACGGTATGTGGGTGTTACCAGTCAGGGTCTTCGTCAGGTGTGTATACCATATGCATGAGTGCATGTATGCATACATTCATAGATACATGCATACATACATATATACATACATACATACATACATACATACATACATACATACATACATACATACATACATACATACATACATACATACATACATACATGCATATATACACACATTCATACATGCATACACACACACACACACACACACACACACACACATATATATATGTCGTGCCGATTAGGTAAAACTGGTCAATTAGCAAGAACTCATCTAAAATTAAGTCCTTTCTAAAAATTTCTCTTATACGTTTAAAGATATATATTTTTCATTTATGTTAATGTAAGAATTTATATAACCTACCTAACCTTATTACAACAAGCTCAATTTAATTTAGCCTAACCCAACTAAATATATTTTAGATACGTTAACATTAATTTAATAATAAACAAACACAATGAAATATATTTTTTTCGTTATGTTCAGAATGATTTTGGCGAAATTATTGCATACACAAATTTTCACTTGTCTTATATGGCAAGGTGAGCGTTGCTATTTAAGCCAAAATCGCAAGTTTTACCTAATCGGCACGACATATATATATATATATATATATATATATATATATATATATATATATATATATATATATAATTATACAGAGATGCACAAACACACTGGGACAAAACTGTAGAACACACACACACACACACAAACACACAGTAGTTGCTTTTCTTATACGGTAACTAACTCATATAGACAGTACACACCTGTCAGTTATAGCTGTCTCTTACAATACTGTCCCCTGCTATAACAGAATGAGAAAAACAAAAGAAAAAAAATAATCTTTTAAGGTTTCTAGGTTCATATGTCTTTATATAAGTTATTCTTGAGTTGCTGTGATTCCCGGTAAAGCTAAAGAGCAGTCAAGGGGAGGGTGGAGTTGGTGGGGGTTAGTGGATCATGGGGGTTAGTGCGTCATGTGAAGCTAGTGGGTCATGGGGAGGTTAATGAGTCATGGGGAGCTAGTGGGACATGAGGAGGTTAGTGAGTCATGAGAAGCTAGTGGGTCATGGGGAGGTTAATGAGTCATGGGAAGCTAGTGGGTCATGGGGAGGTTAGTGAGTCATGGGGAGCTAGTGGGTCATGGGGAGGTTAATGAGTCATGGGGAGCTAGTGGGACATGAGGAGGTTAGTGAGTCGTATATGGTGGGTTAATGGAGGATGAGGTTAGTAGGTTTATAGAAGAGTGTTGGGGTAGTTATAGGTTAATGAAGGTTGTAGGTAGTTTTGGTGGTGGTGGTGATGGTGTTATTTGTGGTGATGGTGTTATTTGTGGTGATGGTGTTATTTGTGGTGGTGGTGGTGACGGTAGTGATGGTGGTGGTGATGGTGTTATTGGTGGTGGTGGTGGTAGAGGTGGTGGTGGCGGTAGTGGTAGTGGTAGCGGTAGTGGTAGGGGTGGTGGTAGAGGTGGTGGTAGTGCTGGTAGAGGTGGTGGTGGTAGCTCGTGTGGGCTGGTTATTCTTGAAGGGAGAGATACAGTGGAAAGAGACAGCAAAAAAAAAAAAAAAAAGAGATAAAGTGAGATAAATAGTAAAAAAACAAAAACAAAGGGAGAGGAGAAAAAAAAGTTACACGCAATAAAAAAAATCAGGATATGTTAACCTTCCATTTTTAAAACCCATTTCTTTCCTCAGCAGCATAAAACGTTGAATATATGCACTATCCAGGCCGTTCTGGCAACGGTGTGGCTGGTAGTGTTGCGTAACTTTAAAAATGAATATTTAGGCATAAAAAAATGTATTATTGCATCCTGTGAGGGCAATATTCCGCTATCATACACCACAACTGTTTTCTGGTTGGCGAGAATTTATTTAATTTCGGTCTGGTTTTATTCTACCTTATTAAATGTTGATACTGGTGGAATATGAGAGTAATGTGGCGGGGATGGTGAGGGTGGTAATGGTGGTAGTAGCTGCGGTGATTCAGGATGGTGTGATTGTGGTGGATAATCCCTCACCATTAAGCATAGCTTAATAGTATTTCTAAAGCTTCCTTTGATCCCTTCAGCTGTTTTGTATACAACAAAACGAGTCTCTGATATTGTATCTCACTACCCTCCCTGACTTAATTGCTCTCTCATGTCAATATACATGATAATTTTGTATCCATAACTCGCCGTCAGAAGCATCAGTCGTGTGTGTGTTTGTGCGAACTCTCCAAACATCGCAGATGCTGCTGTGAGGAGCCCCACCTATATAGTATTTAACTCTGTTATTGTTTTCTTTCTTATTAAAGCCTGAGTGGTAGGGTGGGTAAAAAAAAGGAGGCTTTACCATTTGGGATGCTCGAGTTACTGGGCTTTGTTAATACTTCTGGCACTGTGCCACCTTGTAAAATTGCGCTTGGGGTATTAACCTTGTCCTCTGCTTGTACTTACACACCACCAAAAACAACGTATGCTCTGCTGATGGGTACTTACATACCACCCCAGAGGTACTTACACACACACAACCGACAGCTACCTATGTACCACCGACAGGCAACTACACATCCCGATAGGTTCCTACACACCACCGGCAGGTGCCTACACACCACCGGCAGGAACCTACACCCGTCGACAAGTATCTACACAACAACCCAGGCAAGGCACATGTGCGAAAGTTGTCGCCCCTAAAAGTTCTGATAAATGCTAAATTACATAATAACTTCAGAGAATTTTGTGTTTCGAAAAATTTCCAGATATATTCAGAATTTATTATAATTATAGGCATTTTTAGCACGCGTACCCTGAGTCGTCACCACACTAGTAAATACATTGTGTTTATCCTCCCTGTATGTATGTATATATATAAATATATATTTATATATATATATATATATATATATATATATATATATATATATATATATATATATATATATATATATATATATATATATATATTGAATTCGAAGCAGCCTAATTTTAGAATAACAATATTTAATTTTCCAGTCGAGGAAGGTCTTCCTAGAATCCTTTAGAAAGTCTTCCTTTCGCGTGCACCCGGAATTAGGGAGACTCCTTCCAGTATACCTTTTGTGTGTGTGTGTGTGTGTGTGTGTGTGCGTGTGTGTGTGTTCGTGTGTGTGTGTGTGTGTGTATGTGCAGGTCATAGCCAGACACCAGGGGATGCAAGACAAGGGGTCACAATTGCACTGTTGGACCCAGTGAAAAAGGAGAGCCTATGGACCGTGTCTGGACCCTCGAGAATCAGGAAGCGAAAGAAAAGAAGTGGGTAAAAGACAGCCGTGAAACTCCACGCTCTTGAAAATATGAGTTTCAGATTTGCGTAGTCACTTCTGTGCTCCAAACGGGGTGGCAGGGGTCGGTGCTTGTGGTATGGGGGTAAGGGGGTGGCAGGGGTCAGTGCTTGTGGTATGGGGGTAAGGGGTGGCAGGGGTCGACGCTTGTGGTATAGGGGTTACGGGGTGGCAAGGGTCGATGCTTGAGGTATGATGGTAAAGGGTTGGCGTGGGTCGATGCTTGAGGTATGAAGGTAAGGGGGTGGCAGGGATCGGTGTTTGAGGTGTCGGGATAAGGAGGTGGCAGGGGTCGGTGCTTGTGGTATAGGGGTAAGGGGGTGGCAGGGGTCGGTGCTTGAGGTATGAGGGTAAGGGAGTGGCAGGGATCGGTGAGGGAGGTATCGGGTTAATTATTATTATTATTATTATTATTATTATTATTATTATTATTATTATTATTATTATTATTATTATTATTATTATAATCAAAAGAAGCGCTAAACCACAAGGGTTATACAGCGGTATCGGGTTAAGGGAGTGGCAGAGGTGGGTGTTTAGGATGTGGCATGGGTTGGAGATTGAGGGGATTATAACTACATTTATTACTGATTGTATACTTTTGATGGTATACAGTACCGACAGGCTGATATATATGACACATTTGCATCACTAGGGTGCCTTTATTACCGAAACGTTTCGCCTGCACAACAAACTTTTTCAATCGAATACAGGCATTTGCATGGAAGCAGTAGATGAAGTTTTATCAAGATCAGTCTGTTAGCCCACGTACGAGCTGGTCAGTCCCTTTAGCCTGAAGTTTAAGTTCCTCTCTATGAGCTTAAAATTCCATTAGCTTAAAGAGCTTTCTAAAAATTCAAGATTAATTTGTTCATAAGCTTAAATTTACCATTTCCATAAGCTTAAAATTGATTTCTATAGCATTAAATAGTTAATAAAACAAATTCCACTGGATTTGACGCTGAAGGTGTTCGTATGTTTATAGAAGAAATCGGGAAGTGTCGCAGCTGGAGACAAGTTTACCCTGACGCGTCCCGTGAAGTTTCTTCAATTAGACGGATGGAAGAGTGGTGACAACAGTGATTGAGAGTGGATGCTCAACTTCAGTTGTTTCTTTAAAACGGTTGTGTGGGGGATGAGAGGAAGTGGAGTTAAGGAAGAAAGAAGTAGAGCCGAGGAGGAGGAGAAGGACAATGAGGGCGAGGAGGAAGAGGATGATAACGCTGAGGAGGAACTGGAGTTGAGGAAGAGAGGGAGAAGGAGGAGGAGGATGAGAAGCAAACACGACTATTTCATAAGATTTTTTTTATTTTTGAGATATGCTGTACTCTCTTGATGATACAACGCTCTTCTGATGGGAAGGATTATTCTAATTATTGGGAAGCGCTAAGCCCGTAAGAGGCCATACATCCCCCATTGTTTATGGACGGTAATCAGGTTTGAACTAAGGAAGGGAGAGTGCTTGTTTGTTAGTTGTGTGCTGTGGGTGGCATCCTAGGGGATGGTAATACACTTTAGTCAGGCAGGGGTCGGGGAGAAGGGAAGTAGGGAAGGCAGGACTGTTTTCCTGGGCTCCCATAATAGGCACACACGTTGGTCAGTCAGGACTGTGTCAGACTGCAGCCGAAATTCAAAAGTATCTAAGCTTATATAGATCAACGAGACTCCTTCAGATTTACATGGAATTCTCATCTAAAAGAATTCATCTGAACACTTCCTTATTGCTTCAGTTCGAATGAATTTTCTGAATGTTATTGCCAACAGAAACAAGTCATTAATCATGATGGAGGGTCGTGTTTATTTAATTACTTAAATAAACACGAGCCTCCATCATGGGATGCAATCTTGTTAGAGTGTAGACTTGTTGCTGACAATATTGGTATGCTATCAGTCTCAATATCAGAAAAAAGACGAAATATTAGGAAGAGGTTTCCATGCAAGATAAGCAGCGAGAAAATGGCAGAAACGATTTCAGAAAATCAACTTAAGGCAATATGAAGACGCATAACAGCTGAAATAAGTTTCAATGTTATGTAGAAATATCTTCCAATAAGTGTCGATGACGCAAAAGAAAAGCTGGAAAACTGTGCAGATGTGTCCTAGAATCTAGTAGAGAAATTAGAGCCTTTAAAAGGTTGCAGAGACAGAACGCTCTTTGAGTACTCTGGGAAGAGTGAAAGAAAAATGTGTTTAGATCAAGCGTGTGTCAAAGTCGGCTAAGCATTTAGGTATTTTGGCAGTGGAAGCTGGTTTGGCAAGCATACTTAAATGAATGGCATTATTGATTTACTTGGTATCAATAAATGCTGAAAAATATATTTAAAGAAGTAAAAAAAACTCAAGGCTTTCTGCATAAAACATTTATTAATCTGCTGTTCCCATATTACTCTCATTCTGAAGAACAAAAAGGCACAATACCGTGACTGGAACAATGCACAAATAACCTGTAGATGCGTGGAACAATCTTCCGAGTAGGGTGATAGAGGCTAGGACCTTGGGTGGCTTTAAAAAGAGATTGGACAAATATATGAGTGGGAGGGGCTGGGTTTGATTAGTGTCGTGAGTACGGGAGTAAATTCTTAGGTAGTGGTGGTTTTGATAAGGACCTGCCTTGTATGGGCCAGTAGGCCTTCTGCAGTGTTCCTCCATTCTTATGTTCTTATGTTCTTATAGAAAAGAGAAACATATGACGACGTTTCGGTTATTTGTGTACTGTGATTTTTATATGTTACGAATTTCGAGTCTTCTGCTGTGTAAATATGTTGTTCGTGTCACGATTATGTGCACTGTAAGAATTATTTGCCATAAATCATGTTTTTTTTAATTAAATCTCCGAGTCTAAAACTTTATTAGTGAATTGTAGTGAACAGCAATATAAATTCGAAAATTTAATGTACATTATTTTGCTTAAATAAAAACAATGTTATGACATTGTTTTAATGTAATTTCACACTCCACCTTATAAATGTGACAATTTTTTCATTTTTTTTATAGGGGTAAATGGGGCCCGACAATGTGCTTGGTCCCGGGGCCCGTGTTGGCTTGCTACGCCCCTGTAGAGAGTACCGGGCGAAAAGTAAAGCTTGACTTGTTTTCAGCTATTAGCCTGTAAATCCAACAGTGCAAAGACAAAAATAAAAGGTAAGTGGTGTCCCAAACACTAGCATCATAAAAGCATTGACATACACTTAATATATATTTTTGCATGACTGCGTCCACTTAATTTTCTTGAGGAAGAGCGATCGGGTGATATTTTGCCGGTAGGTGTATGCAAGATCCGGTTACACGCCTGCGAACTCTGCTTACTCTGGTAAATCCATTAATCCGGAGAGGGTATCTAGATTTTTAAACATAAGCCCTCTCCCCAGTTTACGCTGAGGGCCGCATCGTAAATCTTAAAATTACGACACAGGAAAATGAAGATGCAGCCTTTAGTGAGACTAATATTTCTGGGTTATAGATTTTATGAATGGTTGAGTGTGTGTGTGTGTGTGTGTGTGTGTGTGTGTGTGTGTTTATACACATCATAGCCGACTCGTCAAGGACTCGAACACGCACTCCTCCCACCCTAGTCAGGCAGTAACTGGGATGTTGGCTACGAGATACAAATATGTTTTGAATTATTCCACTCCTTCGTGGAGTCGTAGCATCCTTAAAAAAAAAGATGATTGACATTGACAACATGCAGAGTCGGACTAGACGTAATTAATCTGGTAGCTTCATTGTAAGAGTGACGGGGAATATTATAACAATCCTCCCTGGATTCAGTGTAGCTGCAACTTGAATACACTTAGTGGATCCACAGGAGGTGAAACTCATTAGATAAAATACGGAGACTGTTATTCTCTGGCAAAGTTGAGACACACGCACACTCAGAAATAATGAATTTCTCTCTCTCTCTCTCTCTCTCTCTCTCTCTCTCTCTCTCTCTCTCCACACACACACACACACACACACACACACACGCACACACACACACCACTAAATAACACACATAAATGAAATGTGAAAGGGAAATGCAGAGAGCGTTGGTCCATGACATGACAGAGAGACGCAGAAAAATGTCCCACGAGGCTAAAGAAAGATTCTTACCAACCATGAGTAATGGAAAGGGGAAACATACAAAGAGTCCCTCTACACGGACACTGTGTAGAGGGACTTAACGCACATAGAGAAAGAAAAATATGCATGGAGACAACATAAAGGAGAACGACAGAAACAGAGAATCAGTTACGACAGGTAGAAAAAATTTGGCAAGGATTCGAATGGAGGCTGAAAGCAAAAGTCTAAGAACGACTCAGTTTCTAAGGCTAAAACCAGAGCTGAAACCTCACAACTGTTTTACGAGAAGGATAATGATAGTTTAAGACCAAGTGGTAAGTCTGAAGACAGGCAAAGCATTCACTGAAGGTAACAGAAAAGTATATGTGAAGAACTGGCCAAAAGATTCAAAGAAGTGCTCAACAAGGATGCAGAACTGGGACCCCGAAAACACTAGGGGTTTAACGGATCAGCTGAAACTGGATAACTCTGAAAGTGATGAAGCTCCTTAGAGACAGAATGCCACAGAAGTTAAAGATTCTGGAAATATTGTTTCATGGATACTGGAAGAAATGGAGCAGAAACACTGAGCTAACTCATTACAGCTATATATATAATAAAAATGCAAACGAGAATAGGCAAGAATTGCACAGCATGCATAGCCTCTAAAGTGCTGGAAAAGATAATCGGAGAGAGACTTGTGAAGAACTTTGTTACAGAAAATCAACAGAGATTTAGGGAAGGGAATTCCTTCCTTACGATATTGCTAAAGAAAGCAGAATAAGTTGACTGTATTTTTTTGAACCGCAGCAAGACATATGGCACAGTACCACATGGGAGATTGATCTACAAATTGGAAGAGCAGGCAGGGGTTCCATGGAAGATACTCTAATGAATCAATTAGGTAATTAGGTTGATTTCAGAATTGAGAGAGTTGAATTATGAGGAGGAGGTCTAAGAAATTAAATCTTATAGTATTAGAAGATTAAACGGACAGGTAAGACACGATGATAACGTACAAGATACTCAAAAGATACGATAGAGCAGAAGAAGAGACTGATCGTTTGAAAGGCGAGTCGTAGATGGAAGATAAAAACGCAAACCAGTCTGGGAATGTAAGGAAATACTTCCTCAGTCTTTGAATAGCACAAAAGAGGAATGAATTCAAATAAGAAGGTGGTGGAGGCAAATTACAAACACAGTTTCAAGATCTGGTATGATGGGTTTCAAGACGCCAGGAACCAGTAAATGCAAGAAAAGTTTGAGGTTAAGAGACGGGGCTAGGAGTGGAGCTCAACCCATGTTAGCACACTTCGGAGAACACACACACACAACTGTTGCTTTCAAGAGTTTACAAGACGACCCTCCTCACTCCCATGTCTTAGTGTCTAGCCTCGTAATCTTCTTAGTATCCTCTCCAACACGCTCTCTCCCTCACTCTCCAGCACCCCCCTCCCCACTCACGATCACTTTCCAACACTCCCCCTTTCCCTATTTTCCAGCTCTTTCCCCTCATTATCCAGCACTCCTTCATTTGCCAACTCTCCCTCACTCTTCAACACACTTCCTCATTCGCCAGCAAGTTCCAAAACTCATTATTAGCCTCCCATTGCTCATTCTCCTCATCTCTACCTTATTCTTCGTCATGCCTCCTTCCTTATTCCCCATCACGCTCTCTCCCTCATTCTCCAGCACGTTTTCTTCCTCTTGTCATAATTGGTCTCTCCAACTCCTCTCTCATCTCTCCCTCACTGTTCAAGAATTCATAACTTCTGTGATAATTCCCAGTTGTGAGTGAGGAGCAATTTTTTCCGGTGTTTATATTCTATAAGTTATTATTGTTATAAATTAATATTATTATTATTATGATTATTATTATTTTTATTGTTGTTGTTGCTTTAAAAGAAAGAGCTAAATCCGTACAGTATAGAAAGGCTTCCTATTTAATCCTGCATCTGACACTATGATGTTTGTGAAAGAGTTTCCCTGACGGAATATTGCCCCCCATCCATACTATTAATCCAAGGGGTCGTGCTGTTAATCCAAGGGGTCGTACTGTTATTATAAGACCAAAGGAACAGATCAGAACAACAGAAGTCCTGAACAGCCTATAGATAAAGTTACCTACATGTTATCTTTAATAACACTGCAAGTCAGTTTGGCTGCTCCTCTTCAACTCTCTTGCCACAAACAGTCCAACACTTAAATATATATATATATATATATATATATATATATATATATATATATATATATATATATATATATATATATATATATATATATATATATATATATATCCGAATAAGTAAAATTGGTTAATTAGCAAGAACTCATTTAAAATTAAGTCTTTTCTAAAAATTTCTCTTATACGTTTAAAGACATTTTTTTTAATTTATGTTAATGTAAAAATAAATAATTTTGTACCAAAAGAACCTTAGAAAACTTACCTAAACTTATTATAACGAGCGGAATTTAATTTAGCTTAATCCAAATAAATATATTATAGATAAGTTTGCAATAATTTAATAACAAACAAATATAATGAAATATTTTTTTTTTCGTTAAGTTCAGAATGATTTTTGCGAGATTATTGCATACACAAATTTTCGCTTGCCTTATTCGGCAAGAAGAGCGCTGCTATTTAAGCCAAAATCGTAAGTTTTACCTATTCCGCACGACATATATATTATATATATATGAGGCAACCCCCGCTACTCTCACCGGCACCTGATAGAACTGGCCCACGTAAGTCAGTGAGCAAAAAACAAAATTAGATTGCATCTTTCGTAATAATTCTCAGCGCAGTGTCCTTCATCTTTTCCAATATTCCTGATATGGAAAGAACGATAGCAACAAAAATGTCATTCATAAGTGACTGTCTCACAGAGAGACGCAGTCAACGTAACTCTTCCAGAAACTCTTTTTGAACGCCATTTGTAATATCTTCAGATGTGATACGACACACATGAACCATGGAGGAAGAATTTTTTATGCATATTTATAAGAAGAGCTAAGCCAGTGTGGGTAATGCAGGACAAAGGGTGGTGGAGTCCTGGTGTCCCTCCGTCCTTGTGGATCATTCAGCACAAGGAGTGTTGGGGAGTCCTGGTGTCCCTCCGTCCTTGTGGATCATTCAGCACAAGGAGTGTTGGGGAGTCCTGGTGTCCCTCCGTCCTTGTGGATCATTCCGCACAAGGAGTGTTGGGGGGTCCTGGTGTTCCTCCGTCCTTGTGGATCATTCCGCACAAGGAGTGTTGGGGGGTCCTGGTGTTCCTCCGTCCTTGTGGATCATTCAGCACGAGGAGTGTTGGGGAGTCCTGATCCGCCTTCGTTCGTGTGGTCAATCAGCACAAACAGTGGGGGAGTCCGGATCCCCCGTCAACTAATCGCTTAATAAGACCCGTTACCCAACTGTTCTTGCCGAATATACCCAAAGAAGACACTGGAAATGCTTGAAATTAAAGTAGAAAAAACATAATATTAGTATTAACATATCTTTAAATCAAATGAAAGTAGTGACTTCAACATTTAATAAACAAATGAAGTACATGGAAAGGGCTTTATCACCCACAATGAGACTTTCACTCACAGTGGGACTTCTTTAAGCACTTGGTGAAGTTCCACTTGATGAAGTTCCAGTTGATGAAGTTCTGCCGTGGAGGAAACATAGTGAAATAAAGTTCTTTCCCTGCTTAAAGCCTCTGTCTACCATCATGATCACCTAGTGAGACTGTTCTTTGAGGAACCACCAACCAGTAGAACCGACACCTAACTACACAGATACGCAGCAACACCAACACTTTGGGAATCTACGCCTAACGGAACCAGCAGATGCGGAGTCAACGCCCAACAGAACTTAGAGGTAGGATGACCAACGCCTCACGTAGCCAATACGTAGTTCAGGTGTCAACTAGGGGATCCTTAATATAAATACTGACGATGGCAACGTCACGGTTAACGAGAAATTAAATGAGAAGAATTGTTTTTTCGCTAGTATGGCTTTCAGGTTAAGCTGCCTGGCTTCACATTCCTAAGTTAGTTATATATAGGCAAAAACTTTCGACATATATCTACTGATTAATAAGTCAAAACATAACTTACTTGTAACTTAAGGACTTATTACCTTCTAAGTGCGTTTGTAAACTTATTGCTGTTCCACTGATCGCAATTACTCCCCAGAATGCTTATCATGAGTTAATAAGATCAAACGAATCTAACATAACATATGCTAACGTAAGCTAACCTAACTAACGTTTGTAGGTAAGTTAAAAGAGATTTGAGTTGATAAGCACATATGTAACTTACATATAAAAACACTGAAATTACAACTTGAGCAATGCTTGTATGCTAACATTCTTAGTTTTGCTAGTAACTAACTTACGGAAGGCTGGACTAACGAGAAGTTTAATGATTGCGTTCGTACTATTCATCCGGTAGGAGAATCAAATAAGATAACGGGATCCTACTTAGACGAGATGCAATAGCGTTGATTCTCAACGGAGGGAGGGCGTCTATTCCCATATATATCTCTCTCGGTCGAGTACTAATATATGTAGCTCATTTTTTTGGAAGATGACTCGTCAATTTATATAAAAAAAAAATCTCATCAAAGGAAATCAGAAACATGGAACGACCTTGTCACAGGTCTGAAAATATCGGTGAGTGATTCTGTGAGCTCTTTCTTTCTCTGTCTGTCTGTCTGTCTGTCTCTCTGTCTCTCTCTCTCTGTCTCTCTCTCTCTGTCTCTCTCCCTTTCTGATTGCAAATTACCTTTTTATTCACGCGTTGGGAATCGAATCTTTTTTGACTCTCAAATAATTCCAGGAATTTAAACGCGATTTTGAATCAAAGCGGAAATTCCCAGATACTGAATGTCCTTGTGGGGGAAGAGTAGGTGAAAGAGTGGAGAGCAGGAGAATGAATGAGAGAGATAGAAAGGAGAAGGGTGAAGAAGTGATTGAGGAGAAAGCAAAGGGAAGCAGAAAATGGTAGAGGCGGGGAAGAATGAGACACAAAGCGTACAAAGGAGGGCATGAGATGATGGAAGGTATTAGATGAGGAAGAATAATTTGGAAATTGGAAGACGTGTAAGAGAGCAAGAGAAGGGAAGAAGAAGAGGGAGTGGATAAATGACAGAGAAAGGGGGGGGGGTGGATTTAAGGAGAAAAAAATTGGGAGAAGGGACATTGATATTGGGGAGAGGAGAGAGTAAGAGAAACGCAAGCAGGGTGAGATGAGAGGGGTCACAGAAAAGAGATAGAGTGGAGGGAATATACAGAAGGGATGAGAGAGAGAGAGAGAGAGAGAGAGAGAGAGAGAGAGAGAGAGAGAGAGAGAGAGAGAGAGAGAGAGAGAGAGAGAGAGGTAAACATTCTCAACACATGAAAAAAGAAACGTCAGGATAACACTGAGAAAAGATTTAAGAACTGTAAAAATGCTTTTGCTAAGAAAAATTATACATTCTGGGAAACAATTTAGGCGATGGATGCTGAAACTGAAGACACAATTGAGGAACTGGAACGAAGAGAACGGAAAGAAGACGAAATAAAATGGAATCTGAGCTTAAAAAGAATGCTCTTTCTGCTTTTAATACTTAATTCACACAATCTCCGGCAAGAGTTGGCAACATTTACAACACGACGCTGTTGACATGGGAATAATATTTTCACGACAATGTTGTTGACATGACACGGAAGTTGACACGGAAATATATTTCACACACGACCAAAAATTGTTGACGCATGAACAGAATGTGACTAACAACATTCTTAGAAAGGTTACAACGCCACCAAACATACCATATATACATTACATTAAAAAGGGGAATGTGCTTAGGCAGATCGATGTCTACTTTTCGAAATCATGTCCAAAGACAAGATTCAAAATTGCTCTATAATTATGATTTACGAATGTCATTACTGACTGAGAAGAATTTGAAACCACAGTTAAGAACGTGTATTGCTTGCTTACTGATTGTCAATGGTACCTGTCGATAGACACTTAGCTTCTTGTGGAGTGTGTCTGTGTACACACACACAACGTTCTCATAGAAACGCCAATGCAACACCCGTAACATAGATTCTCGACCTGACCGAACACCTGTGTACTATCAACTAATGGAAATGTGACAATCTCTGTGTGCTAGTTGCAACAATACAAGGAAACGAGAGTGTGTGAAGTAGAGAGTGTGTGAAGTAGAGAGAGAGAGAGAGAGAGAGAGAGAGAGAGAGAGAGAGAGAGAGAGAGCACACAATGAAGTTTCTTATCACATTATAGTCACATATAATGCTTTATCATCATCGTGCTCTCAATGGGTTTAAATCTTGTATCATTGTCATATAAAGCCACTATATCAGCAATCAGTCAGTGGTAGAAAAGAGACGCTCAACAAGGCGTGGTGTGGTCACAGTAAGTCTAGGTCATGTCACTCTGGGAGTGAAAATCCTGTTGGACACTGTGGAGGTTGGTACAACCTGTTAAGAGATTATCCAACACGCAACAATGATGGATGGTTTGTGTGGCGCTGAAGCTGTTGTTGATTCTGCTGCTGCTGCTGCTGTTGCTGCTGCTGCTGCTGCTGCTGCTGCTGCTGCTGCTGCTGCTGTTGCTGTTGTTGCTGTTGTCTCACTAATGATGTCAACCGCCTTCTGAGCTGCATGAAGCCAAAAAGTAAATTCGTTTTATCCCATTATATTGTACACAGGCAGGAAGGTGCATATCTAAGTGAGTCTCCTTGTTAGCTAGAAACTGTTGTCTTCCCACAGCTGCATTGTAAGTTTCACAGGAGGTGCCAGAGCTGTGAGAGTCATACTTCAAGAAGTGCCAGAGCTATGAGAGTCATCCTTCAGGAGGTGCCAAAGCTATGAGAGCCTTCGGTGAGAGATCAGAGCTACGAGTCATTCTATTAGTAGGTTTCAGAGCTACGAAAATCATTCTTTAGTAGGAACCAGACCTATAAGAGTTATTTTTCATTCCTGCCACTAGATACTTTTTCTCTTGTTGATGCTGCTGTTATTGTCGGACGATCCTGAAAGATATTTTGTCAAGATATTTTGTCATGTGCGTGTGATTTATGTCACTCAGTCGGCTATATTCCCAAGGCTATTCGATTGTTCAACTAATATATTATAGCTGTCAAGGCAGGCCAAGGTGAGTTCAGACACAGGTCCAGAGCAAGAGTTTATTGTGATATGGTTTAGCTTTATTAAGCTAGTCGAGCAAAACATTTTCACAATAAAAGATGCTCTGCATGTGTGACTGTTTCCTGCATTACTATTGGTGAGACGCCTTCGTATCTAAAGGCGAATTATTTCCAAACAAATGTCAGCGTGACGCCTATCCACTGTCTTCCACTACGAGGCTGCTGGTCTCTCCAAATACTTTTGTGGTGATTAATCCACAACAAGAGCCACTTGGGCCAGCAGTGACAGCTATTTCTGACCAGATGAGAGAGACTGCCACTTTCTTTTATTACTGTCAGGCTATTGGGAACCATTTTTTTTCACAGCTAGCAGTTGTTAAGGTATATTTTGGGAAGTTGTCTTACATTAAAGTATTATTTTTTATCATTACTGTAGATTACAAATATTTGTACGTAAGAAGTACCAATGTAAATTCTTGTATATGATTATATAAGGATGATTAAAACCAAAATGAATATCGATCAAAGGTCTCATTTTATAGTCATTCGAACCTGAACACGAATCATTGAACCATCAACCCCAGTCGTGTTCATTAAAAATAGTATTCAGTGTTGGCTGGTAAGTCCCATTCTTTTTCGCCACTATGTGGATCATTAGCCACCATAAACTAACTTCTAAAGTGGTGTGTTCTTGGATGAATCTCTGATGGAGTTGCTTGACTTTCCTCCCTAAGACCAGGAACTTTCTTCACTCAGAGCAGAGACACCTGTCCACCTCCTGCTCGACCTCTCACCATCTTCCATGGTTATGAGGAGAGAATCTTAAAGTTTGTCTGAGTTACCCGAGTTATCTTAGCCCAGCTGGTCAGACGTTTATGCTATAAAGATGAAGACTCAACTTGCCTTTCAATGAACTTAGGAGTTTTACAGCCGTAACTCCGAACACATGACTTCGTAACGTTGAATACTTGACTTCGTTTACCCTGAAAGCTTGACTTCGCAGCTCTGAGAGCCTTCTTTCATTTCAA
>WNWK01000267.1:360000-390000 GCA_009830355.1 Cherax destructor | reverse complement strand
TTGACGTGCTACAACATTTTCTTTTTCCGTTCATTGCAAGACAATGCACATTGGCAAGTAGATTCACTACTTTTCTTACCATGCTCCCTCTGTAAAAAACGTGCTCTTGTTTCTCTTTCTTCATGACCTCCGCATTTGTGATCCTCGGTTTCTTGACTCAGAAATTTCCACTCTTTGCAGTTTGTTCTCTAACTACCCTACCGATTTCATAATCTCTGCCTACTCTCTTCTCCTTTAAAGAACCAAAAGGCACAATACAGTAAGCTCCTCTCCCATATGTGTGGGTTATTTGTGCATTACTCTTATCCTTTACCTTCCCTATATTTTCAGTCTCCTAAAGCTTAACAACATTCTTCGTTTTTCAGACACCAATCTTACTTTCCGCCAAGCTAATACTCGGCGTAGCAATCTTGTTCGTACCTCTCATCCAGCCACTGACGCTTCCGGAATCTACTCCATTTCTTGTTCCTCTTCTTCCCTCCAGTATTTCAGAGAAACTGTCCGCTCACTTTATGACAGAATTAAAGATCACAAAAGAAGTGTTAGACTTGCCGAAACTAACAATGGTCTTTTCTGTCATGTTAGAGATCACAGTCATCTTATTAACTGGTCCTCTGCCAAAGCTGTCCACCTTTTTTCTTGCCTTCACAGACGCCATCTTGTTGAAGCTTCCCTTATACACAAAAGTCCTAATATAAATCTTAGTCCTGGTTTTTGTCTCTGTAGATGCCTTCCAGTCTCACTGTATCATCCCAACTTCAGAACACTCGTGACTTAACCTGATCTTCATCTCTTCCTCTCCCTGACTCTTCACCTTTCTTAAATTTTTATTGCCTTTCGTGTCTTCTGCCTAGTTGGATTTTGTCCTGCAGGGATTTTTCCCTACCCCTGTGAGCCATTAGCTCTCCTTCAGTGCTCCTCTGTTCTCTTGTTCATTACACTACTTCCACTATTATTACTCCTACTATTGCTACTTTTTCGCTAACACTCCACTTTCTACCCCTTTTAACACTACCAATACTACCTTCTTATTGTCAACTCTATCATTGTTGTACTTCTTCTTCTACTACTACTACTAATTCTACTGCTACTACTTCTACTACTAACTACCACTACTATTAGAATATTACTGTTCCCTCCTCCCGTTCCTCGCCCTCTCTCGTATATATTCTGGCTCCCTTCCCTTTGCACTTCTCTGTGTGACTAGTAAATAGTCATGGTCGGACCGAAACGTCGTCATAAGTTTGTATCCTAAGAACGGGTTATTTGCGCATTGTTCCAGTCTCTGTACTGGGCCTTTTTCATTTTTTTCTTGATAGAAGTCATGCATTCAAAGTTATGTGACGAGATTGTAGAGCTGATTAAAAGCAGCTTTTTATTGCTTAGAAGTCTCGACAACTCAGCTATGATAACTCGGGTAACTCAAACAAACCTTGAGATTCACTTCTCATAATCTTGGAAGATGCTGAGAGGTTGAGCAGGAGGTGGACAGGTATCCCTGCCCTGGGTGAAGAAATTTCCTTGTCTTAGGGAGGAAAGTGAAGCAACTCCATTAGGGATTCATTCAAGAACACACACTTTAGAAGTTAGTTTCTCGTAGCTAATGAGCTATACAGTGGCGAAAAAAAAGAGAGTAGATCTTACCAGACAACACTGAGTATTGTAATGAACACCTCTGGGGTAGATGGCTCAGTGTTTCTTGTTCAGGGACAACATTCTGGTACCTCGGGTTCGAATGTATGACTCTCACTGCTCTGGCACTTTCTGAAGGATGGCTCTCACGGCTCTGGCACCTCCTGAAGAATGACTCTCATAGTTCTGGCATCAGTGGGAAGACAAGTTTCTCGCTAACAAGCAGACACACTAAGATGTACACATTCCTGCCTCTGCACAACAACGTAATGTGATAAAACGAATTTACTTTTCTTTTCATGCAGCTCAGAAGGTGGTTGACATCATTAGTGAGGCAGCAGCATCAACAACAGCAGCAGCAGTATCAAAAGCAGCACCAGTGACAGAAGCAGCAGTACCAGGAGCAGTAGTAGTAGCAGCAGCAGAATCAACAACAACAAGAGCATCAGCACCACACAAACCATCCATCATTGTTGCGTGTTGGATAATCTCTTAACAGGTTCCACCAACCTCCATAGTGTCCAACAGGATTTTTCACTCTCAGAGTGACATGACCTACACTTACAGTGACCACATCACGCCTTGTTGAGCATCTTTACCACTATGCTGACGATACTCTCAGTATGATCCAGCCTACGAGCATGGTGACTGATTCATCCTCCCTGAATGGTGATTCTTTCATCTTCCCAACATCTTATTTGCATGATCGTCAGTGCACGATCCATCCTCTCTGCATGGTGCCATTCTTTTTCGTGGCACGTTATTAATGTAAATTATCTTCAATGCTTGATCAGTAAGCCATCCTTCGTGCATGATCCGTCCTCCCTGCATTATCCATGCTTCAGGATGCAGGAGAATTCATCCCCTACGCATGTAGGAGATAGAACAAGCATCTTGGAAGATGCTTGTTCCATCTCCTACATACGTAGGGGTTGAATTGCGTGTATGGAGTCTGAGCAACACATTGAGAATTCGCTGCTCTCGTAATTGTAACATTGGTAATACGAAGTTCTCTGTTGAGAGGTGGAGGAGACAGAGTGAATGATTATTTTAACTTGCGGTGAAGCAAGCGAGAATAGGGACAATAGAAAGGAGGGAGAGTAAGGGAGACAACATAGCATATATCACTGAGGAGAGGTCGATGTTCTTAATGCTATGTGAAATTGTATATTCCCAAGGTATTCAACCCAACTTAGGAGATAACGAGAAGACAGCTACTGCACAACTGCCTTCAGTGACAGCAACACTCCATCTGCAATACTTTTACGAATTCAAGAAATCTGGCACACTCAACAAATGAAAGCTATAACTCACAGATAGCCCCAATTTCACCCTATACCCAGTAAATATAGTTTAGAGTAAATAAAACGTCTTTTAAATCCCATTATAATCAAGAATAACATGTATCCCAAAACTCGTTTTATAATGATGAATGCTTGTGTAAGATCATATTGAAATAACAGCAAAGGAAAGAAGGTTTTAGAGTGAGCTGAGACGCCAACTCTCAGCTTCTTAAGAATTTTGTAAGCACTATTATTCTTAATGGTCTTGAATCATGAATATTCAATAAAAAAATGATAGAATCCACGGAAAAAGCCGAAAAGGAGATCAATTTTTTGTCAAAAAATTATCTTCTAAAAATAATTTCGTCTACGGTTCTTAGAAAAAGAATAAACCTTTTATCGAGAGGTAAGGCAAGATTAGTTAAGTAGAAGGTATACATACCATGTACACTGCTCACTGTCTTTTGCACTCTGGATAAAATTACGGATTAAGGAAAATAGTACCACAGAGAACAATTGTATATGACAGTTTTATAGGAAAGAGGAATCACTGAATTTATTATTACTATTAATACTACTGCTACCATTACTACTATTACTGTTACCATCACTACTACCATCATTACTACTACTATTATTATTTCTACTACTACTACTGCTACTACATACTACTACTATTACTACTATTACTACTACTGCTGCTGCTGCTGCTACTACTACTACTATTACTACTACTATTACTATTACTACTACTGCTACTACCACTACTATTGCTACCAGCATTACTAACATTACACAGAACATATGATAATTTTCAAAACATTAATAGAGGCAGTCCTTCTTATTATAACTCTACTTACGTTTGTCCCTGATGCTACTTATATTTTTTGTAATTAAAAATGTTGTATTGAAAGGAAATATTGGTATTCTCATAAAAGCTGAACAATTTACTAATGTCGTGATAGGAAACCGCATGAAAAAAATGCTTATATAATCACTTCTTAATAGTTTATTTTATATTATCGTCTGTGACACTGAAAACCAATGTTTTCCATTCTTTTGCAACTATTGGAAAAAAATATTATCTCAATATTTGTTATATTTTTTCTAGATTTTTTCATATTGACATTTATTGGTGATGATTTTTTCTGTATGTCGATGAATTCCTTGTCTTCTAGTATATATATATAAAGAAAACAATAATACAAACCATACCACGGGTGAGGTTCGAACCCGCGGTCAGAGAGTCTCAGAACTCCAGAGTTCTGAGACTCTCTGACCGCGGGTTCGAACCCCACCCGTGGTATGGTTTGTTTGCAATCGTGTCATTACGATTTCGTGAGTCAAAAAAATAGTACCTTGGAAGCTGGAATTTGGTTTATTCAAAGCCTTACACATATTTAGTGCAGCCACTGTTCTCTGAGTTATCTAATTCATGTTCATCTCTTATTTAATTCAACGATTAATTCAGTCCAACAAACATTCGAGTGTTTCATGACATAAATTTCTAGCATTGGAATACCTAGAAGAAAAAGAAAAGATATTGTTTTCCTGCACCTGAGTCGTTATTAATATCCTCTACAAAGCTCTGCCAAAATCTTTACTTACATTTATTTTCATGTAAATTAGGGTTGCATGTCTTAGACACTCGGTTTTGGTTGTCTAAAATCCGGTTCTTGAGCGGCAGAGAAGAAGAGGAGAAATGGAGGTAGGGATGGAAAAATGAGAGAGGCAAAGAGGGGAAACAAGAGGGGGAGGAAAGATAGAGGGGAGGTGAAGGACAGTGAAGAGGAAACAAGAGAGGGAGGCAAGATAAAGGGAAGGTGAGGGAAAGGGATGAAAGGAGGGAGAGGTAGAAAGAGGGAGTAAAGGAGAGGGAAAGCAAGAGGGTAAATGAGAAGAGGGAGGATGAAGGGAATGGGAGAAGAAAGGAAAGGCAGCAAAGAGAGATAAAGAATGGAAAAGAGTGGAAAGGAATGGATAGAGGGAGGGTTGGAGGGTGGAAAAGAGAGAGAGAGAATGACAGAGAAAGGTAGGGAGGAAGGGAGGGTGGTAGGGGCAAACAAAAAAGAGAATCGTAACCTTATCACACACACACATAGTATAGAAAATCAGTGAAATAAACTAATTAATCAATTAAATTGATTTACCTCTGAATAAAAAAAATACAAGGGTGCATAAGTGTTGTTGTGTGTGTGAAAATATTTTTCTTAAGAACATGACTAAGCCGACTCTCACTCTCATCTATTTTTTTCTCACTTTCATCCCAGCTCAATGCACGATAATGATCTTTTATCTATCGAATCTATCAACACAAAATAATGACAGTTTTCCATAAAATGGAAAACAAAAAGACCATCACATATCAAATTAAGAGAATACGAATTGTTTTTATTATTTATTTTTATTATTATTTCGAACGTAAACATTAGTTGTCTTTTTTTGTCAATGAATTTTCCTGCCTGACTAAAAGGCTTTTTGTTGTGATAATATTCTGAGTTAGGTCATAGTTCTCCGCCCTTTATCTGGTGTTAGATGCTAGCTCTCCACCCCCTCGGTGTTAGATCCTAGCTCTGCACCCCCTCGGTGTTCATTACTAGCTCTTCCCTTGAAAGTTCACAATATTCAAATTCTGGAAGATCTTTCAGTCGGTTGTTGTTCTCATTGTTATAACTGGTGTTTTGTTTTTTTATTTTTTGCTGTTGCTGTTGCTACTGTTGCAGTGACAGCTGCTGCTGTTGATCTCACTGTTGCTGCTCTTCGCCTAAGAGCTAAGCAATGTTTTTCTTCACAGACCACCTCACATGCACCCAATTTAAGGACATTTTTCTTGCCAGCCCAAGATATATTAAGTTACTCAGTTTCGCCAGTGCACCAGCATCCTCCCTCAGGGAGGGAGAGATAGCATCTTACTGCAAAGGAAGAGAGGGAACATCATTCACCATTTACTTACCTTTCTAAGACAAGAATCGAGGGATGAGAGCCATCATGATGCAGTGAGTGTCTGGTGGGGGGAATTGGATGGTGTACGAGGCTTGTGGTGTAGAGGCGGTGTTGCTCGCTCTGTTCTTACTCTTATGATGAGGTGGAATGTGTCGTGAGGGTAAGGTATCATTAGGAGGTGTCATGGTGTAGAGGTGTCATGAGAGGTGTCGTGTTGTAGAGGTATCATGTAGAGGTGTTATATTGTAGAGGTGTCGTGTTGTAGAGGTGTCGTGTTGTAGAGGTGTCTTTCTGTAGAGGTGTCTTCTGTAGAGGTGCTGTTGTGGAGGTGTCGTGTTGTAGGGTCGGTTGTAAAGGTGTCGTGTCGAGGTGTCTTTCTGTAGAAGTGTCATAAGGGACAGATTTCAAGAGACAGGCCAATATTATATTTCCACTCATTTTACATGATAAACCAAAATTTCCATGGGTTTATTTTGAACAAATATTTTAGTTAAACAATATTTTCAAAAGAGAATATTAAGAAAGCTTTCACAACTTTTCCCGTATACAATACCGGCAAGTTGATGATTTAAACATGTGCAACACCTGCCTATTTTCATTTTGATGACATTTCGCCTACTATTTACTGGAGAGAGTAGATGATGAGGTATTCAGTCCCCCTGATCCTTGAAGGTGCTGGCACTGAAGAGATGAGGTAATCAGTCCCCCTGATCCTTGAAGGTGCTGGCACTGAAGAGATGAGGTAATCAGTCCCCTCAGCGTTGAAGATGCTGGCTCTGGAGAGTAGATTAAGTAATCAGTCCCTCAGCTTTGAGGAAAGTGTTCATCATCTTAAGCATAGATGGACGGTAGTGAGGTCAGATGAGGTGCAGTAGTTGAAGGCTTCGTCACCGATAGGTGGGACCCACTAGTGAAAGTAGGTCATGCCCAAGAACTGTACACTTCGGCCTACCAGAGAAATCATACATGACCTGGATATAGGAAATGACGCATTGCAGACAAGTAAAAAGATCAAGACACAAACAATGTATTTGTTTTCACAGACATGGTCTGTGAATGATAAAGACCCTCTGATGTGTACTCTATGGATACTACAGATACTACAACATCCTCGGGGCCAGAGTAACATCACTGGCACTTGATAACGGGTAAGTGCCGACTCCTGGGTGTCCCTTCAACGATGTGTCGATGCTCTTATTTAATGGCTTTGGTGAAACACATAAACAAAGAAGGGTCATACAGCGCCTACGAAATGGGAGGTAATCAGGCTTGATCTATGGGAGAGTGCAGCTCCAATTCTTTGGATTAGGAGCCCTTCACCGTCTCCATGGATCTAAAATTGTAAATTTTTACTTTTTATGGTACTGAAGACACACACACACACAAAATATAATCAAGGTTTAATGCACTATTAAATCTAGATTAAACAAAAATAATAGTCCAAATCATAGTGTATATCGAAGTATGTACTCTCTAGTAAAGTGAGAGTACATACTACCTTCGAGGCCCAGCTGCTGCTTAGTACTTACCTAACCTACCGCCTTACTTAGGAACCAAAAGCTTAAAATTCTTGGTACTGATCTATGTCTCAAGGCTCAACGGAGTTTGGACCGAAAATTAATATTCGAGTTGTTTGTGAGGTTATCGGAAATATTTTAATCTAATAACAATCTTGCCTCCAGGATGCTCCTATCTCTTTATCTCTTCTCTTGCGCATTCAACGGAGCACTGAGTTACTCGGGTTCCAGCCTTTTATAAAAATAATGTAGGTCAAAGTAAAGTGTGGTAACCATATTTGAACAAATTCTTTAGTTAATTATCTTGCGGGAGAACATTAGGATAATTTTATAAAATGAGTTCTTGTAGGAAGAACAAATTGGAAATGAAGCCGAGGAATGTTTCGATTCTTTTTGGACAATTAGTCGCAACTGGAGATGAAATCAGAAGATGTTTCAGTCCATTTAGTAAGTGATAATTGTCCAAAATGGATCGAAACATTGTTCGGGTTCATTTCCAATTATCCTAATGTTTCTTCCGCAAGATGATTAACTAAAGTATTTGTCCACAATGAGTTTAAAATCCCCGAGAGCAGAAATATTTAAAAAAATATATGGTTATCACGTCGAATGAATGGAGGTGTAATGGTACGCTGTCTCTGCCTGACTGATGATGAGAGAAATAGTTTGTTGTTGAAGTCGTTCATCCGGTGTGTCATGTAGTAACAAATATTGATGACTCGTTAAAGAGAACCCACTAACAATGCGCAGCCAGCATGATCAATACTTCCTTTCACTTCTCAACGTTGGTAAATTAGAGAACACAATGAGGGCGCCCCGAGGACCTGAGCCTGGCACACTCCACCCCAGAAACCCGTTTGTCCTCTGTGTGTTCACCTGGGGAAGCACCTGAGGACGTGTGTAGCCACCTGAAAAGCAGGTTTGCAGGGAAGAGGAGTGAGGGGTAAGGGGGTGAAGGCACAGGAGGGTCCTAGCTCCATAAGTCCCTTCTCTTAACGTAACGCACTCTTTTCCTCTAGCCCGGCAACAGCAACATCAGCACCTCAGTAACACCGCCTCTCCACCACCAGCCTCCGCCTACCTCATCCAATTCCTCCACAAGACACTCATTGTGCCCTTACGGAGCTTATCCCTCGATTCTTGTCTTAAGAAGATAAGTAAGTGGTGAAAGATGCCGGTTCCTTCCCCACTGAGGACGATGCTTCTTCGTTGAGGGTGATACTTTTTTTCCCAAGGGAGGTGATGAAGAGACTCTGAGGGAGAATATGTTGTCTTCATGAGGCAAGGTGATGCCTTCTTCCTGAGGGAGAATCATGGGTTCGAGTCTTTGGCTAGTGCAGTGTTGTTATTGATCAATACCACTCGTTCTTGGTTACAATAATATATATATGCTGCTCGTGGACTAGAACACCAAACAGGGATGAGAATGAAAATTAGCCTAGAAGCTCACACAACACCGAATGTCCTCAAATGGCGGTAAAACAGCTAGCTCTGCTGGCTGCGCAATTCTTTAGGATTGGGTGGTCATGTGGTTTAAGGCGTCATGTAGTTCTGGCTCACAATGAGGCGGACTAGTACAACATGGGTTCGAGTCCTTGGCTAGTGCAGCGTTGTTATGTTTCCCTGAGGAAGGAGGACACTCTCCCCCTGAGGAAGGAGGACACTGTCTCCCTGAGGAAGGAGGACACTGTCTCCCTGAAGGAAGAACATGATGCGCTGGAAGGGTGAGCTGCTTCGTATATTTTAAGATGGCAAGGAAATACGCCCTTAAAATAGGTGCGTGTGAGAGAGGAGTGTGGAACAAACATTGCTTAGCTCTGGAGAGGAGCAACAAAAGCAGCAGCAGAGCTGTAGCAACAGCAGGAACATGAACTACAATAACAGCAGCAGAAGCAGCAGCAGCGGCAATATAAAGAACAGGAGCAGTTGCAACAAAGATAACAGCAAGAACAGCAGTAGCAACAATAACAAGACCAGGGTCTTGGAGACTCACAGTGTATTGCGATGCCGAGGTAAGTATTGATTCCTGATACCTCATGCTTAACTGATAGGGCAGGGGTTTAGAGCAAGGACCTAACACCGAGGGACAGGAGAGCTAGGATCTAAAATAAATTATTATTATCCCGATGAAGAGTCTTCGAGTCAGACAAGAAAATTCTGTGATTATATATATAATATATATATATATATATATATATATATATATATATATATATATATATATATATATATATATATATATTATATATATATATATATATATTGAATATATATATATATATATATATATATATATATATATATATATATATATATATATATATATCGTGCCGAATAGGTAAAACTAGTCAATTAGCAAGAACTCGTTTAAAATTGTCTTTTCTAAAATTTTCTCTTATACGCTTAAAGACATTTTTTTTTAATTTATGTTAATGTAAATTAATAATTTTGTACCAAAAGAACCTTAGAAAACTTACCTAACCTTATTATAACAATCGCAATTTAATTTAGCCTAATTCAACTAAATATATTTTAGATAAGTTTACAATAATTTAATAATAAACAAACACAATGAAATATATTTTTTTTCGTTAGGTTCAGAAAGATTTTTGCAAAATTATTGCAAACACAAATTTTCGCTTGCCGTATTCGGCAAGAAAAGCATTGATATATAAGCCAAAATCACAATTTTTTCCTATTCGGCACGAAAAGATAAAACTTGCATTCCTAAAACTTGCATTTTTAAAAATTGTATTCTTAAAACTTGCATTCTTAAAATTAACCTGAGAAAATAACCTTGCATTTGGTGGCATCAGTGAACGCAAAAATACCTATATTTTTTTATTTTAAATTTTCACTATTGACAAATTAAATCATTTTCCATCTTAAGGAAAAAGTATCAGGAGTTTGTATTGGTACATTTTATAGCGAGAATCTTTATTATGCGCGACGCTGGAGGATGGTGATAGTAAGGATGCTGGAGGATGGTGATAATAAGGATGCTGGAGGATGGTGATAGTAAGGATGCTGGAGGATGGTGATAATAAGGATGCTGGAGGATGGTGATAATAAGGATGCTGGAGGATGGTGATAATAAGGATGATGGAGGATGGTGATAGTAAGGATGCTGGAGGATGGTGATAGTAAGGATGCTGGAGGATGGTGATAATAAGGATGCTGGAGGATGGTGATAGTAAGGATGCTGGAGGATACTGATAGCAAGGATGCTGGAGGATGGTGATAGTAAGGATGCTGGAGGATGGTGATAGTAAGGATGCTGGAGGATGGTGATAGTAAGGATGCTGGAGGATGGTGATAGTAAGGATGCTGGAGGATGGTGATAGTAAGGATGATGGAGGATGGTGATAATAAGGATGATGGAGGATGGTGATAGTAAGGATGATGGAGGATGGTGATAGTAAGGATGATGGAGGATGGTGATAGTAAGGATGCTGGAGGATGGTGATAGTAAGGATGCTGGAGGATGGTGATAGTAAGGATGCTGGAGGATGGTGATAGTAAGGATGCTGGAGGATGGTGATAATAAGGATGCTGGAGGATGGTGATAATAAGGATGCTGGAGGATGGTGATAGTAAGGATGATGGAGGATGGTGATAGTAAGGATGCTGGAGGATGGTAAGAGTAAGGATGCTGGAGGATGGTGATAGTAAGGATGCTGGAGGATACTGATAGTAAGGATGCTGGAGGATGGTGATAGTAAGGATGCTGGAGGGATGATGACTGTCACTGTTTAGATCAATGTTAAATTAGTTTATAAGTGTGGGTAATGTAGTGTTAAGTCAATTTATTCAGGTTAGGTTGATGATTTGTGTGTGATGTGAGCTGAAATGTTGTGTTTCTGTCTACAACTCTCTTACTTCTCCCTCTCTAATTTCTCCTATTTCTCTCTCTCTCTCTTCTCCTCCGTCTCTCTCTCTCTCTCTCTCTCTCTCTCTCTCTCTCTCTCTCTCTCTCTCTCTCTCTCTCTCTCTTTACACAGGTTTTGACAAGGTTAGTTTAAGGATCCCTAGCTTTATTGACAAGCTATTTACAAGTTAAGGGTTCCTAACTTTATTGACAAGCTATTTACAAGTTAAGGGTTTCTAACTTTATTGACAAGCTAAGAGCTGTTACCTACATCAGCTCATTTGAAAGCATTTTTATTGTTATGATACATACAAGTAGGGAACAGGATGAAGTTGGAGCCATCTGTGGGCCAGCATTTTCTTTTGATCAACTCTCTCTCTCTCTTCTTTCCATGGCTTCCCTCTCTTCCCCCCTTCTTACTCTCTCATTTCCCCCTTAACACTGATTCTCTAACTTCGTTCCTACTTATCTTCTTCCCTCTATCCTCCCTCCATCGTTTGCTCTCCCGCTCCCGCCTCTCCTTCCCTCCCTTCCACCTCCTCCCCACCTCTACTTCTCTCCTCTATCTCTCCCCTTCAAGGATCGGAGCTTAGACAAGCAAAACCAGTGGTCAGAGACGTGGAAATCTAATTTACATGCAGATAAATGTAAAATGATCTACATTTTCACCACAAAATGTGAATGTAAATTACTTGGTAAACCAGAGAAGTAAAGAGTATAGAAGAGCCTTGGAGAGGTTATTAATAACGACTCAAGCACAGAAAACATACCCTTTTGTTCTAGGCATTCCATGGCTAGATATTTATGTTACTAAAGCACTAGAATGTCTGCTCACTCTCCACCCGTGAGTTAGACCGCATTCTGAACCGCACTCTGAGCACAGAGTGAAGACTGTTGTCTCTCAACATTCAACAGAAGGTGATTATCAACTCACTCAGTTGAATCTAGTATCAAAAACCTAGTATCAGTTTTTCCGAAATATTTACTCTTTCATGAAGTTGTCAACGAAGATGAAACCTTACGGAGGTGAAACGTACTATTAATAAAGGTCTCGTTTCGCCCTGCGTCGTTTCACCACTTGATCAGCTACGCCATACTTGAACAACAAAGATTTATTTGAGACAAAATAATTCGTCGAGAAATAACTTATTTTTCAGAAGTATACTATCTAATAAAAATGCATTTAGAGATGTGTACTTTATTACAAAGTAACGGTAGATATGTGCGCTTTATTTTTCTAAAACTTAAACAATTATAATGCGTACAAGTTGAAGTTGAAGCCATCACTAAAGATGTGCTAATATCTTCCAAATGTGAGTCAGTCGAGAAATGTAACGAATGAGTCCAGGTGCAGTGATGTCATTGATAACGTCAACAGTACAGGCTGTCCGTCTTGCCGTATAATAGCTGTCTGTCTTCTGGCTGTCTACAAGGTTGCCTTGGTGTGAAGGGGTGTTCCAAAACATCATCAGTCTAGTGTATAACAGTAAGTGAATTGCATTTTTTTTTTTCCAATTTCTTGGCATTTGTTCTTGCTACCTCCCTCTCTCCCTCCCTCCCACTCTTCCTTTCGCTTCCTCCTTCCATCTCTCTCTATCTCATTTCTTCCCTCTTTCTTCATCTTTTCCACTCCCTTTTTCTGTCTCTTCCTCTTTCCTTTCTCCCTCTTTCCCTCAATCCTTTCTTTCTCTATTCCTCTTTGCCTTTTTCTTCCTCACTTGTTGTCTTCATTTCCTGTCTCTTCCTCTTTTTCTCTTTATTCATCCTCCCTTCTTTCTTCTGTTTATTTTCTTTACCGTTACTGTTTCCTTTCTCTTCCTCTTCCCTTTTTTCACTTCCTCTCATTTGCTCATTTCCTGTCTTTCCCTCCTTTCCTTTTTTTCCCTTCTTCCATTTCTCTTCGTCCTTTCTTCTTTCATCTTCCTTTCCTCTCTTTTTTTTATTTTTCTTTCTCTTCCTCTTTCCCCTCTATCCCTCTTTCTTCCTCATTTTCTGTCCTCAACTCCTTTCCTCTCTTTTCCTCCTTCCCTCTTTTCTCCTTCTCCTTCTTCCTTCTCTCCGCCTCCTCTTCATTCCCTCACCTTTTGTCTGTCTCCTCTTCGTTCCCTCTTTCCTTTTCTCTCTCTCCTCCTCATTTTTTCCTCTCATTTTCTTACCCTGCTATGTTCCGTCTTCTCTCTCCTTTCATTCTTTCCTTTTTCCCTCTTCTTTCTCTTTTCTTTTTTTACTCTATCTTTAACTTCCTACTCTCCCCCATCTCCGTTTCCTACCAACAAAAAGAATTTTTACACCTCCTTCATTTCCCTGTACGGAGCTTCGTGTTACTGACGGACCATTGCAGCAACAGCAGTAGCAGCAACAGTATGCAGTAGCAGTTGCAGCAGCTGTAGTAGTTGCAGTAACAACATGCACTCTAACCCCTACAGTAATTGATACGCACGTTGACCCCTACAGTGACTGATGCGCACTCTGACCCCTACAGTAATTAATACACTAACGTTTTCGTTAATCGCTACATACTTTAACCCTCCTACAGTAACTGCTTCACAGTTTAGCCCCTTCCTGAATTGACACGCACTCTATTCTATACCATTACTGATACGCAGTGTCCCATATGCAAATTGACACGAGCCCTATCCCCTAAATTAATTGACACGCACTCTAACCCTAACGACAATTAAAACGCAATTTAAACCCTACCTTAAGTGATGTAAGCACCATCTTCCAGGTTAAACAGTAAACACTCACTCTCCTACATTTTCCAAAACCCACTCGACGTTAATTAAAAAGCACTTTATGACGTTCTCACCATAGGGTTAGTTCCCGGATCACTCGGAGAAAACGGGTCAAGTAATATTCTGTTAAAACTTACAATAAATAACACAGAACAGAAGTTAGATCAAACCTTTTTATATAGAGAGCATGTTTGAGCTTAACACAGAGCTTCCTTTAATCAATAGAAACTCTGTTAGAGAGAAATTATGTCCCTATGTGTGTTTGGTTTATACATAGTGTGTCTGTAACAATACTCTGTACAATACTCGTCAGCAAGGCTTTTTCTGTCAAATACACGAGGTGTGTATCACACAAGATCCGTATTACGCAAGGTATATATCACACAATGTATCATACGAGGTATGTACTATACACAGCCGGCAGTAAACAAGACCTGAATCACAAAAGGTATGTATCACATAAGGAATGTGTCCCACAGTGTATACGATGCCTACCAGTGTATAAATTAGGCAGGTGGAACATTTTGAAACTTGTGTAGAGACACGCTTGGCCGACGCTGCAAGCGTGTCTGAATTATTTTCTAGGTTTGATAAGAACCCACTGAGTCACCCACATGTTTGTATCAGCGACCCCAGCCAGTGTGTGTCGCTGTTGTGCGTGCTGGATATTTTGTATCTACGACCCCAGCCAGCGTGTCTCCTTGTTATGTGTGCCGGATGTTGATATCTACGACCCCAGCCAGCGTGTCTCCTTGTTATGTGTGCCGGATGTTGATATCTACGACCCCAGCCAGCGTGTCTCCTTGTTATGTGTGCCGGATGTTGATATCTACGACCCCAGCCAGCGTGTCTCCTTGTTATGTGTGCCGTATGTTGATATCTACGACCCCAGCCAGCGTGTCTCCTTGTTATGTGTGCCGGATGTTGATATCTACGACCCCAGCCAGCGTGTCTGGCTGTTGTGTGTACTGGAGGAAGAAAAATGGCTCCCCACAACTGCCTGGTCCCAATTAAGCCGTTTTTAAAAGTCCATTCTTGCGTTGTCCTCACCTAGCCAGATGGGGGACACAGATATGTATATACCTCTCAGTTTATGTACACCAGGGAGTTTATATTTCAGTTTATATACACCGAGAAGTGTACATTCTTCACTGTATGAACTCAGGAATACTCGTAATGAACGACTATGAAAAGTTTTTTTTCCCTCATCCAGTGCTTCGTCAGAAGCTATGAAATGTTGCAAGACTTGCTACTGATAAATGAATTTTCCCCTCAACTTATATGTTGCAAGTCTTGCAACATTGCATAGCTCCTGAAGAAACACGAAAGTGCAAAAGGCCTTGAGCTAATGTTTTCCATTACTCCCCCCATGGATTGTTTTGCATTGTCGAGATCGTCTGTTTCTGACTGTATTGCATAAATATATATAGGCAAAACATCCACAGTGAAAAAATAGTGACGTTCCAAGTGCTTTTGTGAAATCAGGAAAGTGCTTGGAACTTCACTATTTTTTTCACGGTGGTTGTTTTGCATATTGTGACATCACCTGTTTACTGTGTTCTTATTGCATATATTATATATATATATATATATATATATATATATATATATATATATATATATATATATATATAAACTTTCCTGGCGAAATTTCGGGCTGATGGTAATGAATGAAGTTTAATTTACTCCGACTGGTATGGATTTCTGAGATGGTTATGGGCCCCTAGACTGGGCCCGATACATGGAGGAAGACCCCTACGTAGCTGAGGGCTAGCTAGGTGGTATTGGCCCCTTGGGGCTATTCAAGTCCAGCGACCTAGAAAGGGCCCATTAGGTTTTATGGCCCCTGGGAATGAGCCCCTTTGGTGATTATGGCCCCTTGGAAAAAGTCCCTTAAGTGGTTGCTGACCCTCCATGTCATAAGGGGTCTCTCGAGGCAGTTATGGGCCCTCCGTGCAGAAAAATGTCGACCATTATTGGTCAGTGTGTCGTTGAGACAGGGAAAAAAACAATAAAATGCTCTTTAGCTTTATTTTGGTCGTAATAAGCAATGAACTATTTATGGGGTTTGTATTTGTAGTTGTCTTAGTAGCGTGATAGTAATGGTGGTGATGGACGTTTTAATGGTAATAGGAGCAGCAGCAGTGGTAATAGTATTAGTAGAAAGAGCAGTAGTAGTAGTAGTAGTAGAAATAGTAGTAGTAATAGTAGTTATATTATTATTTTTATTATTAGTAGTAGTAATAGTAATTTTTGTATTATTTTTAGTAGTAGTAGTAGTCGCATTAATGGAAGTAGGAGTAGTAGTAGTAGTGGAAGTACAAGTAGTAGTGGTGGTAGTAGAGGCATTGCAAGTAACAGTAGCAGCAACTGCCAGTGTTGCAACTTCAGAGTCTTCACTTGATAAAACGATCCTATCGAGAACTGGCAGTGATCTGTAAGTCTTTTTAGATGAAAAAACTGATCCGCTCAAGTGAAATGGAGAAGGGGAGGCTCAGTGTGCGTGTGTGTGCGTGTGCGTGTGCGTGCGTGTGTGTGTGTGTGTGTGTGTGTGTGTGTGTGTGTACTCACCTATTTGCAGAGGAAGGCAGTAGTAATTTAGGAAGAGTAAGAGAGTAGTAGAAGAGGGTAACAGACGATAGGGAGGGAAGGAGTGCAGGGGAGAGGACAGTATAACGCAGGGGAGGACAGTGGATGACAGGGAAGAGTAGTGGAGGGAAGGGAAATGAGGAGAAGATAGCTAAATGAAGGAAGGACAGAGTATGAGAGAACAGGAGAGAGGAGAGGATGGAGTGTAAAGATAAAAGTATGAGAGAACGAGAAAAGGAAGGATAGAACATGAAAAAGGAAAGGACAGAGCATGAAAGAATGGAAGGACAGAGCATGAAAGAAGGGAAGGACAGAGCATGAAAGAAGGGAAGGACAGAGCATGAAAGAAGGGAAGGATAGAGCATAAAAGAAGGGAAGGACAGAGCATGAAAGAAGGGAAGGACAGAGCATAAAATAAGGAAAGGACAGAGCATGAAAGAATGGAAGGACAGAGCATGAAAGAAGGGAAGGCAGGGAAGAGCAAGGCAACACCAGGCTGGTCATTACTGTACTCAAGACCTGGCTTACAACACTGTCAGTAATTATTGTGGCGAAATTAATAGTGTTATGTTATGGTGAATAATACAATGATAGAGTTAATTGTACTATTCCGGTGAGTGGTGGTGGTGATGTGCTGGTGGTGGTAGTGGTGGTGGTGATGGTATTGTGATGGTGTATAGGTGGTGGTGTTAGTGATGGTGATGATAGTGGTTGTAGTGGTGGTGGTTATGATGATGGTGGTAGTGGTGGTGTGATAGTGATGTGTAGGTGGTGATGGCAAGGTGATATTGTTTGTAGTATCATAGTTGTGCCTGTGTGGTAGCTGTGGTGTGGTAGAGGAGGGTAATATCGTAGCAGTACTTGTGTGGTAGCTGTGGTGTGGTAGAGGAGGGTAATATCGTAGCAGTACTTGTGTGGTAGCTGTGGTGTGGTAGAGAGGGTAATATCGTAGCAGTACTTGTGGTAGCTGTGGTGTGGTAGAGGAGGGTAATATCGTAGCAGTACTTGTGTGGTAGCTGTGGTGTGGTAGAGGAGGGTAATATCGTAGCAGTACTTGTGTGGTAGCTGTGGTGTGGTAGAGGAGGGTAATATCGTAGCAGTGCTTGTGTGGTAGCTGTGGTGTGGTAGAGGGTAATATCGTAGCAGTACTTGTGTGGTAGCTGTGTGTGGTAGAGGAGGGTAATATCGTGCAGTACTTGTGTGGTAGCTGTGGTGTGGTAGAGGAGGGTAATATCGTAGCAGTACTTGTGTGGTAGCTGTGGTGTGGTAGAGGAGGGTAATATCGTAGCAGTGCTTGTGTGGCAGTTGTCTTATAACGAGGGGAAGTATTTACTGTACCTGTAATGAGGCTCAGGGAAATTATATAATCATAATGGGAAATTAATTAATAATGTACATTCTTTATTGTATCCACGGCCTCCAATTTATCAATTATCTTTCAAGCACCAGCAATAATCACTTTATAAAAGAAAAATGACCATTTAGCTCTGTTGATACAGCAAAAAAAAATGAACATAAATGACCAAACTAACGTAGAATAAGAGGAGGAAAAAACGCAGAAATGTTCAAAAAAAAACGAACAGTATATCCACAACACAGTATATGACGATAGAAAATGCGAAGGGAAGAACACGAATGGGAAAGACCCAAGTGAATAGGGGAAATACACCACAGAGAAAGGGGAGACACAAGTGGAAGTTGTATAAGGGATGTGTTATATTTTTACAGTAAAAGGGGAATGGGGTATTCTTGGTCAGAAAAAAATTGTTAATTCATCCACTGAGTTTATCTGAAATACTGACACTTCTTCAGTGAAATAAAGCCCCGTTTAATGGTGTTAAACCCCCCTTACAAATACTCATGGGAACACTCTCCAAACACCCTGTGTCACTCCACTACTACTTCTTCAATAGTAACTACGCTTCTAAACTATACACAAATAACCTCACATAGTAGAGAAAAAAGCTCGCGACGACGTTTCGGTCCGATTTGAACCATTTGCAAGTCAGTGTGACTGTAAATGGTCCAAGTCGGACCGAAACGTTGCCGTAAGCTTATCTCTCTCCTATGTGAGGGTTATTTATGGAGTGTTTCGTAACACCGACAAGTATGTGTACAAAATCCAAGAAGAACAAGAGTTCATTTGAACAACGTTCAGCTCTAAATAGAATATTTTTAAGCTTTGTACATTTAAAGTTTTCTTATTTGTTCACACAGAGATGAGGCTGCCACCAACCCTCCCACCAACACAACAACCCTCCCACCAACACAACAACCCTCCCACCAACACAACAACCCTCCCACCAACACAACAACCCTCCCACCAACACAACAACCTCCCACCAACACAACAACACTCCCACCAACACTACAACACTCCCACCAACACTACAACACTCCCACCAACACTACAACTCTCCCACCAACACTACAACACTCCCACCAACACTACAACACTCCCACCAACACTACAACACTCCCACCAACACTACAACACTCCCACCAACACTACAACACTCCCACCAACACTACAACACTCCCACCAACACTACAACACTCCCACCAACACAACAACCCTCCCACCAACACAACAACCCTCCCACCAACACAACAACCCTCCCACCAACACAACAACCCTCCCACCAACACAACAACCCTCCCACCAACACAACAACACACCCAGTATACATAATCTTCGAGAACTTTTATTGTTTCTCTGACCGGCAAATTCTGTCTCTCCTCTTTTTGCTCCTCTGCAACTGTGAATTATGCTCTCCGTGTCCATCTGGCCGAGCACGTGGAAAGACCTTTAGGAATCCTCCCCGCATCGTTTTAGGATTGTTGCAGCAATGACCACGGCATTCCAAAGGTATTAGAATGCTAACTGTATAGAAGCTCACGTATGAGACCCTCACGAACCTGAGCTTCTTGCAAACCCCGAAGTGAAACGGGAATACAGGACGTGTTTTTGTGTCTTTCTTTTATAGATCTGCGTCTCATTGTTATATAAATTGTTTTGATTTTTGGTTTATCCTCCTTGAGTTGTCAGTACAGAACAAAGGCAGCATTTACGTTGCATAGGTGAGGTAAGACATGCTAACACATACACCCGTGTGGGTTATTCAGCAGAGTGAATGGTGGAGGCTCGATCTTTCGTCCGCTAGTGGTGAAATTGACTCTACCATTTAGTACACACTTATATCAAAGATTTGCTACTACAAGTCCTGGCAGAAAGGTCAGGCTTACGGGTTTAGGTACATGACCTTATAGTCTCACTATCAAGGTGTTTTGTGATAGCTCCAAGAAGTCATGAGGGGCTATTATCAGGGTGTCTGGTGACAGCTCCACGAAACCATAGGTGGGAGGATACTATCAGGGTGTCTGGTGATAGCTCTAGGAAGCCATGGGTGGAAGGCTACTATCAGGGTGTCTGGTGATAGCTTCAAGAAGCCATGGGTGGGAGGCTACTGTCAGGGTGTCTGGTGATAGCTCCAAGAAGCCATGGGTGGGAGGCTACTATCAGGGTGTCTGGTGATACCTCCAGAAAGCCATGGGTGGGAGGCTACTATCAGGGTGTCTGGTGATAGCTCCAGGAACCCATGGGTGGGAGACTACTACCAGGGTGTCTGGTGATAGCTCCAGGAAACCATAGGTAGGAGGATACTATTAGGGTGTCTTATGATAGCTCTAGGAAGCCATGAGTGGGAGATTATTATCAGGGTGTCTGGTGGCAGACGTCGAGACAGAATGATTTGCTCTATATTTTCATGGCAGATGTGAAGGCCAAACTAATAAATTCCTCTGTATTGATTTGTTGAATTATTATCATAGGTATTTGTGTGAAGTGCTCAACCCATGCGTCACACAGTGCAAAGTGGTGGAGATATGGAGGAAGCACGACCTATATGTTGATGGTTTTACACACGCGAGCCACATTCCTCACACATCGTCTCCTCTTCCTATTAGATCTAGAGGGGAAAGACAATACACATTCTCTGCAGCTTGGCAGTAAATCGATGCAAATAGGCACTGTACACCACCCGGAACTTAACAAAATTTGATAAACATATACATCAGCGTTTCAAGTCAAGTGAGAGCAGCCAACATAAAAAAAATAATTTAAATGTAATTTAAGAGTTGATTACATCAGGAGGTTAACAGACAGAATGAGCTGCACTAGTGTTCTCTCATTTCTATCAACTATTGATCTGTCTCAGCAGCAAATTTAAGGAAGAACTTAAGGAGGTCATAAGGTATGTGGCATATCAATCTTATGATATAATGTGTCGAAATTGTTTGTTAACGTTTGCTTATCGTCTGGCACAGGGAAAATACATTTAGTTAGCAAAATCTGTGTTAAAAAAATCCTTACATCATTTATGATGTTCAAGAAACGAAATATTTACATTTTGGAGAGTTCAGTATTACCTTTAATTTAAGCATATGTCATGAAATTAGGGCTGAGTATTGTGATAAGAAGTATATAATGGATAATGTAGTCATACTCTCTTGTGAAAGCTACACCTAGCTACGGTACACAACAGTTTCCTGCCAAGAACATTTTTGAACCATGTAGTCCCCCCCCCATGTCTTTGCATGGTGGTTCTCTCCCCTCTTTGTCTGTTCATGGTATTGAATGATACCATAGCACTTTTAAAGAGTCTCTCCGACCACTTTTTAAGAGCCATAATACTTAATATTGGGTTACTTCACGTTTCATCAGATGATATTCCGCCTGCGTCTAAGAGATGGAAATGGGTCTTTCAAGATGGTGAGGACGTCTTATGATACAAGTTTAACACACACTGCAGTCTTTATCTGAAAAAGCTTACAATCTCGTGTGGCACAAGCTACGCATTACCAGATTACCAGTATATTACAAGAATCTTCATTCTTGTTCGTAGTAAGTTTATTTAGGTACAAGAAATCGTAAGTACAATTATCATACATTGTTTAACATGTGTAATTTACCTCGGATAACCCCCCAAAAAAGTCAAAATGACTTTTTTCCATCGGGGTTCTTATTATTTTCATAGGGGTTCTTATTATTTCCATTGGTTTGAATTTATTCGTTGAAGATGCTTACGTGATAGTATGTGAAGCCGTTACAGCTCCTGGAGAGCGAAACGTTGCCACAATAAAACGTCGCATTAGTTGAACTTGTGTCTTTTTACCTAACATATTGCTATTAATTTTACCAACATTATTACAATTTGTGGGACACTGCAACATAATGGACATTTGATGCAGACGTTACTAGGAAATAAACTCTCTGGAGTCAAGCCACGATCCACTGCTCTTAATTAAGGGTTGATGGTGCAGTAGGGGATGCAGAAATAGATGCTGTGTGGGGTTGACACTACTCGGAGAGAAGTAATCTCCGTATATACCTCTTACAGTGTAATGTTTTAATGAATTTAGATATGACATGCAATTAGATATGCAGTGAGAAGCTTCTTCCTACAGCGGTTGGGTATGGCAGGCTGGCTACAGAAGAATGCTGATGTGCTCCTGATTGATTCTGTCATTCTGAACATGTCAATAAATTCCTGTATTTTTGCGTGGGCTTATACCAACCGGATCAGAAATGAGTCTATCATTTCCTCTCTTCCAAAATAACATAAAGGATACTACAAAGTCTGACAACATCAGGCCAATAAAAACTGCAACAGTTGTCAAAATTGTTTTAAAATTTGATAGTAGATGATAGTAGACGAATTTAAACAAACGTGAAATTTTAATGCCTAAAAAAAAGGTTTCACTCTCAGTGCTATATATATATATATATATATATATATATATGTCGTGCCGAATAGATAAAACTGGTCAATTAGCAAGAACTCATTTAAAAAATTTCTCTTATACGTTTAAAGATATATTTTTTTCATTTATGTTAATAATTTTGTACCAAAGGTACCTTAGAAAACTTACCTAACCTTATTATAACACGAGCAACTTAATTTAGCCTAATCCAACTAAATATAATTTAGATAAGTTTTCAATAATTTAATAATAAACAAACACAATGAAATATAGTTTTTTTCGTTATGTTCAGAATGATTTTTGCGAAATTATTGCATACACGAATTTTCGCTTGCCTTATATGGCAAGAAGAGCGTTGCTATTTAAGCGAAAATCAAAAGCTTTACATATTCGGCACGACATAAATATATATATATATATATATATATATATATATATATATATATATATATATATTATAATATAAATATAATATATATATTATATATATATATATATATATATATATATATATATATATATATATATATATAGTATTTGAAGGTGCCTTGATGCCGGTGATGGGCTCTTGATCCACGGATTCGAACCTCTCAGCCCTTTCCGGGGATCTGAAGTTGACTGCCATCTATTCCCTCAAGTGCTGTACGATTCCAACGGGCTTAGCGTTCCCCTCCCAATGGTCATGATGAAGCACTAAACTCGTAAGGGGGTCATACTGTACCTAGACAATGGGAAGCAATTAGGTTTGATCCGAGGATGAGTATTGCAGGTCATGATAGGCGGTACACAAGTGGATGACACATAATTTTTTGGTACACAAGTATGTGGTGCAGCAGTGGTACACTATTATGTGGTACGCAAGTACGTGGTACACTACTATGTGGTACGCAAGTACGTGGTACACTACTATGTGGTACGCAAGTACGTGGTACACTACTATGTGGTACGCAAGTACGTGGTACACTACTATGTGGTACGCAAGTACGTGGCACACTACTATGTGGTACGCAAGTACGTGGTACACTAATATGTGGTACGCAAGTACGTGGTACACTACTATGTGGTACACAAATACGTGGCACACTACTACGTGGTACGCAAGTACGTGGTACACTACTATGTGGTACGAAAGTACGTGGTACACTACTATGTGGTACGCAAGTACGTGGTACACTACTATGTGGTACGCAAGTACGTGGTACACTACTACGTGGTACGCAAGTACGTGGTACACTACTACGTGGTACGCAAGTACGTGGTACACTACTACGTGGTACGCAAGTACGTGGTACACTACTACGTGGTACGCAAGTACGTGGTACACTACTACGTGGTACGCAAGTACGTGGTACACTACTACGTGGTACGCAAGTACGTGGTACACTACTACGTGGTACGCAAGTACGTGGTACACCAGCGGGCGGAACACAATTCCAACACTGATACTTCAAGCGGAACAACACTGACCAAAAATTCCCGATCGCCGCTTTCTCGGCAAACTTTGTCAAATTGAGTTTGTCTGTGTGTTTTGCCTGTGTTGTGTGTGTGTGTGTGTGTGACAGAGAGAGACAGAGAGAGAGAGAGAGAGAGAGAGAGAGAGAGAGAGAGAGAGAGAGAGAGAGAGAGAGAGAGAGAGAGTTATTCGATAAATCTTGAAAATCACGAAAGCTAATTTAAAAAAAAAAAACATGATTTAACAATATATTTTTGAAATAATTGGCCGAAGTTCATCCATGAAGAAAACTATGAATATAGATTTTTCTTTGTGATGTAAATTGGGATTGGTTCCCTGATATGCAAATTCATTTCGCTCTGAAAGGCATCACCGGCCGCTTCCTCTCCATTCGAATTATCTTACTTAAGCTTAAATAATTACTGACTACTTAATGCTCCGAGTCGGACCGAAACATCGTCGTAAGTTCCGTTTATGTATATTCTCCAGTCGCGTTATTGAGCCTTGTTTACTCTTCACTGTTCTTAGCTTACTACTGTGTGCCACCACATTTATCAACTTATTATTAAATTGGTACACAGTACCGACGGGGGGAGTAGAATGATAGCTCTAGTCCTTTCGTGTTGCAATCAACACATCAGGAGCTTGCAAAGTTCCAGAAAAAAGGATGATGTCCGAGCCAACACGATCCCAGAGGATGTATTCACTGGAGTCCAGTGAATACATTCTCTAGGATCGTGTTTGCTAGGACATCCTCCTTTTTTTCTGCAACTTTGCAAGCTTCTAATGATGTGTTGATTGCAACACGAAGGGCCTAGAGCTATCATTCTACCCCCCCCCGTGGTTGTTTTGCATATTTCCATACAATATCCTGATAATGAACAAATTTAAATAGTCTTGCTGCTTACGTCAGGCCTCGTCAAGGAACGAGCAGAGGGGGCGTTGACCCCCGGAACTCCCTCCAGGCAGATTTCCAGGTACGTCTGATAGTGCGGGGTTCACATAAAAATTTCGAGAATGCATTTCTACACATGGTTAATGCATTTCTACGCATGGTTAAAAAAATATATGGAAGACGGGTTGCATATGTACCCTCCTTAAAACGACCTGCAAAATGTAAGTCATTTTATGCTAGAAAAAATAAATAGGCACAGTTCCGTGACTGGAACAATACACAAATAACCCGCACACAGAAGAATTGAACTTCTGACGACGTTTCGGTCTGACTTGTACCATTAACTATATTAAGACTAATTAACCTTAATAATAGTATATTTACATGTGGACAACTGCCAGTAACAAAAATTACACATTCGGGTGGACAATGTCTGCCAGCGATAGATACAAATCATTACCTACATTCGTTGGAAAAAACACGTTTAATATGTTCTGTGAGGAGAGGCTGCATGCACCTATGTCCTTTATGTTGCCAAATGTATATTCATTGGGCTGTACTCGTGCAAATTATATTTTTTTGCTAATAAATTGGACTGTATTATTAGAGGGTATAGAAACTGTGATTGTTTTATTGTTATATGTGCAAAGTTGACAGACGCATGACATGTTTACTCTCTCTCCAGGTCAGTTCTCAACCACAGTGCTACAAGAGGGTGGTAAGTTGCACCCAACAAAATTGATAAAGGGTTAAAAATTAATTTGGTCCTTAAGATCGTTTGTGTTGTTTTATCCTTGCTTATAGAAAAATCAACCATGTTCTCCTTCAGTGTGTCTATAGAATTCCTTGCCTAGATTGTGATTCATTGCTTCGGTCACATGAGTCAGAGCGTAAATATTGTATATAAAAAAATCTAGTTTCTTGTGCTTAATTTCAACATCTAGGCATGGTGTCATATTCTTGTTTTCTAATAATTTCACAGAATATTCTTGAACTTTATTCGATTGAGCAGATGTGGAATAAAACGTTACATGTGAATCATGGATATTTTCGATTCGATCAGTTCATAACGCAACAAAGTGCCGACACTCTTAATATAGTCCTGCGAGATGATATCGTGAACACGATGTTCTTGTTAGTGGTGCCAGATCATACTGTTTCATTTACATGCATCTAAGTGTAGTGGCCATTCTTTTATGGTAGCTATGCCTAGTCTTTTATGTATCACTATTACCTCTTTATCACTTGTTTCTGTATTTTTTCCATTTTGTCTTTTGGAAGTGTCAATAGTTACGAATGATATTCCTAAGTCCTATACAAGATTTAAAGCAAAATCATTTATTTGTATGCTATGAAAGTTTATATATATATATACATATATATATATATATATATATATATATATATATATATATATATATATATATATATATATATATATATATATATATATATATATATATATATATATATATATGATGGTCAGTCAGCGCAATTGGGGACGGATACCCTTTCCATTAATCGCGAAACATTGACGTAGGCAGTATATTCTTTCTTTTGATGTTCCGATGCATTGTAGGTCCGATGCTTTGTAATCCCCGTTCTGGTAAATCGCATGAATGGATAATTCCCTGTATAACTTCTATCTAACTGGAAGCAACCAACGAGAAAATGCAGTGTAAAAGGGAAATAGACTGACATACGTTACGTTACAGCTCCTCTTTTGTATTATTTTGTTTTGGAAACTGTAGTTGTTGTTGACGTTTCGCTACATACAAAGGTACTCAAGAACAATGACTCACAGTTGTATATTCTGCGAGTTTTTGTAACTAATAGACTTTTTTCTGGGATTCACTTTCCCGCTATGACCCGAAGAATTGTGTCCCCCCCTTCCCTCCCGCCACCCCCCTTCCCTCCCGCCACTTCCCTTCCCTCCCGCCACCCCCCTTCCCTCCCGCCACTTCCCTTACCTCCCTCCACCCCCCTTCCCTCCCGCCACCCCCCTTCCCTCCCGCCACCCCCCTTCCCTCCCGTCACTTCCCTTCCCTCCCGCCACCCCCTTCCCTCCGCCACTCCCCTTCCTTCCCGCCACCCCACTTCCTCCCGCCACTTCCCTTCCCTCCGCCACCCCCTTCCCTCCCGCCACCCCCTTCCTCCCGCCACTTCCTTCCCTCGCCACCCCCTTCCCTCCGCCACCCCTTCCTCCGCCACTTCCTTCCCTCCCGCCACCCCCTTCCCTCCCGCCACTTCCTTCCCTCCCTCCACCCCTTCCCTCTCGCCACCCCTTCCCTCCCGCCACCCCCTTCCCTCCCGTCACTTCCTTCCCTCCGCCACCCCCTTCCTCCCGCCACTCCCCTTCCTTCCCGCCACCCCCTCCTCCCGCCACTTCCTTCCTCCCGCCACCCCCTTCCCTCCGCCACCCCCATTTCCTCCCGCCACTCCCCTTCCCTCCCGCCACTTCCCTTCCTCCCGCCACTTCCTTCCTCCCGCCACCCACCTTCCTCCCGCCACTTCCCTTCCCTTCCACCACCCCCTTCCCTCCGCTACCCACCTTCCTCCCGCCACTTCCTTCCTCCCGCCACCCCCTTCCCTCCCGCCACCCCCTTCCCTCCCGCCACTCCTTCCTTCCTGCCACCCCCTTCCTCCAGCCACTTCCCTTCCCTCCCGATACTCCCCTTACCTCCCGCCACCCCCTTTCCCCCGCCACCCCTTCCTCCCGCCACCCCCTTCCTCTAGCCACCCCCTTCTCTTCCACCACCCCTTCCCTCCGCCAAATCCCTTCCTCCCGCCACCCCTTCCTTCCCGCCACCCCCTTCCCTCTAGCCACCCCCTTCCCTCCCGCCACCCCCTTCCTCCGCCACCCACCTCTTCCCTCCTCAGTCGTGGTCAACATAGTCCAGTTATAAATTTACTATGAGTCATGATGCAGTCCCTGGACATTTCGCTATGCACTCTTACACACACACACACACACACACATACACACACTCACGCAGGATCCATACATAGCTTTAAGAAGAGGTATGATAAAACTCATGGCGCAGGGAGAGAGTGATCTAGTAGCGACCAGTGAAGAGGCGGGGTGAGGAGCTATAACTCGACCCCTGCAACCACAATTAGGTGAATACAATTAGATGAGTACACACGCTCACGCGCTTGCGCACGGACGAACACACGTGCACACGCACGCACATGCACATATATACACACATACACACATGCCAGGAACTGTGAATCGACCCCAGCCACCACATATAGGTGAGTACACTCATTGTAAATCTTTGATACCAAGTCAAACTACAACAGTTTCAGTCCTAGTGTGACATGTAAGCCTTAGCTGACATGTGACCCTTACCTCGGTGGTAGAGCACTTTGTTTACAAACAAAGGGACCCGAGTTCAATTTCAAGGCAAGATGAGACGTACGGACAAAGCTCCCAGTTACCTGTTGTCCCTATTCACCTAGCAGTAAACAGGTACCTTAGTGTTAGTCGACTGATGTGGGTCGCACCCTGGGATGTAAGCTACTAGCATACCTTACAAAAGACTTTGTTTTCAAATCACCTGAAATAGGATAACATCTCTAAGATTATAAACTGAACCTGGTAAAAATATAAAAGAGTGTGAGATGCGTAAGAGCATGAATGTAACAAATAGTTCTTTATCATCGTAGTACATCTGTACAAGAGTCTGAATGTCAGTTGGCTAACCTGAGCTTCCTCGCACATGACGCGCTGTCAACACACTAAACGAGTTTCCTCACATAGCAGTGTTGAGTTTGGCTCTCCGTCTACCAGAATGAGCTCGCTAACTCGTTGCCCTCGAATACTGATTCCCCGAGGCTGTGAGGCGATGTATTTACATCCTAATAAATTATTTGGGCGATTCTCCTTACAAAACTAAGTGTGAAATGTCAACAAAAGAATTAGTTACATCAAATTAAGTTTAATTAGTTAAGTTTAATTTCTAAAGGATTTTTAAACCTATCGTTGGATTGTCAATCTTATTAAGGCAGTAGTTCACCTGTACACTAATATCGAGAACAAATTAGTTGTACATGAATGGTATACAATACAGACACGATGAAAATTAGACACATGTGCAACATGCAACAAATTAGTTACCTAAAATAGGGATGAGAGTAAACAGTGTGTGTGTACGCTGAGAAATGTACATTTCTCAGTGCATATATACTGAAATAAATATACTCCTGATAAATATACACTTAATCGGTGAACATACACCGAGATATATACACTTCTTGGTGTATGTAGATCGAGACACATATGCACATCTCGGTGTATATAGACCGAGTGACACTCCCCTCCCGGTGGATATTCACAGAAATAAATACCTCTCAGTGTATACACACCGTGACAAATACACCTCTCAGTGTATACACACCGTGACAAACACCTCTCAGTGTATACACACCGTGACAAACACACCTTTCAGTGTATACACACCGTAACAAACACACCTCTCAGTGTATACACACCGTGACAAATACACCTCTCAGTGGATACACACCGTGACAAGAACACCTCTCAGTGTATACACACCTCTCAGTGTATACACACCTCTCAGTGTATACACACCGTGACAAGCACACCTCTCAGTGTATATACACCGTGACAAACACACCTCTCAGTGTATATACACCGTGACAAACACACCTCTCAGTGTATACACACCGTGACAAACACACCTCTCAGTGTTTATACACCATGACAAACACACCTCTCAGTGTATATACACCGTGACAAACACACCTCTCAGTGTATATACATTAACAGTCTAATGTCCCAATTCCATTATTAATTACATACATCGTAATCGAACACGATCGAGTCCTGTTAATTACATGTGAGCCTAGAGGACTCCATACTAATACATCCAAATTTCCATTAAAATATTACCTCCCTACCACTGCAAGGAAGGTGCCCTGATGCTGGTTAAGGGGCTCTTCTTCCAACGAATTGGAACAACTAATAGAACTTAGTAATACAATAAAAGAAAAAATATATATCTTTGTGTTCATAAACACACAAAAAAAATATATTTAAATAATTTCAGTCCACTTTATTAATAAATTCATGTCAGTTTTGAATGAGTGGGTCTGCCTACATCACCAGCGACGAGCTATGGAAGCAAGGCACATCAGAATTACGTCAAAAATGAAAGAAACACTTTTAACATTTAAATATACACCAGTTTCTCCCTTACTGTTCAAGTTTGAATCGGCTTCTGTTTTTCACCAGCAACCTCCTCCTCCTCCTCTTCTTCTTCCTCCTCCTCTTCCTCCTCCTCCTCTACCTCCTCT
>WNWK01000267.1:285000-355000 GCA_009830355.1 Cherax destructor | reverse complement strand
ACAAGTACTTCTGGCAGTTTGGGAGAAACACAGATGATGATCAGACCAAGTGCAAAATATGTGGTCAGGCATATAGTCACTGTCTTGAACACTATGTGCTTAATTGTCCATATATTGAGGAATATAAAGATAGACAGTATAATAACCTATGTGACATGTCAAGATATCTTATTAATGAAAATAAGATACCAGATATACTAAGCAAATTTCCTAAATTTGCTTGTAACAGATAAGTGAACTGCAGATATAAATCCAAATGTACTCCTGTTAACCCTTGTGGGGCCTACTAGTTCCTAGGCCTTTTGTGTATCCATATGCTCTTGCGCTACCCTCCACAGGATGGATATGCGGTGCACAATAAACTAGCCACTTCGGTGGCAAAATCTAAAAATCTAATCTCATGTAGCGGAATGGTGTAGCAATTGTCATCATCTTCGACTTCTTGAGAATGTTTGCTGGGACATGTAACTACAACTATTTAAGAGAGTCGAATTATAAGTGTAGAGAGTAACCTGTAATGAAGTAATGAAGATCAGTTATTTATAACTTTGTTTGTAGTTCAAGTCCTCAGCGATACAGAGAAATGAATGTTCAACAGGTAAATAATAATAATAATGTTAATTAAGGACAAGACTCAAATAAACTTCCTTTGCTCTATTAAACTACCAAGTATTATTGTTTAAAAATATAGGCGATGTTGTGCTCTATTTAAAAAGGTGAAGAAATAGCTTCATATCATAAAAGAAAAAAAAAAGAAACTATTATATTACATTTGAGATGGACGTTGAGAGCTGTGAACCCCAAACACAGCATTTCCTCAAAGAGGAACTTAACTCTTCAAATGTGGCATCCCCATGGAGCACTACCCATATATGATATTAGAACAAGTGTTTTAATACCCTTATATACAGACAGATGTAATTACAGAAGAGGACACACAGAAATCTGTGCCCTGTAAAAACATCTACCCAGGAAGACTCGTAACTTAGTCCAGCCAGAAGAGAAGAACTTCCCTTCTGGTTAAACCGCCATGGAGAGCTAATTATTTAAAATTTAATTATTCTATTTATATGTCATAGTTTTAAATTCCTCTTAGCAAGCTTAACTTTTCCTCTCTCATAACTTAAGAGATGAGGGGAAAAACGTTTTGGAATTGCAGGAGATAATGATTACTTTTACAACTTTGAAAACTGGACAACACATTAGCAAGTTTTACTGTAGAGGAAGATTTTAGTTTGTGTTCTGAGAAAGTATTGCTCTTGCCTCTTACATTCTTTTAGCGCCTTTAGCCTCTCAAATCTTAATAAAAGAAAGGAAAAAGGGTTGTGGACACACAGGTGATAAGAGTAACTCAGATCACTTTGAAGACTTCAAAACACCTGAGCAAACTTTTCTGAAGGTGTTCGTAGAAATTAGAAGGAGTTGCATTTACCCCTTCCATTTCTTGTCTATTTATTTTAAGTTGATAAAAATGCGAAACTCCATTTTATAACCTTTGTAAACCGAACGCAGGTAAATGTGTGATTTGAACTACGAGTATACGTAAAGCGATTTACAGGTGAAGGTGTAAGGACGAATTACAGGTGAATATGCAAGGTTAGTTACAAGTGAAGGTGTTATAAGAACTGCAGGTTAAGTAGCGACCTTGTCTATAAAGAACTCTCATTTTAGATATGTAAATCTTCTGCACTAACTTTTTATTGATATGTAATAAAACTTTACTGGATAAACTGTAATCGGCTTTTATCGGTTGAAAATGTATAGCATAAAAAAATATTTTATTTAGCTTTGAAAGTAAATAAATAGTTTATTTACCATTTAGAGAGTAGTAATCATTACCACTTCTTGTAATTATTGAAACAAGTTTTTAGATAGTGGAATTAAATTTTGTAATTAATAGCAGCGGAAGGGTGTACAAATTGCCATCATTAATTCTATTTTAAATCTTTGACTTATTGAGAATGTTTGCTGGGACATGTAACTAGAGCTATTTAAGTGAACATAAAGAGAATCCTATTATAAGCCATAACAGTAACATATTAAAGTAGTGCAAGCTACATATATGACAGCGAAATATGCATCCGTAGAGTTCACCAGTTTCAATATCAGTTTTTGGTTTAATATCAACATTACGCTGAATCACTTCACATTGCCTTGCAATTGTTATCTATACAGTACACACAAAATTGGTATGAAGAAAAATGGACGATGAATAGACTCAGGTTAAAAACTGTATTGGACCATAACTCATCACTTATTCACCTGTCTATACGCAGTTATAGGTTCTTTTCTAAATGAACTTACAAATAGCCATAGGGCATAGAAGAGCATTAAGGATTTGGGTATCAACAGTGGGGCACAAAGATCCCTCCCAATGTCAGAATAGAATCACGGCATTTAAGACAGTCTAAGTCATTCGTAAAAAAATATCCAGTTTAAGGTTATGTGCAATACCTTCGATTATAAATTAATCTAATTTGAAAACTTCAAAGCTATTATTATATAGTGAAAGGTTATCATATTTCATAACTGCTATTCATAAGTTATTTCTTTCCAGCCAGGATGAACTAGGAACTAAAATTCTGGCTGCCAACCATTTTTCAGGGTTATTGCAAGCCAATGTGTGATTAAATATGGTATTAGATTTTTTTGTGCTGTTCGGATCTAGTATCAGTGTTGTGATAATCTAACATCAAGGGGCTTACATGTCTGTCCAAGAGACTTATAAAATAACCACTATATGATAACAATAATAATTATAACAAAAATAAAAATAACAATAATAATAACAATAACATTAATAACAACAACAATAACTACAATAAAAATAACAATAACTGCAACAATAATAATAAGAGTAGCAACAATATTAACAACAACCGAAACATCAACAACAACAACATCATCAACAACAACAACATCATCAACAACAAGCACCACAGCACCAACAACCACATAACAACAATAGCAACAACAACCACAACAAATACAACAACAACAACAACCACAGTCACAACTACAACAACCACATCCACAGTCACAACCACAGCAAATAATCTAACCACAGTCACAGCCACAACAAATACAACAGTCACAACCACAGTCACAATCACAAAAATAGCAGCAACAACAACAACAGTTATTCTGCAGGAGAACATATGAATAATAACACTGGAGTGCCACGGGAGTTCCTCCCGTGCCCACCACAATGGTCACTGTCACTCACCTTACCCTCCCTCATGCTTAGCAGCTTCCTGCTCTCTCTCTCTCTCTCTCTCTCTCTCTCTCTCTCTCTCTCTCTCTCTCTCTCTCTCTCTCTCTCTCTCTCTCTCTCTCTCTCTCTCTCTCTCTCTCTCTCTCTCTCTCTCTCTCTCTCACACCTGTCTTTGTTAATTAATTAAATTTTATGTTTATTATGGAGTAGGAGACTGAACGTATTTTTTATTGCCTAGTTTAAAGCGTATAGTTATTAGTTTGAGGTTTGTATTGTGAATATAGTAATATTGTTTGAAGTTAATGAGGCAGTTATGTGTCCTACAGATGTTGTTTCAAATTGGCAGTAAACAGCAAGAAGGAGAAAAGTGTTGGCTTAATTAATAGGATGAGGGTAATTAGATGCAAATGGATCAGCAACAACAGAAACAGCAGTATCTTAAGTGAAAAAGAACAAATTGATGGTATGTCTAGACTCGAGTACCTCAGTTGGAATTACCTATGGAAAGGTAGGGGTCAGGGGCGATGGGTAGGGTGATTTATATCTAGATGTAGAAGATTTCGCTGCCTCTAGGAGAACAAGACTGGAGGAAGAGAAGGTAAGTAGGACTTAGGCATCCGTTGGCATTGAGGTGTGTGTGTGTGTGTGTGTGTGTGTGTGCGTGTGTGAGTTTTATGTGTATGTATGTGAGAATGTCTGGAATCACCTATGGTTGCAGGGGTCGAGTCAAAACTCCTGGTCCCTCCTCTTCGTTGGTTGCTACTAGGTCCACTGTCTCCTGCCATCAAGAGCCTTAGAAGAGTCTGAGATGTTTGGTAAGTGAAGGAGAGACTGAGAAGACCCCAGACACTCAGACTATTAATTTAACGTATAATAATAAATTATGTAGAACAGGACGATAATAAACTATGCACTATTAGGGTAACTAGTGACATGGTCCTCAGACAAATAGAGAAATTAAAACCTAACAAATCCCCAGGCCTTGATGAACTGTTTGCAAGGGTTTTCAAGGAATGTAAAGAGGAACTTAGCATAGCTTTGGCTAATCTTTTCAATATATCACTACAATCTGGCATAGTGCCAGACAAACGGAAAATAGCAAATGTAATTCCTATTTACAAGGCAGGTGACAGGTCCTTAGCTTCGAAATATAGACCAATAAGCCTTACCTCCATAGTTGGTAAATTCATGGAATCAATAATTGCCGAAGAAGTTCGTAGCCATCTTGAAAGGCATAAATTGATTAATGAATCTCAGCACGGTTTTACAAAGGGGCGTTCCTGTCTTACGAATTTACTAACTTTCTTCACTAAGGTATTTGAGGAGGCTGATCATGGTATTGAATATGATATTGTATATATGAACTTCAGTAAGGCTTTCGATAGATTTACACATCAGAAGCTGTTGAGAAAACTTAAGGCACACGGAATAGGAGGAGATATTTTTTCCTGGGTAGAGGCATGGATGACAAATAGGCAGCAGAGAGTTTGCATAAATGGGGAGAAATCATAATAGGGGCACGTCACAAGCGGTGCCCCACAGGGGTCAGTGTTGGGCCCCTTGTTCACAATTTACATAGATGAGGGAATAAATAGCGACATAAGCAAATTTGCTGATGACACCAAAATAGGCCGTACAATTCATTCAAAAGCGGACATTAGAGCACTCCAGGAAGATTTGAATAGACTGATGCAGTGGTCGGAGAAGTGGCAGATGCAGTTTAATATAGACAAATGCAAAGTTCTAAATGTTGGACAGGAAAATAACCATGCCACATATAAAATAAATAATGTAGATGTTAATATTACGGATTACGAAAAGGATTTAGGAGTTCTGGTTAGCAGTAATCTGAAACCAAGACAACAGTGCGTAAGTGTTCGCAATAGAGCTAACAGAATCCTTGGCTTCATATCAAGAAGTATAAATAATTGAAGTCCTCAGGTTGTTCTTCAACTCTATATATTTTTGGTTAGGCCTCATTTAGATTATGCTGCACAGTTTTGGTCACCGTATTACAGAATGGAAATAAATGCTCTGGAAAACGTACAACGGAGGATGACTAAGTTGATCCCATGTATCAGAAATCTTCCCTATGAGGATAGACTGAGGGCCCTGAATCTGCACTCTCTAGAAAGGCGTAGAATTAGGGAGGATGTGATTGAGGTGTATAAATGGAAAACAGGAATTAATAAAGGGGATGTAAATAGCGTGCTAAAAATATCTAGTATTGACAGGACTCGCAGCAATGGTTTTAAATTGGAAAAATTCAGATTCAGGAAGGATTTAGGAAAGCCCTGGTTTGGTAATAGAGTTGTGGATGAGTGGAACAAACTCCCGAGTACCGTCATAGAAGCTAAGACGTTGTGTAGTTTTAAAAATAGGTTGGATAAATACATGAGTGGGTGTGGGTGGGTGTGAGTTGGACCTGATTAGCTTGTGCTACTAGGTCAGATGCCGTGTTCCTCCATTAAGTGAATGTAACTGACCTGACCAGGTCAAGGCATTGGCTTAAGTCGGTGGGAGAATTGGACCTGCCTCACATGGGCCAGTAGGCCTGCTGCAGTGTTCCTTCTTTCTTATGTTCTTATCACATAGCCATCCTGTTTATCGTCCACCACACATCTCTCCTCAGGACGGTAGCACAAGAACATGGGATACACTAAAGGCCTAGATAATAGTCCCCCAGGAGAAAAACTACATAGTAAGATATGGATATAAATTGATATGGAAACTGCCTCTATATTTCACAAGATGTTTATTTGCAATTTATACATCTCTGTTACAAAGAAACTGAGAATACTGCCTCAATATGTCTAGTATTTATCTCAACTAATAAGCCACCTTGATATATCACATAGATTAAGGATTGCCTATCTTTACATTCCCCACTAAGCTAAGTTGACAAACAGGCACAGTGATCGAGAGATTGACAATAAAGCTGACTACATACGTTATATTTACTTAAAATTCGACCATCTCTGTGTATACCAGACTTCCAGAAGAACTGGTAACCAATCCAAACCTGGCTAGTTCAACATCTTTATTTACATAGCAAGTTGCTATATAAGTGTGCTTATCTAGATTAAGGTTATTATAGTGGGTTTTAGATCAACTAGTTGCGTTCCTATGACATTCAGATTCATAATAATCTTTTGTCCTTATATTGTTTCTATGGTCTGGCAAAAACAGGGCAAAATAATATTCGACTTCTTTTTTAAATACTTTGTCTAATTTATCAGCTTTATAAGTAAGAATAAATCAATGTGAGATGAAATCTATAAGAACTGTACATTAAATCCTTTCTCCAAAGATCATTTTGCTAAGAATCATTATACGAGTCAAGTGAATTTAGTGGTGACACTGAATCAGTAATGATCAAAGAATCAAGTTCATACCTTAACTTCAACGCTTTCAGGATAGCAAACAATTCAGTTTGTAATTTTTTAACCAAATTGTTAAGTCTTACATGCAACTTAACATGACTTCTATAATTCTTATCGAGAGAAGTGGCAACAGTAGCAGATACAGCAACCCGTTTTTAGTAAGTTTTTTTTAGTTAGGGTGATAGCACACACACACACACAAACACACACACACACACACACATACGATATATAAATATATATATATATATATATATATATCGTGCCGAATAGGTAAAACATGCGATTTTGGCTTAAATAGCAACGCTCTTCTTGCCGAATCAGGCAAAAAACAATTTGTGTATGCAATAATTTCACAAAAATAATTCTGAACCTAACGAAAAAAATATTTAATTTTGTTTATTTATTGTTAAATTATTGAAAACTTATCTAAAATATATTTAGTTGGATTAGGCTAATTTAAATTGCGCTTGTTATAACAAAGTTAGGTAAGCTTTCTAAGGTTCTTTTGGTACAAAATTATTAATTTTTACATTAATATAAATGAAAAAAATATATCTTATAAGAATTTTTTTAGAAAGAACTTAATTTTAAATGAGTTCTTGCTAACTGACCAATTCTACCTATGGGCACGATATATATATATATATATATATATATATATATATATATATATATATATATATATATATATATATATATATATATATATATATGTTCTCTTTAAAAAGAGGGTAGGGAGCTGGGAAAATGGAGATAAAAGGGGAATGTGGGAGCTGTTATATTCACTCTGCTAGTGTTTATGCGTTTATTATTCAACGAAAAAGAGAAGTGAATATTATTTGTATTATGTAGGGTCGTTCCGGCTGGCATTAAAGACTGCGGCTCCTTGACCTCTCCAGACACTAATTCCGATTCGTATTCAAATTTTAGAACCCGGGATCACGCACTTGGAGTTTTAGAAGCCGTGTTCAGATACTTGGAATTTTAGAAGCCGGGTTCGGGCACTTGGAATTTGAGATGCCGTGTCTGATATTTAGAATGTATGTCTTGTTTCTTCATAGAATTTTTTTATGTTTCAAAACTAGAATTTTTTTTTATAAAATGGAGACTTGGAAGTCAATGCAGAGGGAAAAAATTAGAATTAGAAAAGAATGGAGACAATAGGATTAGATGAGGATGAGAAAGAGGAAAAGAATGAGGAGGAGGAGAAGGAGGAGAAGGAGGTGGAGGAGGAGGGGGTGAAGGAGGAGAATGTAAAGGAAAATCATCATTATAGAACAATAAAATTAGGGAAAACGACAAAAGAAAATAAATACGTGATTATGTCTCCGATCTTGTCCATTACAGTGACTCTCGGGTAATTAAGGAAATATGAAGTGGATACTGAGAGTCCTCGAGGGACCCCAACTGTCCCGGTGACCATTCAAGACTTGCATAGAAAATGTGATGAGGACCTAATTTTTACTGAAGCGTTAGGTCTCTCTCTATCTCTCTCTCTCTCTCTCTCTCTATATATATATATATATATATATATATATATATATATATATATATATATATATATATATATATATATATCTATCTCTTTTACACAGGGTTTTACAAGGTTACGTTTAAGCTTCCTAACTTACAAGCTAAGACCTGTTACCTACATCAGCTCATTATAAAGCCTTTTTATTGTTAAGATATATACAAATATTGAACAGGATAAAATTGAAGCCATCTTCTCTCTCTATCTCTCTCTCTCTCTCACACACACATTGCTATGAATCGACCCCTGCAACCACAGGGTGAGTACACACACACAGACGATGTTGAAGCTCATGAGGCGAATTCAATGGGATGAGGATCAGACAGGACTACAAAGGGATCTGGACAGGCTGCAAGCCTGGTCCAGCAACTGGCTCCTGAAGTTCAACCTGACCAAGTGTAAAGTCATGAAGATTGGGGAAGGGCAAAGAAGACCGCAGACAGAGTACAGTCTAGGTGGCCAAAGATTGCAAACCTCACTCAATGAAAAGGATCTTTGGGTGAGTATAATACCAAGCACATCTCCTGAGGCACACATCAACCAAATAACTGATGCAGCATATGGGCACCTGGCAAACCTAAGAATAGCGTTTCGACACCTGAGTAAGGAATCGTTCAAGACTCTGTACACCGTGTACGTCAAGCCCATATTGGAGTATGCAGCACCAGTTTGGAATCCACACCTGGTCAAGCACATCAAGAAATTAAAGAAAGAGTAGAGGTTTACAAGAAGACTAGTCCCGGGTTAAGGAAAATCGACCTGACGACACTGGAGGACAGGGTAGATAGTGACAGGATGTTTCAGAGATGGGACACAGCAACAAGGGGTCACAACTGGAAGTTGAAGACTCAGATGAGTCACAGGGATGTTAGGAAGTATTTCTTCAGTCACAGAGTTGTTAGGAAGTGGAACAGTCTGGAGAGTGATGTAGAGGAGACAGACTCCATACATAGCTTTAAGAAGAGGTATGATAAAGCTCATGGAGCAGGGAAAGAGTGAACCTAGTAGCGACCAGTAAAGAGACGGGGCCAGGAGCTATGAATCGACCCCTGCAACCACAATTAGTTTAGAACAATTAGGTGAGTACACACACACACTATCGACCTGACGACACTGGAGGACAGGAGAATGCTTGACGAAGTCCTCATCTCCCTACCGAAGTCCCATAGCTTTGGCTGACTTCATTGCTTCATGTATGCACCCATCCTGTGTGATGGAGTACGACAGGGTAACGTACCAAGTGTTAGTTCCCACATTGTAAGTATCCAGTAGAATAAGGGAACCGCGGATGTTGCCACAATGTAATTATCTCTCTCTCTTTCTTTGCTCCCACTTTCTTCTCCGTCTCTTGCAATTTCTTGCCCTTCTGGCTCTTTCACATGTTTTGTTCTCTCTTCTCTTTCTCTCGCTTTCTCATCTCTCGCATTTTCTCTTTCAGCGCTCTCTGTCTCACCTCCATTCTTTCCTCCCTCCTCCCTTTCTCTCTCCCCTCTTCCTCCTCTCGCTCTCTTACCTTCCTCATTCTCCTCCTTCCCTCTCTCTCTCTCTTCCATCCTCCTGCCTCCACCTCTCCCTGGCACAAATACTCTGCCATCTAATATATTCTACCTCATTCGTTTTTCTTTTGTTTCTTAGTAATGGAAAAGATAGAGGCGTCTCTCCTCACCTCTTCCCCAGCCAGCATTGTCGAAACACAAAGATTGTTATTATTGCTTTTATTATTAATTATTATTATTATTATTATTATTATTATTATTATTATTATTATTATTATTATTATTATTATTATTATTATTATTATTATTATTATTATTATTATTATTATTAAATATTATTTTTGTTATATTATTATTATTATTATTATTAATTATTATTATTTTTGTTATATTGTTATTAATATTATTATTGTCATCATTATTATAATTATTTATTATTATTATTATTATTATTATTATTATTATTATTATTAGTGGTAGTAGTAGTAGTATTTTATCATTATTAATTTTATTATCATCGTTGTTGTTATTATTATTATTATTTTTATTATTAGGAAATTATTATATTAATAAAAAAAAACGCTAAATCCGTATGAGTCACACAGCACCTGGGAAAATGGGAGGTACGTAGGTTTGATCCAAGGAATGGGAGAATAGTTCCAATTCCCTGGATCAAAAGCCCGGAGGGACCAGGAGTTAAGACAACATGGTGTGTACTCATTATTCACATCATGTCCATGACCTCTCACTGACCTACCTCTGCTAGAGGTCACTGGACATATGAGAGGTCAATGGACCTGTGAGAGGTCACTGGACATATGAGAGGTCACCGGACGTATAAGAGGTCACTGGACGTATGAGAGGTCACTGGACATGTGAGAGGTCACTGGACGTATGAGAGGTCACTGGACGTGCGAGAGGTCACTGAACGTATAAGAGGTCACTGGATGTATGAGAGGTCACTGGACGTGCGAGAGGTCATTGAACGCATGAGAGGTAACTGGACATATGAGAGGTCACTGGACGTGCGAGAGGTCACTGAACGTATAAGAGGTCACTGGATGTATGAGAGGTCACTGGACGTGCGAGAGGTCACTGAATGCATGAGAGGTAACTGGACGTATGATAGGTCACTGGACGTGTGAGTCGACACTGGAGGTGTAAGTCGACACTGGAGGTGTAAGTCGACACTGGAGGTGTAAGAGGTCACTAGCCTTAGAATGAGGGAGAATAAACATGGAAAAGGAGGAATGATTGGTACACGGGAACAAGTAATGAAAAGGGAGGAAAGACTGAAACAGGGAACAAAGGGTGGAAAGCGAGAAAAGGCTGAAACAGGGAACAAAGGGTGGAAAGGGAGGAAAGACTGAAACAGGGAACAAAGGGTGGAAAGCGAGAAAAGACTGAAACAGGGAACAAAGGGTGAAAAGGGAGGAAAGACTGAAACAGGGAACAAGGGATGGAAAAGGAGGAAAGAGTGAAACAGGGAACAGGGGATAGAAAGGGAAGAATGACTGGCAGAGAAGAACAAGAAATGGAAAGGGAGGAATGATTGGCAGAGAAGAACAAGGGATGGAAAGGAAGGAATGATGAACAGAGAAGACCAAGGGATGGAAAAGGTAGAATGATTGATACAGAGGAAGAATGGATAGAAAAATATTGCGAGATTGTGGGTTAAGAATAAATAAAGGAGACTGCAAAGCGACAAGAGGCAAAACTGAGAGAGCAGCGAGAGTATTGGGGTACAGAGTAGAGCAAAATAAATGATTAGAAACAATAAATGATGAAGACAGACCAAGCAGAGAAAGGAGAAGAGGGTGAAGCATACAAATAAGAGCCAAAGTGGTTAAAAATGAGCCATGGTAAATGTGAAAAGCAGATAAAATTATCTGGAGAAATGAGGAGACAAAGAAGGCAAAGAATTTAGCAGATAAAGAAGAGGGGAGACATGAGTAGGCAAGAGGATCTTAAGTGGATGGATCTGAGAAGAGAGGAAGGATTACTGACTAAGGTGCAGACGTGAGGATTCCTTAAATACTCCTTCCTAATTTGTCATCCAATACGTCATTACTTCTGCCGGTCATTCTTCTGGTATTTACGGAGAAGGAAATGTGTTTTCCAGAAAGCTGTGACTCTGTCTGTACTCTTGAGGACGTTATGAAGAACAACTGTACTCGTGATGACGTTATGAAGAACAATTGTACTTGTGATGACGTTATGAAGAACAACTGTACTCGTAATGACGTTATGAAGAACAACTGTACTCGTAATGACGTTATGGAGAATGACTGTACTTGTGATGACGTTATGAAGAACAACTGTACTTGTGATGACGTTATGGAGAATATCTGTGCTTATGATGACGTTATGAAGAACAAGTGTACTCGTGGTGTAGTTATGATAAACACCTGTACTGATGATGTTGCCTCTCCCGGTCACCTTCAAACATTGAAAAACAGCTGGTTTTTTCTACTTAGAGAAAAATCAGATTGTGTTGGTTTCAGATTATTAATTTTTAGTTTAAAAAACTGGTGTCCTCTGGTAGGCTTCAAACTTTCAGCAATTGTGTATTTTGCTTAGATACACATTCACAGGGTTATTAGGCTGTGCAAGTTCCAGTTTGCCAGTTTTATTAAACAAATTGTGATCTTTGTTTCCTTGCCATCGCTTGAGAGTGTCACGGGTCGAATCCTGTCTGCTTTCTGAGGTGCGTTTTATAGTGTTATTAAACGCAACTCAGAAAGCAGAGTCGTCAGAAAGCGAGTCGTTGAAAATGCTGCTTCTGATAGGCTTCAAACCTCCGATACTGGCGTATGTTATTGAGATGAAGGCTGAGATTGTTATTAGACTGTGTAAATGTAAACATGACATTCACATTTTAACTATTAAACTGTATATGGGCGGCACCTTTGACTGTCCTGCTGTGCATTTTTTTTTTTTCGAAAAAATTGTGAAAAACTGTTTTGTTTTACCTTCTGTATTGCAGAGCAATAAAATTCTAATGAAACTGCATAAAGAAAACTGAAAAATAAGGAAAAATTAAATTTCTAAAGCGCGTTAAAGTTTGACTAATTTAGCTTAGTCTGAAGGAGAGGCAAAAATGTAAATCACACACACACACACACACACACACACACACACACACACACACACACACACACACACACAACACACACACACACACACACACACATACACACACACACACACACACACACACATACACACACACACACACACACACACACACACACACCACACACACACACACACACACACACACACACACACACACACACACACACACACACGCACACTATGTTTTTTTTTCGCAGTGAATGTTCCTCACATTGTGATATCACCTGTTTACTGTGATCTTATTGCATGCACACACACACACACAGTGACAGGATGTTCCAGAGGGGGAACACAGAAACAAGGGGACACAACTGGAAGCTGAAGACTCAGATGAGTCAAAGGGATGTTAGGAAGCATTTCTTCAGCCACAGAGTAGTCAGGAAGTGGAATAGTCTAGAGAAAGATATAGTGGAGGCAGGAACCATACATAGTTTTAAGACGAGGTATGATAAAGCTCATGGAGCAGGGAGAGCAGAGACCCAGTAGCGGACAGCGAAGAGGCGGGGCCAGGAGCTGAGTATCGACCCCTGCAACCACAATTAGGTGAGTACACACACACACACACCCACACACACACACACACAAACACACACACACACACACACACACACACACACACGCACACACAGACTTTCAGCCTGAAGGACACTGAAGTATAAGAGGACTAGGGAGGATATGATATTTCCCATCTGTTTCACAGATGGGAAATAGGAACAAGAGAGCACAACCGGAAGCTGAAAACTCAGATGAGTTAGAGGGATGTTATGAAGCATTTCTTCAGCCTAAGAATTTTCAGGAAGTGGAACAATCTGCAGAGTGAAGTGGTAGAGGCGGGATGCATGCATAGCTTCAACAAAAGGTACGACAAGGCTCTTTCAGCCGGGAGAGAGTGGACCTAACAGTGACCAGATAAGAGGCAGGGCCAGGAGCTGTGACTCAACCCCTTTAACACACACAGAGTACCGTGTATCTTTGAACTCTCTTGTATACATATGTGTATTATGTGTACTATGACTTGGTTGAGATGCAGCTCCTGAGCCTGAAGAGTATGCTAAGTTAGGCTTCTACTGTGTGTTAAACTGTATCTCGTAGGCCTCTTCAAGGTGGTGATCTTCAGCTCCTGGATCTCGTAGGAAAGTTGATAAATAACTCTTCGGCCTCTTGAAGGACTTGAGCTACAGCTCCTCTTCCTCGTGTGTGCTTTGAGGTATAAATAAAAGGCCTCTTGTGTACATTTAGGTACAGGAGGCTAGGGTTATGAAATACGGGGGATACCTTTCTCAGATTATCGAAGTACAGGGGGCTGGTATTACGAAATGCGGGGATACCTCTCTCGGATCAATAAAGTACAGGAGGCTAAGCTTATGGGATACCCGAGCCACCTAGTTAAAAAAAAAATAATTTTGTCAAATCGTTCTTGGTAGTGTCTCGCTTGAACGATAAATACCCACCACCTGTCTGTGATATATTTACCCAAGTTCTCTCTCATAAAGCTTTTAAAACAATGGATATAAGAAGTATTCTCTTTCTGAACTTAGCCCGTGACGGTAAATAATGTGGAGAGCGCTTCATCTGTTTCCGGAGACCATCTTTAAGTTTGGAAGTGAGGACAAACACACTGGGATAAACTCAATAAATCTCCTGAAAAGAACGGGAGACGGAGGATAATAATTATTTAAAAAACTGTGAATTTATTGAGGTATTTTAGTTTTAGGGAAATTATAACGTAACTGTTGACTACTCAGGAATACTTGAATCCCTAAATTAGAGATTAAGGTAAACTCTAAGTGTATATACCGAGACATATATACCCTGTGTGTATATATATATATAAAACGTTACTTTCAGTTTATATACACCAAGAGAGTAAGTCTTCTTAATTTCCAAAATGTTACCTTCAAGGAGCGTGCCTTGGTGAAGGGCTCTTTATCTAAGGAACTGGAACTGCCGTCTCCATCCTCGGATCAAATTAACCTTTGGTATGACCCGTGTGGGTTTAGTGTTTCCCCAAGAACATAATAAACATTTACAAAGACATGCATACGTCACAGCGATATGATTCTTATAACCTTATATTATGCACAGCTATAAGAAACTAAATTTTTTAAAGTATATCATATATAAATATAATATATATATATATATATATATATATATATATATATATATATATATATATATATATATATATATATGCGTGAAAAACTCATCATAGAAATCAAGGACCACAGGGCGACCAGCTTCCTCTTTCATAGACTCAGTGTTGCGATCCAGAGGGAAATGCCTGCAGCATTCTGGGCACGCGGCCCACTGCCGGAGAGCTGGACGAAGTATTTGACATGTAGCTCCGAGTTGTTACCTATGTTCTTTTACTCCCTATTGTATTCTTGTCATTTGTCTTGAAATAAATTTTATACATATTCAAAAGATGGGGTGGTAGGGAAGTGGAATATTCAAATGGCTTCAGAAAGAAATCTAAATATTCTTCCTTGAAGCCTTTTATCCACTTCTCCGAGGCTATGGGACCCACAAGTTACACCAGAGGTGGACCCCATCCTATATATATATATATATATATATATATATATATATATATATATATATATATATATATCATAATATGGTTTTAAGCGAAGTGCAATCATGCTCTTGCATAAACATTAAGTTATAATTTATAAATTTAATTAACATGTTCAGCCTTTGTTAAATTTTCCTTCCTCTTGCTGAGAACTACTGAATCCTCTCCTACCCTCACCCAGTGTTCCCTGCTACCCTCACCCAGTGTTCCCTGCTACCCTCACCCAGTGTTCCCTGCTACCCTCACCCAGTGTTCCCTGCTACCCTCACCCAGTGTTCCCTGCTACCTCACCCAGTGTTCCCTGCTACCCTCACCCAGTGTTACCTGCTACCCTCACCCAGTGTTCCCTGCTACCCTCACCCAGTGTTCCCTGCTACCTCACCAGTGTTCCCTGCTACCTCACCCAGTGTTCCCTGCTACCCTCACCCAGTGTTCCCTGCTACCTCACCCAGTGTTCCCTGTACCCCACCCAGTGTTCCCTGCTACCCTCACCCAGTGTTCCCTGCTACCCCACCCAGTGTTCCCTGCTACCCTCACCCAGTGTTCCCTGCTACCCTCACCCAGTGTTCCCTGCTACCCCACCCAGTGTTCCCTGCTACCCTCACCCAGTGTTCCCTGCTACCCCCACCCAGTGTTCCCTGCTACCCTCACCCAGTGTTCCCTGCTACCCTCACCCAGTGTTCCCTGCTACCCTCACCCAGTGTTCCCTGCTACCCTCACCCAGTGTTCCCTGCTACCCTCCCCCAGTGTTCCCTGCTACCCTCACCCAGTGTTCCCTGCTACCCTCACCCAGTGTTCCCTGCTACCCTCACCCAGTGTTCCCTGCTACCCCCACCCAGTGTTCCCTGCTACCCTCACCCAGTGTTCCCTGCTACCCCCACCCAGTGTTCCCTGCTACCCTCACCCAGTGTTCCCTGCTACCCCCACCCAGTGTTCCCTGCTACCCCCAGTGTTTCCTGCTACCCCCACCCAGTGTTCCCTGCTACCCTCCCCAGTGTTCCCTGCTACCCTCACCCAGTGTTCCCTGCTACCCCCACCCAGTGTTCCTGCTACCCCCACCCAGTGTTCCCTGCTACCCTCACCCAGTGTTCCCTGCTACCCCAACCCAGTGTTCTCTGCTACCCTCACCCAGTGTTCCTGCTACCCCACCCAGTGTTCCTGCTACCCTCACCCAGTATTCCCTGCTACCCTCACCCAGTGTTCCCTGCTACCCCCACCCAGTGTTCCCTGCTACCCTCACCCAGTGTTCCCTGCTACCCCCACCCAGTGTTCCCTGCTACCCTCACTCAGTGTTCCCTGCTACCCTCACCCAGTGTTCCCTGCTACCCTCACCCAGTGTTCCCTCCCACCCCCACCCAGTGTTCCCTGCTACCCTCACCCAGTGTTCCCTCCCACCCCCACCCAGTGTTCCCGCCCACCCCCACCCAATGTTCCCTCCTACCCCCACCTAGTGTGCCCTCCTACCCTCACCCAGTGTTCCCCCACCCTCACCCAGTATTCCCTCTCACCTCCACCCAGTGTTCCCTCCCACCCTCACCCAGTGTTCCCTCCCATCCCCACCCTCACCCAGTGGAAAGATATAAACACATAAGCAGTATAATGTGATCCTTTATTGACAACGTTTCGCCCACGCAGTGGGCTTTATCGAGTCACAAACAGATCTACCTGGATAAAAGATACATGAGTATTTATAGGATTTAGTCAGGTGGAGAATGCTGTATGTGACAATCTTCAAAGTAGTGTGATAGAGTCTAAAACCTTGGGTAGCTTTAAAAAGAGATTGGATAAGTATATGGGTAGACCTTCTGCAGTGTTCCATTCTTAAGTTCTTATGTGGGATACCGATGAAGAAGTTTCTTGGCAATAGGTTCAGCTATGTTGTAGAAGCCGTTGTTCTGGTTGAAGTTGTTGGATATACAGATAAGTGATGATTCCAGCATTCTTAGGTATTGAGTGTTGTCTTTTCTGGCGATGAGTCTTGCGTGTTTATATTTCCATTATATCATTTATTTCCACCCTCACCCAGTATCCTCTCCCACCTCCACCCAGTGTTCCCTCCCACCCTCACCCAGTATTCCCTCCCACCCTCACCCATTTCTCCCTCCCATCCTCACCCATTCTTCTCTCCCACCCTCATTGCTCCCTTTCGTCTTGATAAACATTGCCTAATCTTATCCACGTTCCCCAAACTCTACTTCAGAAAGAGATGACCCGAAGCTATGAAGGAAAAAAAAACCTTTGGGCTCACAACCGACAAGTCCCGGTTTCGATTCCCAGGCTCCTCACTAACAGATGCTAAAAAAATGTTAAACCCTCTTAGAATTTGAGTCTTGGGCAAAAACGTACCAACGTCTAAGGAAACCGCAGTTCAGCTGTAAGTCAACCTTTGGGGGTTAAAAATGCCACTGTGTGGTGTAAGGAATCAAGACGTAGCCCCAAAAAAATATTTCCGACACAATGCGGTGCATGTAAAGGCGTTAATTAAGAAAACAGAGAAGTGTACTACTTCCTCCCTCTTCTCCAAGCATCAAAACACTACGCCTCACTAACCCATACTACGTCAAACTAACCCATACCACGCCACAATAAACCACAACCCACCACAATAACGCACAACTCTCCACTCTGAACCACACTGTACCACACTGTACCACACTAATACACACCACACTTCACGAAGATTACCACACACACTAAACCATACCATGCCACAAAAAAATAAACCATACTAAACAATACATACCACACACACACTCATACAATCACTATAATTCTACAATACCACTACACATAACGGTGCCCCTCCCTTACAACGGCTCATTTGTAACAGACACAATACCGCACCTGTCATACCACACCTCACCCTAGGGTAACATAACACACCCTACATCCCAAACACACACACACACACACAGGCAGGATCCATATATAGTTTTAAGAAGAGGTACGATAAAGCTCATGGAGCATGGAGAGAGTGGACCTAATAGCGACCAGCGAAGAAACGGGGCCAGGAGCTGTGACTCGACTCCTGCAACTACAAATAAGTGAGTATACACACCCACACACACACACACACACACACACACACACACACACACACACACACACACACACACACACACACACACACACACACACACACACACACACACACACACACACACACGCACACACACACACACACACACACACACAAACTCCTCACCTCTGCAATACAAAATTTCAACTTTTGCCAGCGTGGTATAACTATTCATTAATTCAATTTAATGCGTGTTTTAGCCGGAGCTTGTATGAAGTGCAGGCGTGAGTTGCTCTTGTTGACGGTGTGTGTGCACGGTATAGTGTGGTCATGACTCGTGTTTACGGTGTGTGTGCACGGTATAGTGTGGTCATGACTCGTGTTTACGGTGTGTGTGCACGGTATAGTGTGGTCATGACTCGTGTTTACGGTGTGTGTGCACGGTATAGTGTGGTCATGACTCTTGTTTACGGTGTGTGTGTGTGCACGGTATAGTGTGGTCATGACTCTTGTTTACGGTGTGTGTGTGTGCACGGTATAGTGTGGTCATGACTCTTGTTTACGGTGTGTGTGCACGGTATAGTGTGGTCATGACTCGTGTTTACGGTGTGTGTGCATGGTATAGTGTGGTCATGACTTTTGTTTACGGTGTGTGTGCACGGTATAGTGTGGTCATGACTCTTGTTTACTGTGTGTGTGCACTGTATAGTGTGGTCATGACTGCTTTTAACGGTGTGAGTATATGGTATAGGGCAGTCATGACTATTTTTACAATGTGTGTGTGCATGGGAAAGTGTAGTCATAGCTGTTTTCACGGTGTCATGTACACTGTAGCCATGACTGTTTTTGTGTGTGCATGGTACAGTGTGACCATAGCTATTTACAGTGTGCACACAATATTGTCTTGACAGGAGAGTTGACAGTGTGCGTACTCGATACTGTGTATCCGTGACTGTGTTTACAGTTGAACAAGGAAGAACTTTGGATATTCATAGTAGCGATAAAATTTCGAATGCGGGCATATAGAACATCGGCTGCCTTTGCACAACTAAGAAACCTGTTAACAAAAAAATAGTCATTCAGGATTGAATTCACACGTGTCCAGGCTCTCAGAGTAGGCACCAGTCTGAAGGTCACATCAGGTCAAGCAGGCAAAGAAACTAGAGAACATTCAGAGATTCGCAACCAGACTAGTACCAGAGCTGAGAGGACTGACCTCCGAGAAGAGGGTTATGAAAACGAGCCTGATAGCCTAAGAGTATTGAAGAACCGAATAATATATAGTACAAACCTGTAAAATATTCGGGAGGATTGATAAGGCTGACAGCGCCAGACTGTTTGAGAGGCGGGGGTCGGGAAGGGAAAGACACACAACTCGAAGTCAAAGAAGCAGTTTAGTCACAGGGATGTCAGGAAGTACTTTTTCAGCCTCAGGGTGGACAGGGTACAGGGAGACAAACTAGGTAAGGCAAAGCCCACTTGGCAGGAGACTTGAGAATTCGGTCTTATACAAGCAAGAGGAGCCAGGAGCTGAGACTCAACCCAGCAACATCAACTAGGCGAGTACACATCAGTGAATACACACACACACACTGGAATATGCAATCCCTCTGCATATTCCAATGTTAAACCAGAATTGGAATATACATTGGTGGGGTTGTGACAACACCGAAAAAAAAGATAATAATAAATAATAAAGACTCTAAAGAAGAACTGAAGTTTGATTACCAGAGATGAAGTGATTGAGTGACGACCAAAGTTTGAAAACACTGAAGATGACATCGTTAGATGATAGGAGGCAGTGAGGAGACATAATAACCACATAAAAAGAAGATAAAAGAACACGAAAGGATAGAAAGAGAAGATTTCTTGGCATCTTCAACAGGGAAAACAAGAAACAAGAATTGTAAATTGAGATAAAAGTTGCGACGAGACGATGCTGTATATATTTTTTTCCTTTTCACCGAGTAGTGGAGCGAGTCACACCAGGTGGCACTAAATGTTGCCAGTAATAAAAACTGTAATAAATTATATGACAGATTAAATGCCGATGAAGGGACCCTACAAGCATAGCTACAATTGATAAACATTATTTCCAATCAAAAGACAGACAAGCAAGCATTATATATATATATATATATATATATATATATGTGTGTGTGTGTGTGTGTGTGCGTGTGTGTGTGTGTAGTGTGTGTGTGTGTGTGTGTGTGTGTGTGTGTGTGTTTGTGTGTATGTGTGTGTGTGTGTGTGTGTGTGTGTGTGTGTGTGTGTGTGTGTGGGTGGGTGGGTGGGTTTGGGTTAATGCAAGTATGAGTAGTGGGGGGTTGAAGAATGTGATAGTTTTAAAAATGCAGTATTAGAATGTGGGGCAGAAGTTTGTGGCTATAGAAGGGTGGGTGCAGGAGGAAAGAGGAGTGACTGATGGAATGATGAAGTAAAGGGTGCGATAAAAGAGAAAAAGGAACCTTATGAGAGGTTTTTACAAAACAGAAGTGTTATAAGAAGAGCAGAGTATATGGAGAGTAAAAGAAAGGTGAAGAGAGTGGTGAGAGAGTGCAAAAGGAGAGCAGATGAAAGAATGGGAGAGGCTCTGTCAAGAAATTTTGCTGAAAACAAGAACAAAATTTGGAGTGAGATAAACAAGTTAAGAAAGCCTAGGGAACGAATGGATTTGTCAGTTAAAAACAGAGTAGAGGAGTTAGTAGATGGGGAGCTGGAGGTATTGCGTAGATGGCGGGAATATTTTGAGGAACTTTTAAATGTCGATAAAGAAAGGGAGGCGGTAATTTCATGCACTGGCCAGGGAGGTACAACATCGTTTAGGAGTGAAGAAGAGCAGGATGTGAGTGTGGGGGAGGTGCGTGAGGCATTACGTAGAATTTTAAAAGCAGGGGGGGATATAGTGTTGGAGTGGTTGGTATTTTTGTTTAATAAATGTATGAATGAGGGGAAGGTACCTAGGGATTGGCAGAGAGCATGTATAGTTCCTTTATATAAAGGGAAGGGGGACAAAAGAGATTGTAAAAATTGTAGGGGAATAAGTTTACTGAGTATACCAGGTAAAGTGTATGGCAGGGTTATTACTGAAAGAATTAGAGGTAAGACAGAGAGTAGGATTGCAGATGAGCAAGGAGGCTTTAGAGTGGGTAGGGGATGTGTAGATCAAGTGTTTACATTGAAGCATATATGTGAACAGTATTTAGATAAAGGTAGGGAAGTTTTCATTGCATTTATGGATTTAGAAAAGGCATATGATAGAGTGGATAGGAGAGCAATGTGGCAGATGTTGCAAGTGTATGGAATAGGTAGTAAGTTACTGAAGGCTGTAAAGAGTTTTATGAGGATAGTGAGGCTCAGGTTAGGGTGTGTAGGAGAGAGGGAGATTACTTTGTTTAATATATTTATAGATGGGGTTGTAAAAGAAGTAAATGCTAGGGACCACAACTCGACCTCCTACCTTTATGCTTAAGGGGAATTACCAACGAACCTTAGCTGTCTTCAATAGGGAACTCAACAGAGGAGTGGGATTAAGTTATGGGGAATTAAATGCAAAATGGGAGTTGACACAGTTACTTTTTGCTGATGATAATGTGCTTATGGGAGATTCTAAAGAAAAGTTGCAAAGGTTAGTGGACGAGTTTGGGAGGGTGTGTAAAGGTAGAATGGTGAAAGTGAACATAGATAAGAGTAAGGTGATGAGGGTATCAAACGATTTAGATAAAGAAAAATTGGATATCACATTGGAGAGAGGGAGTATGGATGAAGTGAATGTTTTCAGTTATTTGGGAGTTGATGTGTCAGCGGATGGGTTTATGAAGGATGAGGTTAACCATAGAAATGATGAAGGGAAAAAGGTGAGTGGTGCGTTGAGGTATCTGTGGAGACAAAAAACGTTATCCATGGAGGCAAAGAAGGGAATGTACGAAAGTATAGTGGTACCAACACTCTTATATGGGTGTGAAGCTTGGAATGTAAATGCTGCAGCGAGGAGGAGGCTGGAGGCAGTGGAGATGTCCTGTCTAAGGGCAATGTGTGGTGTAAATATTATGCAGAGAATTCTGAGTGTGGAAATTAGGAGATGTGGAGTTACTGAAAGCATTAGTCAGAGGGCTGAAGAGGGGTTGTTGAGGTGGTTTGGTCATTTAGAGAGAATGGATCAAAGTAGAATGACTTGGAGAGCGCATAAATCTGTAGGGGAAAGAAGGCGAGGTAGGGGTCGTCCTTGAAAAGGTTGGAGGGAAGGGGTAAAGGAGGTTTTGTGGGCGAGGGGCTTGGACTTCCAGCAAGCGTGCGTGAGGGTGTTAGATAGGAGTGAATGGAGACGAAAGATTTTTGGACCAAACGAGCTGTTGGAGTGTGATATTTAGGGAAATATTTAGTGAAGGGATTCAGGAAAACCGGTTAGCTGGACTTGAGTCCTGGAAATGGGAAGTACAATGCCAGCACTTTAAAGGAGGGGTTTGGGATAATGGCAGTTTGGAGGGACTTCTAAACTGTCGTATCTGACCGCCTCTGTAAAGACAGTGATTATGTATGAGTGAGGTGAGAGTGTTGAATGATGATGAAAGTATTTTCTTTTTTGGGATTTTCTTTTCTTTTGGGTCCCTGCCTCGGTGGGAGACGGCCGACTTGTGGAAATATATATATATATATATATATATATATATATATATATATATATATATATATATATATATATATATATATATATATATATATATATTGTAATAATTGTAAATTTATATAAAATATATTTAGTTAGATTAGGCTAAATTAAATTGCGCTTGTTATAATAAGGTTAGGTAAGTTTCCTAAGGTTATTTTGGTACAAAATCATTAATTTTTATGTTAACATAAATGAAAAAATATATATCTTTAAATGTATAAAAGAAAATTTTAGAAAGTACTTAATTTTAAATGAGTTCTTGCTAATTGACCAGTTTTACCAATTCGGCACGATATATATATATATATATATATATATATATATATATATATATATATATATATATATATATATATATATATATATATATATATATATATATATATATATATATATATATATATATATATATATATATATATTTTGTCTTGAAATAAAGTTTGTATAAAAAAAAGATGGGGTAGTAGGGAAGTGGAATATTCAAATGGCTTCAGAAAGAAATCTAAATATTCTTCCTTGAAGTCTTTTATCCACTTCTCCGAGGCAATGGGTCCCACAATTGACACTAGAGGTGGACCCCATCCATATATATATATATATATAGGATGGGGTCCACCTCTGGTGCAAATTGTGGGACCCATAGCCTCGGAGAAGTGGATAAAAAGGCATCAAGGAAGAATATTTGGATTTCTTCCTGAAGCCGTTTGAATATTCCACTTCTCCTACCACCCCATCCTATATACACACATACATACATATAAATGCTTTATTAATAGACAGAATACATTTATAATATATATATATATATAATATATATATATATATATATTCGATAATTAATATAACGTAAAAATAAACCGATAACAACAAAACAAAAACAAATCTATACCAATAATAGCACTAAAAATAAAAAAAACAGCTGAAGCAATTAAGGAGTGCAATCATTTAGGTGACAAAGACGAGGAACAGAGACTGTTATGGCGACCATTGCCGCCCCAACAACCTCGTTCCACGTCGCTGGTGGTTAGAGGTCAGCCCTAGTAATGCTAACGAGCCTGGCCTTAACTGCTTCATCGATACTCTACTTTCAATGCTTGGGGAAAGCAGTGGGAGTGAGGGAGGTGGAATTAAGGGGAAGGGGAAGGCAGGGGTGCATGAAAGAGAAAAATTGGATATGTGGAGAAGGGAGTTGGAGGGTTGAGTGAAGGAAGGAAGGGATACACGAGGTAAGGAGGGGATAAGTAAAGTAAATGAGATGTATCCAAAAGAAATGAGGGAGGAAGGAGAGTGAAAGAGAGAGTAAAAGATGGAACGGAGAAATGAAGGTTAGATTGTAGAGGCAAGGGGAGGAGTGAGAAAGTGAAGGTTATGTAAAAGGGTAGGTGGAGAGGAAGGGAAACATTTAGAAAAAGGGAGGGGGTTAGGGAAGGAGGTGAGATTATTAAAAAAAAAAGCAGGGAAAGGAGGAGAGGGAAACTAGGGGTAGGTAGGTAAGGGAAGATGAGGTAAGTGGGTAAACTCGCATCTGACGTTCGCTGCCGAGGCTCAATGACTGGATGGCTCATCAAGGCTGTACTTAAGTTACAGTGTGCTGCTGTTGACTTTATTGACCCAAGTCTCATACCATGGCTGCTGTACCATGGCTGCTCATACCAGGGAGACTCTAATACCTCCATTCAAGGGAATGCTTTGATAACAAGGATGACTCTTTATCTACTCTCTCCCTTCCTTGGATCAAGGAAAATAAGAAGACGTCAGAGAAAGGTATCCCTGGGTTAAAAAGACACGTGAACAAACACTAGGACATGCATTACTAGGGTTTGCTAACGTGTCCTTTTTAACCAATTTCTCGGTATCAATTACCAATGTATATATCAAAGGTATCCCTATATTACCCAAGCCCAGCCCCCTCTACATTAACGCAAGCATTATAGCACAGAGTATGGGGCAAGTTTTAAATACTTTTATCTATTAGAGATTTGAGGCGAATCAGAAGAGATATTCATAAGTTATCGCATAGAGACTAATAGTTCAATTTCCCCTCAATGACAATGTGGCATCAACACAGCTCAAAATGAATTCGAACCTTCCACTAAGGCTCACTATCTTTGAAAGTTTAAAGTCAATCAGATAAGGCATCCTATATGGATCTAACAGAGATCAACATCCCACATTTGCTGCTCTCTTGAGTCCCACTTCGTTTGTCGGTAGCTCTTTAAGCATATTAAGTGCAATTATGTATTCAATATACTTCACACGTAACGATATTCTTGCATATCTTAAGACAGCTTTAAGCATTGCAGGTCATTGCTTCCCTAGACGAATGCACCATTTATGTGATGGCCTAACTATGCTGGAGGCTGTCTATTTGTTTCAGAGTGAGGGAGGGAATCCGAGGTGAGGTTGCCTTGCATTTAGGTGCAGTCTGGTCCCTCAGATCCTCACATGCCTCAGGATGGCTAACACCAAAGTAGAATTTGTTTTCTGTATGGGATTTCTATAACTATAGCAGTGAGAGCTCTCAAACTTTCTCTCCATGCTCTAGTCACAGTTTTGTCAATTGACTCATATCCAGTGCACATAGCGTACAGTTAACTGCTTCATATCCACTGTACATAATGTACAGTTAACTGCTTCATATCCACTGTACATAGTGTACAGTTAACTGCTTCATATCCACTGTACGTAAGTGTAAATAATTGTACATACGTTCATGTGGTGGCAAAATGTATGAAACCAAAACTATTGTCTATTGACTGTGCTAAAAGCTAGTATGTAGCTAGAATAAAGAGGTACTGCAGGCCCGTTGAGACTACTTGTGCTCGTGATAGAGACGCTTAGTAGTTGCATTCCTTAGTTAGAAATCCTTCACCTGCCTTGATGTAGCTGAGGGACTCTTGAGCCAAGGAACCACCGGCCCTAGAGAAAAATGGATAAATAAAAGCAGCCTAGGATCAACGTAACATGATGGACTACCATATATATTATTCTGATTGGGAATTAGGAACGATAAATTCTGAATTGATGCCTGAAAAAAAAATCCTGATTTTCACGAAGAATTATGAAACTAGTGAAGAATATGTTAAGATACTAATGGGTAGTGAGAAATAGATAGTGAGAGAGGGATGATGAAAGATGAGTAGCGAGAGATGGGTTGTGAAAGATGGGCAGTGAGAGATGGGAACATAATAGAAAAAAAATGAAAAATTTGTAGAGTTTCTGATCAGCAGTGACTTTACCAATGTAAAACCTCACCGTTCTGTCTGTCATTCTGATGAGAGAGTGAGTGAGAGCAAGGAATTCTGATGAGATTATGAAAACAGAGTATTTATCATATGGAACAAAGAGAGAAAGAGAGAGACAGCGTCCTGATGGGGCAGTGAGAGATGGGCGTCCTGATGGGACAGTGAGAGATGGGCGTCCTGATGGGACAGTGAGAAAGAGATGGGCGTCTTGATGGGACAGAGAGAGAGAGATGGACATCCTGATGGAGTAGTGAGAGATGGGCATCCTGATGAGGAAGAGAGAGAGAGATAGGCGTTTTGATGGGGCAGTGAGAGAGAGATGGCATCCTGAGTGGGAAGTGAGAGAAATGGGCATCCTGGCGAGGAAGAGAGAGATGGGTGTCCTGATGGGTCAGTGAGAGAGAGATGAGCATCTTGATGGGGCAATGAGAGAGAGATGGGCGTCCTGATGGGACAGTGAGAGAGATAGGCATCCTGATGGGGCAGTGAGAGAGAGACGGGCGTCCTGATGGGGCAGTGAGGAACACAATGTTCCAACTTGGACAATATTCGGGTCTGGTGGGAAGTTTGCATGCTTCCGGCCCAATGATCACTAGGGGGTGAGGGGAGGAAATGGGTCACGGATGAGGGACTGGGGAGTTCCCCCTCTCCTGTGTCTCTACTCTGGGCTTCACTGTCTCCTAGATCAGTGAGTACGGAACTGTGGTACTCAACTCACACACTGAGGCCCGTGGTTCGATCCCCGGTACGGGTGGCAACATTAGGACGTATTTCCTTAAGACACCTGCTGTCCATGTTCACCTATCAGTAAAATAGGTACCTGGGCGTTCGTCGACTGGTGTGCATCGCATCCTGGGGACAAAATTGACCTAATTTGGCAGAAATGCTCTGCCATGCTCTGCATGGCTTTCTATATAGAAAAATGTCATTGATGTTAGCTAGGCCTGTATACATTATATATGTAGGAATAAAGATTATTATTATTATTATTAGTAGTAGTAGTAGTAGTAGTGTTATTATGTATGGGGGGAGCTCAAACTAACATTATTGTCTGTTGGATAACATTATTGTCTGTTGGATAACATTATTGTCTGTTGGATAACATTATTGTCTGTTGGATAATATTATTGTCTGTTAGATAACATTATTGTCTGTTGGATAATATTATTGTCTGTTAGATAACATTATTGTCTGTTGGAGTGTACGCGAGAAGAATAATGCACTGGTGGAATTCGTACTTATTATGCTATTTCATGAAATTTCAAATAATTTTCAACATATTTTTAATTTTAAAACATTATCAATCAAAATAAAATAAATAAATCACTCTAAATATATTTAAATTGCCGAGCTTAAGTTCTTTCAAGAATAATGGTTGGACGACTGCCATACACTAGCCTCTCAATTAATGGACGTAATGAAAACAAAAGTGATCGAAACTCAATGCGCCTCAGATCTTTTTAGGTCTGAGTGAAAATCTGACGGCTTGTTTCTCCTTTTGTTTTCGTCTCGTGGCACGTTATAAGGATATAAGACGAACGAAGCAATTGGGATAAGTTGAGACCCCCCCCCCCCCCTTCCGCTTGATAAAGTAGTGGGTGTTGAACTAGATATATGGAATTTTGCGTGCAATAAGTCAATTTATGAGTATAGAAGGTGTACTGTGCTAGTGCCTTCTCTCTTGTATAAATGTTATGTTTGTCGTTGACAGCTGTTATTGTGGGATCTCTCAGTTCTTTTTTATATGGCTGGACAAAAGTAACAAAGTAACAGCTACTATGTACCTCAGAACATGAAAACCAGCAAGACAAAATATTTTCCCAAGAATGGATGCTGAGAAAGATCTGTGACAAACTGTCTTTGCTTGCTGCTAACTAACTGTCTTTGCTTGCTGCTAACTAACTGTCTTTGCTTGCTACTAACTAGGCTGACCTTTGTGCTGAAATGCAGGACCATCCATCGCACTGATAGGTAAGCACCTACATATCAATAATTTTATGCTTTATTTACATAATTCTTCTCACTATTTTGCATTAACTTTCATATCCATAAGATGTCTTGACGTTGGTGGTTGAAATATGTGCGAGAATCCTTTAGAGCAGCTGTAAACGCATGACGTTTGTATAACGAAGGTAATGGATGTGCGTCATGATGCATGTTGTTGTAAACACGTTAAGTTCGTGTGACAAAGACGGTGGGGGACACGGTCATTGTTTGGAAGGTGTGTAGTACGTCGCCTGACCTACTTCCACTAGTGGGTCCCACCTACGGTGACGATTCATTCAACTACTGTACCTTCCATCTTCCTGCCTCTACTTCGGATTCGTCAAGGCTACGGTGGTGACCACCTTCATCTAGGTTGAGGGACTGATTACCTCGTCTTCTACTGTCTCCAGTTTCACCACCTTCAAATAACCTTTGTACTGAATTAAAAGTCTTCAGAACAAAGGTACCCAGGTGTAGCGCATGTGTCTTACTCATCAACTAACTCGAGTCTTTGTGTTCATCGCTAGATCTGTATGGATCATTCAGCACACAAAGTGGTGGAGACTTGATACACCATTCCTGGACAGACAAAACATCGTCAAGTTATCATTCACAATATGTGGATTTGTGGAAAATTTAGCGGATATGGAATCGAGCACCCAGTGTTTCTTGTACTGAAGAACCCACACGAGTGGTTTTTCGTTTCACACAAATATGTTAAACAAACTCAACGAGATACATATTTGTATGCTGGTTGTCAAGTATCAGTTTAGCGAAACATACAAAAAGAAGATATTTCATGTAATAAATATTACCCCCCAAAAAAAACATTCCTCGTTATTTTGAGTTATTTATTTTCTGTGAAGCGTTAAAGCCATGTGGAGGCTCGATCCTCCTTCACGGTACCGCATTACACGCACCATTTAGCACCATCTTGTGCCTAACTTGCGGGACACATCGCCAGGAACGTTTAAATGTGAAAATCCTTCAAGCTAAGAGCACTGGTTCGCTCGTACAGCTTCTGAAAAATGATTGCCACTTGTGGAATTTCATTCTTTATCTCATGCAAATGCCCCAGCAACCTGAGTGACGGTATTATATTTTAAATGAAATGAATTTTGAAGCAAGAATAACGATATCCTTGCTACTTCTATGTGCTTTTATTTTTTCTTCTTCATTGATTGTAATGTTAATGTTATTGTTGTTCTCTTTAACCTTATTCTTTATTTTTTATATTTGCTTTCATATTCGCTCTTATTCTCCGCATTTTTTCTACTTGGCTATTATTTTTCTCTTTCATTTTTTCTCTCCCTGTTATTTGTATATCTATATTCCCTTGTTCCATCCTTTATTCATTATTCCCTTATTTGTCTGTTCGTCTGCAAGTACTTGAAACTGCATAATTAAAGGCAGCAATGCATATAGAAACTGTAGTCAAGACGGGCAAGAGTTTGATTATAATAATTTATCATCATCATCATCATCATCATCGATACATTGCGTTTTGTTTATCATTACTTATAGAATTAAACGCAAACATTATGAATGAAATAACAGAAAAAAACTAGGAACTATTGAACCCTTCGATACGGTTTCTATTGTTCCTTGCTAATGCCCATATCTACTGTTAATTATATTACCCTTTCTATTGCCCTTTCTCTGTTACCCCTGTCCATTAACCCTGTCAAGTGCCGTCACGAAGTCTTTTTCAAAAGGTGCCGAGCGCATTTGGGGTAAATCCGAGCGTTCTCTTAAATTGGAGACGAGAAAGTGGGAATCCAGACAAATCCGCGTGAAAAGAATGGGGTGTAAGGTGACGCAGTCGGAGGAGCAGGCTGGCCGCGAGACGTAATCCGGATTGAAGTGGCGGTGCGAAAACGCCGGATTGCAGTGTTCCACGAACGCTCGTCACTGTGGAGAGCCAAGAAACGGTTTGATGCATCTTATTACTGATGTTATTATGACTGATAGACGGGTTTCTGATTCTGCTACTGCTGCTGCAACTGCTGAAGGTGATGCTGAGACTGCTCGTGGTGCTGCTGCTGCTGCTACTTCTGTTGTTGGTGTTGCTGCTGCTGCTGCTGCTGCTGTTACAGCTGGTGCTTCTACAGCTGGTCTTGCCACAGCTGGTGCCATTATTACTGCTGGGGATGCTGTTGCTACTGCTTTTCCGGCTGCTGTTGCTGCTTCTACTACTACTACTACCTCTACTATTACTATCACTACTACCACCACCACTACCACTACTATTTCTACTACTACTACTTCTATTACTACAACTACTACTAATATTACTACTACTAATATTACTACAACTACTACTAATATTACTACAACTACTACTAATATTACTACAACTACTACTATTACTACAACTACTATTACCGCCACCACTACTGATATTACTATTACTACTAGTAGTGGTACTACTACTACTTCTATTTTGTCTGTCTCAATTTCTTCAATAAAAATAACATACAATCCTAAACCTAATTCATACATTCCATTAAGAAACACCAACTTGAAGCTGAACTCAAGAGGCGTTCGCTTGGTATCTCAGTAATATCAAGCCGCTCTCAAGTTGCATTATATAATAATTACCCTCGAATGAAGCAGGGTAATTATCGCATGTAAAATAATATTTAAAATTTCCCATTTTTTCCATGAAAAAATAAAGGCAAAGTGGGCGAAGACGGGCCAAAAATCAATCCAAACTTTTCTCTAAGATTTACCTGCGCTTATGGTTTGAGAAAGTGAGTATGCTTCTAAGTGATTAAGAAAGTTTTATATCATTTTTGGGAATATAGCGTACAGTGTTTTCTTACGATGGTCTTGAGGACACACATGTTATGGGCACATACAAATACATTATGTAGAATTAGTCTAGGATTACCACGTAAAGTCACACACTTGACTTATTTCTAATCACAGGAGACATTCACCATTTATTTTACAGAAACCAATTTGATTAATAAAATTGTTACAATCTAAAATAAGTCAAAGCTTCCTTTTAGGAAAGCACATCAGCACTACAAGATTGAAGCCGACCAAAAGATGTATTCTCTAATTATTTCACAATCCAACTAAATTTGCCTCAAAACGACATATACTCCAACATATATATGAAGTCCTAATTGATCAGCCGTCGCCCTGCCGCAAATACACCTATGTTCGGTGAGGATGGGGCGGCAAGGCGAAGATCAACACCAATCCGAATGGCCTGTGGGTCGATTCGAGTGCCCAGGGAGGAATTGGGAACAGCTAGAAGAAATCTGAGTGTGGTGCCTTCACCGCTAAGAGACGAGCTTTGTCCTTTCCTGAAGCGTTGGTGAGCATTGCGTTGGCGATTTTTTTAATGCTCGGTTTGTCTCACTGGGACTGTTTGTGCTCTTCAATTCGGACTTCATGGTCAATTCGGACTTCATGGTCTCGTGTGTCACACATCAGAAGGGAAGTATGCTAGACATGAGGAGGTCAACGACAACATAAAGAGAAGCCTCGCAACAGCTCGTTGCCCAGCCCAACGGGAACCCCAAGTGCAGAGGTCTGATGGAAGTCAAAAGCGTCCTGATGGAGCCACTATGCTACCCTGGAAGGATGGAAAGCAGATTGCTTGAGACTACACCTGTGCCTCCACAATGGCAGACACCTACTTGCCATACTCCGTAGCTGAAGGGGGTGGATCTGCCAGCCACAGGGAGACCCAAAAGACCCGCATATATAAAGGCCTTTACCCTTGCTATAACTTCATCCCAATAGGGTCGGAGACCCTTGGAGCACGGGGCAAGTGTGCTCTAAAGTTCCTCAAAGAGCTGGGTGAAAAAGTTATCATAGAAACCAGGGACCACAGGGCGGCCAGCTTCCTCTTTCAGAGACTCAGTGTTGTGATCCAGAGGAGAAATGCCTGCAGCATTCTGGGCACGCGTCCCACCGCAGGGGAGCTGGACGAAGTATTCGAGATGTAGCTCCGAGTTGTTATCTATGTTGTTCTACTCCTTTTTGTATCTTTGTCAATGTATTTTGTCAATGTATTTTGTCTTTAAATATAATCTATATAAAATATAGGGGATGGTAGGAGAAAACAATTTTCAAACAGCTTCAGGGAGAAACTTGAGTTTTCCCTGAAGCAAGTTTATTCTTTTCTCTGAGGATGAGGGTCCCCAGGACAGTTCCAGAGGTGGTAACTCCATAAATTATATATATATATATATATATATATATATATATATATATATATATATATATATATATATATATATATATATATATATATATATATATATATATATAGCCTCAACAGTGATAGAGCCCACCTCCTGGCAGTGAGAGCTCCTCATGTATGGGACTTTCTGTTGGCAGTTCCCAACTCTAGCCTTGGCACATGCCTCGACCATCCGCTTTGGTGTTGCCCTTCGACTTGCCGCCCCTATTCTTGCCGAGCACAGGTGTATTTGTGGCAGTGAAGCAGCAGATCGATTCATGTACCATGGTCTTGTGTGCCGTAAATCCAAGGGGAATATTGCAAGAAAGGAGAAGGTTAATAACATCATCAAGAGGAGCCTCACAAGAGTCGGATGCCCAGCAGTAAGGGACCCACCCCAACTATGCAGATCTGATGGCAGACAGAAGCGTCCAGATGGTATCACCCTTCAAGCCTGGACAGACGGCAAGCAGGTGGTGTGGGACTACACATGTGCATCTACCTTGGCTGATACCTATCTCCAATACACCAGGGAGAAAGGAGGGGCAGTCGCCAGCTTCAGGGAGTCCCAAAAATCTAGAAAATATGGAGAACTTGGCGATCATTATATGTTTGTTCCCATAGGCTCGGAGACCCTTGGCTCATGGGGAAAGAGTGCATCTAAGTTCCTTAAGGAGCTAGGCAAAAGACTCATCAGGGTAACTAGGGATCCCAGGGCAGCTAGTTTTCTGTTCCAGCGACTCAGCGCTGCTGTTCAGAGGGGTAATGCCTGCTGTATTTTGGGCACGCGCCCCAGCTTTGAGGAGCTGGATGAGATTTTCCCATTATAATCAGTGACAAACATGTAACAACATGTACTAGACATGTATCTCTCACACCTCGTGTACTGTATATACCATCTTTATATTAACAATGTATCTCTTAAATCTTCTGTACCATATTATGTAATAAAATATACTTATTGGTAAAAAAGAATGAAAAGATGGGGTGGTAGGGAAAGTGGAATATTCTTCCTTGAAGCCTTTTATCCACTTCTCCGAGGCTATGGGTCCCACAATTTACACCAGAGGTGGACCCAATTATATATATATATATATATATATATATATATATATATATATATATATATATATATATATATATACATATGTATATATAGTTCATCCATTTTATACTATGCATATGAAGCATCAGCTATTAAAGATTGATGTCATTAAAATTATTTTAATCAGAGGAAGCGCTAAATCCATAAAAGTCAAATGACGCTCGTGGAATGGGAGGAATTTAGATTTAATCCGGGAAGAAGACCTGGAGAACCTCCCCAGCATCAACTCACCTCTCACGAAGCATAATCCGACTATTTAATGCTGAATATTAATATACCATATGGATAAAAAAACCACCTATCTTTTTCTAAATAGGATTGACAAGTATTTAAATTTTGAAGCTGATCAGGAGAGGTTTTTTTCTTTTAAAGTTATCACGTGGATACCAACTTGGAAATGATATATATATATATATATATATATATATATATATATATATATATATATATATATATATATATATATATAATTGAAGAGAGGGCACCTGCATGTGCCAGTTGCTCTTCGAACCTTTATTTAATTTTAAATCAACAGGACTGAAACCTTGAAGATGGTCAGATGAGGTATTCTGAAGTTATAAACAAGAGTCTTGAAGTACGTGAGTGGAAGACCAGACCACCGTGCCTGACAATGTACCGGCTCTGGTACAAAGTCGTATAGTTTTTAATTAAGGGTTCACTAAATTCGTGAAAATTAACGAGGCAATACAAAATAGAATGTTCAATATATATATTTTTTTGGGGGAGGGGGCTCTTTTGTTCTATTTAAAATTATCTACAAAGCTAAAAGAATATATATATATATATATATATATATATATATATATATATATATATATATATATATATATATATATTGTGTGTGTGTGTGTGTGTGTGTGTGTGTGTGTGTGTGTGTGTGTGTGTGTACTCACCTAATTGTGGTTGCAGGGGTCGAGACTCAGCTCCTGGCCCCGCCTCTTCGCTGTCTGCTACTGGGTCTCTGCTCTCCCTGCTCCATGAGCTTTATCATACCTTGTCTTAAAACTATGTATGGTTCCTGCCTCCACTATATCTTTCTCTAGACTATTCCACTTCCTGACTACTCTGTGGCTGAAGAAATGCTTCCTGACATCCCTTTGACTCATCTGAGTCCTCAGCTTCCAGTTGTGTCCCTTGTTTCTGTGTTCCCTCTCTGGAACATCCTGTCACTGTCTACCTTGTCAATTCCCGCAGTATTTTGTATGTCGTTATCATGTCTCCTCTGACCCTTCTTTCCTCCAGTGTTGTTAGTCCTATTTCCCTCAATCTTTCTTCATAAGACAGACCCCTGAGTTGTGGAACTAACCTTGTCGCAAACCTTTGCACTTTCTCTAGTTTCTTTACGTGCTTGACCAGGTGTGGGTTCCAGACTGGTGCTGCATATTCTAGTATGGGCCTGACGTACACGGTATACAGTGTCTTGAACGATTCCTTGTTAAGGTCTCGGAACGCTAATCTTAGGTTTGCCAGTCGCCCATATGCTGCCGCAGTTATCTGGTTGATGTGTGCCTCCGGAGACGTGCTTGGCGTTATACTCACCCCAAGGTCTTTCTCCTTTGCCGAGGTTTGTAGCCTTTGTCCGCCTAGCTTGTGTGTGTGTGTGTGTGTGTGTGTGTGTGTGTGTGTGTGTGTGTGTGTGTGTGTGTGTGTGTGTTTTCGTGTTTTTTTATGAAAGTCCATTTTCATAAAAACATGGCAAATTGGCACCGACAAAGCCCAGATTCATTATAAAAATACTTCGTATTATGATACACCAACGCTTAGTGTTTGAAGCCTAAAAGAAGAGGGTTCAAACACTCTTGTGTGTCATCCTTCTTGTGGAATGCATCAACGTTAATATTTTGAAGACAATCAGGAGAGTTTTGCAGCTTAATAACAACGTGAACCTTTGACTAATCTAGTACACTGACCAATTTTCTGGCACACAAAGTAAGACTCATCAACTACTGATTCAATATTAAAGATAGGCTCAACTTTATTTAACGTCATTAAACGGGAATAAAATTTCCACATTATTTCACTTGTAAAATCGGCAGATGTGTCCCTACACACCTGAATTTCATTCTTCTCGGTCGTTGAATTAGGAAGCATCTTTTCATTTTGACGTTTGAAGCTAAGCCGCAGAGCGTTTTGGAGGTTATTAGAACCATTCCAGGAATTTTGAAATGAGTTCTACAACTTTGGTCTTAAGGTCAAAGGGAATTCTGCCCACCGTACACCCGCGTTGAGAATTTAAAGCTGATGACATGAAGACTTCTCTAGTCATGAACGAAATATAAAAAAAAAAAAAATTTGAGAAAGAAAATGATAAAAATGAAGCACAAATTTAGGTAACCATTAAAAGTCCTCGTTCGGAGATACCTAATTAATATTATTAAACTCAGAGATAGCGCTTAAGGCTTCAGGGTCGTACAGAGTTGCAAATCAGGTTTAGCTACTTGGAGGTTGTTCAGGGGGTCAATGCCCCCGCGGACAGGTCCTCGATCAGACTTCCTAGTGGATAAGGGCTTGATCAACCAGATTGTAACTATTGGCAGCATGCAACCCAACGTACGAGCTACGGTGTCTTGCCAGTTCCTTCTTGAAGAGAGCGCTCTGTGTAGAGCTTTATCAAGCCATGACATAATAAAGCTCTACACTGAGGAATACTTTGGTCCAATTACAGTTGGGCTAACCTTGCAGTTTCCCCCAGGAGTATTCTCTTAATATCTTACGTATTTACTCTTCAAAGGCGTTTGTTTTCTGTTCGCTACACCAACTCTCTCCCTTCCTCTGTGTGTAACAGGAAGGATCTCTTTAGAGTAAATAATCCGGGACTTTCCCCTTGTTTATATGCACTTGCCCTCACCCCTACTGATCGCCTAAAAAACTCCTCTCTTTTCTATTATTATTAACGAGAAGTGGGTACACCTGCAGTGTACTGCTACCTTATTCTGTATAATATTTGCCTAGTGGGAACAAACTCTAGCTATATTTCCTTACCATAACCTCTCGCACAGGATGGGGTTCCCTGTCATATATCATTACACAGTATGATTTTCCCTCTCGCATTACACGCAATAGGTTTTCCTCTCATATTCCATTACACATGATGGGTTTCCCTGTCATGTTCCATTACAAAGGATGGGTTTCCCTTGTCATATTCCATTACACAGGATGGGTTACCCTTGTCGCATTCCATTACACAAAATAGGTTACCCTTGTCATATTTTATCATACATCATGGATTTCGCACATCGGGTGGGGACATCTGTCAGGCTGAGCTGGCAGACTTCAGCAAGGTGATCTCGCTCAGTATTCTACTATAGAACTTTTACATTATTTCTCGACGTTCATTTTCTTACGAGATTCACCAACGTCAACTTCTCAACGTTTCCTCTAAACTTACGAATGCTATTTTCATTAAAGTTAGGTTATGTTAAAGTTAGTTTAGGTTAGGTGGGGTTAGATTATGTTCAGTTAGGTCGGTTTTTGGTTATTGAAACTTATAAAAGCGCCATTTTCAACCACAAGTAAGCAAATTAAAACAAAATTTGGCGAACGTACGACTGGCAGCGAGGTGGTCAGGGATAACCAGGAAACGTTGGGTTCTGTACGACTATCCCTTATTGTGCGTGCTGCTGTGGTAGTTCTGTAGCTAGGACGGTTTCAAAGGTTCTCTTTTGAACCTTAGTGACGTGGATCAAAACTTATCCTGATACTCTTGCGGTTTCTTGAGTCCCAAGCGAGGGATAATCCCTCTATTTCTATCCCTTTCCAACCCTCCTTTCATCGTCCATCCTCTCTCCCACCTTCTCTCTCTCTCTCTCTCTCTCTCTCTCTGTCCCTCCTCACCTCCAAGATGGTGAACCAGAACCCACAACACTGGTTCTATGGAGCGGGAAACGAGGGGAAAGTGGCGTCAACCCGGGGTTCTCCCCTCCTCCTCCTGCTGACTCCGCCAGAGAGAGAGAGTGAGGGAGAGGGGAATGCGCCAGTGCACCTGTAGACAGGATAGAAGGTTGACGCGTCACACATCCCCTCTTCCATCTCTCTCTCTCTCTCTCTCTTTCTTTTTATCTCTCTCTCTCTTCTCTTTCTCTCTCTCTGCCCCCTCATTATCTCTCACCCCCTCTCTCTTTTCCTTTCCCCATCTAACTACAAAGTGATTATTTATGATCATTACAGTGAAAACTAGTGAATTTAACAGTGATGACTTTAAAGTACTTCTTGTGCATTTCGGAAGAAAAAAAACCCTCACTAGGTACTCTAGAATTGCCTCGAAAACTTTAGTTACTAAAGTTTTGATTACGCTAGACACTGCTGCCACGAATACTTCAGTGAATTCTTCAGTGAATACTGTCTCTGAAACTTCAGTGAGTGCTCTTTTTAATACTTAAGCAAAATCTTCAATAGAATTCCTCCCAAACTTGATTAATAATTCAGTGATTGGTGTTCCTGTTACTTCAGTGAATGCGCTCACGAAATCGGTCAATAGACCACGGTAATGGTGGAGTTAGAACCTAAGGTCAGCAGTTCAGTGAAAACATCCGTGTGATTAGCCTTCGAAATTCAGTTGATAATTAAGTGATTAGTGCTCCCAATACTTCAGTGATTACTCTTACGAAATCAATCAATAGCTCATTGGAAGCATTGGTGAATAACCCTCCAAAGTCAATTGATAATTCAATGATTACTGCTCCGAATACTTCGGCCGACTACCTCAGTGAATACCCTTTCCCCCCTCACATACTTCACTAACTCTTGTGTTTAGATTTGAGCAAGGATCAAACAAAGAAAGAAAATAAAAGTTAAAAAAAAAAACAGAAAAAAAACATGAATTTCTGCTTCGCTCACTCTCAATATTGCCCAATATTTTATTATACATTTTTACCCTCACGGCCGAGTTAATACAGCCATTCTAATTAACTTTTCATCTGTCTTCATAAGCGCCAAGCTGGTGGGGGAAGTTGAATTTATATAAAAAAAAAAAAAGGAATTACACACATTTTCAGTGCAGGTGTTTAACGAGTAGAAAAAACAGGAATGAAATGCATACACGAACTTTGCGGGTGTTTTAACGGGTGAGAAATTAGGAATTTAGTGTTTGCACACTCAAAGAGCAAGTGTTTTAGTGAATAATGAAAGTAAGAAATAAAACACACACACACAGAGGGTGTTTTAGTGGGCATGATAACAGGAATGAAACACACACACACTCCAAGAGCAAATGTTTTCAGCTAGTATGAAAAGAGGCATAAAACTAGCTCATAAAGCAGGTGTTTTAATTTGTGTGAAAACGAGAATGAAAAATCCCTCTTCCCCCCTCTCACAAAGTAAGCATTTTAGTGCGAATAAAAACGGAAATGAAAACGCAGGAATAAACAATATGAATAAAGAAACTGGAATAAAAAAGCACAAACACACAGTGCAGGTGTTTCAGTGAGTGTCAAAACGGAAATAAAAGCAAACATACTGTCGGAGGTGTTTCAGTGAGAGTGAAAACTCTCAGAGGAGGTGTTTCATAGAGTGCAAACGAAAATAAACACACACACACACACACACTCACATTGGCGTTTCAGGATGTGAAGACTGAAATAAAAGCACGTACACTCACAGAGGTGTTTCAGAGAGTGTGAAAACGCAGGTGTTTTATTGTGCGTGCGTGTGTATGCGCAGCATATGTTTTGCCAAATTAGGACACCCATAATAAAGCAAAATATCAGGAAGCCTCTCGCTCCTGATGCTCTGACTAACATCTCTTGCTATTTGTTTTCTTTTAATAACTAACAGATACATGAGAAAGCGAAATTTATATAGAAATAGGACATAAGTAAAACTAGAATGCCTTCGAAAGTGAGAAATTTTCAAGACCCAAAAAACTGGTAGGAGAGATTTTTGGAGGTTTTGACTGACGTCTGTGACCAGTGTGGCCTGAAGGTAGGAGATGGTGACCTTAAATGACGACCAGCTGTGACCTGACCTCACCTGGTTTGACCTTCATTTGGTTTAACCCGACGTCACCTAGATTCCTTTCACTTTCGATTTGGTTTGTTTTAACCTAATTTAATCAACTTTTATCCTAACCTGAGCAACTGCAACCCAGCCTGACCTGCTGTGACCTGCTGTGACTTGAGATGACCATCCTGGAACCGGCTAGACCCGACGTATCTTAACTTGACCAAGTCTTGACTTAGTGGGACTTAGTCTGACATGACTCTCACTTAGCGAGAACTGACGTGATCCCTCTCGATTTAACGTGACTTTACTTGACACGACTCGGCGTTACTTACCACCATGGGTCAGCGTTACGTTGCCAAGCTCGTCATGACCTCCTTCTTTTGGGTCACTGCTGCTGCTACCACCACCACTGCAGCCTCCACACCTGCCACCAACACCACTACCACTACCACCACCACCACCACCACAACTACCACCGCCACCGGCACCACCACCAGCACAGTTTTCAAAGAGCCAGGTAAGAAAGAGATTGAAAGAAAACTTAGAGATTAAAGGTAAGATTGATGAGGATAGAGCGAGTCGACATCCATCTCACTGAACCTCTTCGAACTGAGACATCTTTAGCTTCATCTCCTGTATATATCTGATAGCTGTATCAAATAGCTGTATATCTGATGGCTTTATATTGATGAAAGTTATGTCTGACGGATGAACATTGATGAATCTATGTCTGATGTATATTCGGGGTATGTATGCTGATGAATAAATACCTAAGGAATGTTTATGTAAGCTATGCTAGATAAGAGTTAATAAATATTAAGTTAATGAAAGTAATAGCAATAATAATAATATTATTATTATTTATAAATAAGGTAAATAATTAGAACATAATTCATGTGTAATTACAGATAATAATTTCAGCTTTAATTAATAAATAATATATATATATATATATATATATATATATATATATATATATATATATATATATATATATATATATAACAAATATGTAAATTTTATTTATAATTAGTTACGAGATTACGATTAATAAGAGTAATTAATATAAATTACAAAATTTTGGTTAAAACTAATAATTATTGCTGAAATTTTTTTGATGATGATGATTATTAATGATGATGATGATGTTATGATTCGGTGTCTTATAATTATAATTAAGAATTTAGAAAAAGGTTTCCATATATGACAACTTACTGCCACTGTCATCGTTGTTATCGTCATCGTCACTTGCATCACTATCATCATTAGCACCATCATCATCATCTCTATCATCATCATCACCACCATTATCATCATCATCGTCGTCGCCATAAAACGGCATTAATCCAAGCAAGATTACACCACAATTATATTGATAACCTAATTCGTGTTCACCGGACTATACATACATACATACGTACATACATATAGACATTCATGCATACATACATATATACATACGTACATACATATAGACATTCATGCATACATACATACATACATACATACATACATACATACATACATACATACATACATACATACATACATACATACATGCATACATACATACATACATACATACATACGTACATACATATAGACATTCATGCATACATACATACATTACAAACATACATACATACATACATACATACATACATACATACATACATACATACATACATACATACATACATACATACATACATATAGACATTCATGCATACATACATACATACATTCATACATACATACATACATACATACATACATACATACATACATACATACATACATACATACATACATACATACATACATACATACATACATTACATACATACATACATACATACATACATACATACATACATACATACATACATACATACATACATACATGCATACATACATACATACATACATACATACATACATACATACATACATTACATACATACATACATACATACATACATACATACATACATACATACATACATACATACATACATACATACATACATACATACATACATACATACATACATACATACATACATACATACATACATACATACATACATACATACATACATACATATAGACATTCATGCATACATACATACATACATTCATACATACATACATACATACATACATACATACATACATACATTACATACATACATACATACATACATACATACATACATACATACATACATACATACATACATACATTCATACATACATACATACATACATACATACATACATACATACATACATACATACATACATACATTGCAGATGACACCCAAATCTGCATGACAGTGTCCACCATTGAAGACACTGCAAGACTCCAAGCAGACATCAACCAAATCTTTAAATGGGCTGCAGAAAACAATATGAAGTTCAATGATGAGAAATTTCAATTACTCCTATATGGAAAACGTGAGGAAATTAAAATCTCATCGGAGTATAAAACAAATTCCAACCACACAATAGAGCGAAAAAATAATGTCAAAGACCTGGGAGTGATCATGTCAGAGGATCTCACCTTCAAGGACCATAACATTGTAGCAATCGCATCTGCCAGAAAAATGACAGGATGGATAATGAGAACCTTTAAAACCAGGGATGTCAAGCCCATGTTGACACTTTTCAGGTCGCTTGTTCTATCTAGGCTGGAATATTGCTGCACACTAACTGCACCTTTCAAGGCAGGTGAAATTGCTGACCTAGAAAATGTACAGAGAACCTTCACGGCACGCATAACTGCAATAAACCACCTCAATTACTGGGAACGCTTGAAGTTTCTAAACCTGTACTCCCTGGAACGCAGGCGGGAGAGATACATTATTATATACACTTGGAAAATTCTAGAGGGATTAGTACCAAACTTGCACACGAGTGTCACTCCCTACGAAAGCAAAAGACTCGGCAGACGATGTAACATCCCCCCAATGAAAAGCAGGGGTGCCACTAGCACGTTGAGAGACAACATAATAAGTGTCAGGGGCCCAAGACTGTTCAACTGCCTCCCAGCATACATAAGGGGATTACCAATTGACCCCTGGCTGTCTTCAAGCAGGCACTGGACAGGCACCTAAAGTCGGTGCCTGACCAGCCAGGCTGTGGTTCGTACGTTGGACTGCGTGCGGCCAGCAGTAACAGCCTGGTTGATCAGGCTCTGATCCAACATGAGGCCTGGTCATAGACCGGGCCGCAGGGGCGTTGACCCCTGGAACTCTCTCCAGGTAAACTCCAGGTACATACATACATACATACATACATTCATACATACATACATATATTTATGTAGACACTGCAGGCACCAGGCACCAGACACTGGGTACTGGTTGGTATGCCTGGGGCACTTATCGTCTACTGCTTCCCTCTTCATTCATTCTAGCAAAAACGCTCACTCTGAGCGTGTTTGCTTGGACTTCAGTCTCTTTTCTGCAACATTGCAAGCTCTCATTCAACTCCCCCTGTGGTGTTTTGCATATACACATACACACACACATACATACACACACATGCATACATACACACACACATGTGTATATGTATGTGTATGTATATGTATATGTGTGTATATGTATGTGTGTGTAAATGTATGTGTGTATATGTATGTGTATATGTATATGAGTGTATATATGTATGTGTGTGTGTATGTGTTTATGTGTATGTGTGTGTTTATATGTATGTGTGTTTATATGTATGTGAGTGTTTATATGTATATGTGTGTATATGTGTATAGTTTTGACACAAACGAGTATTTTAAACCAATGTTAAGCAAGCTACAAAATCATCTGATTTTATAACTACTCAAAATAAATTAATTTTGATAGCCACATTAACTAGCGGAGCTTTTTATATACTAATCGCCTGTCCAAAATATTTCGGTCTCCGTTCCGAATGTGAATTTATCTGACATGTTTCTTTCAATGGCATTAACAAATATTTCGTAGATTCCTACATAGGTAAACAGCAGCAAAATGTTTACGTCCTCTAGCGTCTCTTTTCCCCCCAAAAAAAAAATTGCTGTCAGCATAGCTGTTCTTTATTTCCAAATAATTAAAAAAAAAAGACAACTTTTCTTTAAGAAAAATGAGCTTCCAAAATTGTTCAAAACTTTTGTCCCCAGTTGACAGTTAGAGAAATACGTGGACGTAAATTTGCTATGCAACGTCTCTTGAAGTTTAAAGATGTTGCACCTGTTCAAAGAGAACTTTCTGTAGTGGATAACTGTAATTGTCATGGCTGTAACGTTGTGTATGTTGGTTTTAAAAGTGTCAACTGCGGGTCTGCACCTCTGAGCACTTGGCCAGAGCTAATCAGGACGGACAAGTATCTCAGGTAAACAATCATTTACCGTCATACATCAACACTATGGAGCAACGTACTACACCAAAGATGTGGGCGATTTTTACTGTGTTGTCTAGGCGACCCAAAACCACAGAGCTGGCCACAATGGTTAAAAACAGTGGTGTTTGCTATAGTGATACAAAACCATAGTGATGACCACAATGATACAAGACCATAGTGCTGGACACAGTGATACAAGACCATAGTATCGTCCATAGTAATGTAAGACCATAGTGCTGGCCATAGTGACACAAGACCATAGAAATAGCCACAGTAACACAAGACCATAGTAATGGCCACAGTGATACAAGACAATAATGCTAGTTACTGTGATACAGTTTAACTCTTTCTGCATTTATATACATTTTTAGACTGTGAAAAGTGTTCTTTTTGCTTATTTTATTCTAGGATCTCAATTGTATATTAAATTAAATAAACCTCACGTTTAAAATCAGTGACAAGTTTTACAAAATGAAAGATTAACTAGAGAACTAGATAACAGATAGCTATGCTTTACACAAGAACACAGAAATGAAGAAACACTGCAGTAGGAATACTTGACCCCTGCTATGCAGGTGTTCACACCCAGCCACACTTGTATACCTGTCCAACATGTGTTGAAATCTTCTCAGAGTTTTCTCACCTCAGTGATGCTACTTGAGGGTTTGCTCCACTCCTCTTCAACTCTACTGGCCAGTTTTTTTCTAAGTCTAAATTTGACCGATTTGAATCCCTTACTGCCAGTCTTATCTTCATCAGGTACTTTCAGCACCTTATATATACTCCCTTTATTTAATTCTATTTTCTTTTTGTGTACTTTAATTGCTTCTTTCCCCTCCCCACGATTCTACGTCTTTCCATAGAGTGCAAATTCAGTGCCTTCAGCCTGTGTTAATAGGAAAGGTTTCTGATATATGGGGTCAACTTCATCATCCTTCTCTATATATTTTCCAGCACATATGGAGACCAGAGATGAGCAGCATAATCTAAATGAAACCTTACCAAAGATATGTAAAATTAAAACATAACCCTTAGGATTTCTACTATTTCTATTTCTTGATATAAAGCAAAGAATTATATTAACTTTATTGCTAACGCTTTCGTACCGTTGTCTTGGCTTTAGATTTCTGCTGACCGGTATTCCCGTGTCTTCTGCTCATTCGCTTTGACTAAAATTTACATTATTTAGCTCATAAGTACACTAGTTATTTTCTTTTCCTATGAAAAATGATAACGGTATACAATACCGACAAGTTGATAAGAAAGACACATGGGCAATAGTTAGGTAACTTTTTCCGGTATAAAGTTACCTAACTGTTGCATATGTATCTTACTTATCAACTTTTCCAAGGGTTAAAGCCTCACATTTATGCACAATAAACAGCACGGGACACTTCGACCACAGCATCCACTCATCTATGTCATCCTGGAGTTTTCTAGCATCCTTGTCAGAAATTATCTGATGGCCTATTTTAGTGTCATCGGCGAGCTTACTTATACTGTTTTTTTTTTTTTAATAACCTCATCTATGTCGTTAATGTGAACAACAAGGAGTCCATTTTCTGTCTTGAGATTAGCAGATGAAGGTTCGAGTCTCCACTACTTCCTGTGCGTAGATCCAGTCAGCTTACTGTCTCATATAATTTGATTATCATTTATAATAATAATGATAATTCTTCTTCTTCTTCTTCTTCTTCTTCTTCTTCTTCTTCTTCTTCTTCTTCTTCTTCTTCTTCTTCTTCTTCTTCTACTTCTTCTTCTTCTTCTTCTTCTTCTTCTTATTATTATTATTATTATTATTATTATTATTATATAGAAACGTGAATTTATTGTTGTTTTCTTGTATCCAAGTCATTTCCTTCAACGAAGGGTTCCTTGATGCCGGTGAAGGGCTCTTGATCCTTGGAATTAAGCCTACCTTCCCCTTCCTCAGATCAAACCTCATTGCCTACTTACGGATTTAGCGTTTTCCCCATGAATGTAATAAATAATAATAACTGTGCTTATCCCTCATTCTCTCCATGCCCGACCCCATCATTGACTGCTTGGTCAACCAGGCTGTTGCTGCCAGCAGCCAGCAGGCTTGCATAACCATTACACCCGAGCTTATCTGATACCTGTTCCACCAAGTGGTGTAGTTGCTTCCTGAAAGACTGTCTTTGTTGCCTTGACTGAACTGCTGAGATGACCGGCTGGTAATGTTGCAGTGATTTCCGCCTCTCTGGCGAGGTGGTGATCTTGATGCTCAACTCCGGTGTCTTTTATTGTTAATTGAAGTCTGCTGAGAGGGGTGTAGGGGTGAGGGGGGGAATGCCTCTCAGATGGTAAGAGGTTATAGGGGGGTTTCTCTCAATTAGTAAGAGATTGTAGGGGTTCCTGTTCCTCTTAGATGGTAAGACATTGTTGGGGTTTCTCTCAGATAGTAAGAGATTCTGGGGGTTCCTGTTCCTCTCAGGTGGTAAGAGATCATAAGGGGTTCCTTTCAGATGATAGAAGATTGTAGCTGGGTTCCTCATAGATGGTAAGGTATTGTAGATGGACTCCTCTCTGATGGTAAGAGGTTTGCTTTTCCCTACTTAAACTTAAGCATGTCATCGTTATATCTTTGTTATGGCGTAACAGTGATATCATGCTGGATCATCCTGATCTGATGACCGTCACTTCCCTGGATAACTGGAAAGCTGCTATCAGTAGCTCATGGCGTGCTGACCGGCCGAGGTATTAATGGGGAAGATTTGTTTTCACTGAATATTTCGACTTTTCAGAGGGGTTTGCAATGCTTTTTGTGGGACATATGTCGGAGGGCCAGAAGAAGGGTAAGGACTGGACCATTTGTGTGGTGCTCCGCGCCACTAGACTGAATAAAACGACACTAAGATTGAGTAAAACGACACTAAGACTGAATAAAACGACACTAAGACTGAATAAAACGACACTAAGACTGAATAAAACGACACTAAGACTGAATAAAACGACACTAAGATTGAGTAAAACGACACTAAGACTGAATAAAACGACACTAAGACTGAATAAAACGACACTAAGACTGAATAAAACGACACTAAGACTGAATAAAACGACACTAAGATTGAGTAAAACGACACTAAGACTGAATAAAACGACACTAAGATTGAATAAAACGACACTAAGACTGAATAAAACTACACTAAGACTGAATAAAACGACACTAAGACTGAGTAAAACGACACTAAGACTGAATAAAACTACACTAAGACTGAATAAAACGACACTAAGACTGAATAAAACGACACTAAGACTGAATAAAACGACAATAAGACTGAATACAACGACACTAAGACTGAATAAAACGACACTAAGACTGAATAAAACGACACTAAGACTGAATAAAACGACACCAAAAATGAGATTGTTGATTATTACATGCTACCTTCATGGATTATTTCTGAGAGAGTGTAAATGTATTATGAAAAAGAAGCGAAGTAGGGAGCTGCACATGGCAAATGCTGAGAGCAACTGCAAACTAAAAATATTTATTCACGCTGCCTTACCTCTAAAGGCATTTTGAGAAAATAAACATTATAAGATTTTATACCTTTAAACATGTATTCACATAGAAGTCAAGGCAAAGGCGCGTGAAAACTATATACGTCAATGATAAATTATATTTTTAGTATAATTTATCCAGGATCTAAAATTATGGAAATAAAAATGGTGTTTATACCTGAAAGTGGTTAGTATATTTACATAATTACAGAAGGTTGATAGCCCAATCATATATGTGACCCCTCCTCAAGGAAAACATGTGCGTTTTTGTACCTTCTACCATCCCTTCAGTAAAATCCAATACTCTACCGAGGCCCCTGTGTAAAGATCATAGAAGGAAAAACAAATGGGAATCTGTAGAACTCTCACAGCACAGACATTCAGTCAGTGTTACCAAGAACACTTAAGATTAGCAACCAGAATGATACATTCTTTGCACCAACAGATATTAAAATGAAGTTGAACTCCTAACTTGGTGCTGTAATCCTTCTTACATCCTCGTGAGGAAGACGTCTACACACACACCCACACCTCTCCTTTTTGTTCACAAGCTGGAAACTGAGCAACTCGCAGATAAATCTATACTAACGTCATTACAATGCGACAACTGTGACTACTTGAAATGTATGACATAAGATAACGCATGACTACGTTACCCCAGGTCAGCAAATAGTCAAAAAGAACAAAACGCACACACGAAAAAAAAAAAATAGGTACAAATGCACAGGAATCATACCTGTCTAGTACCTTTCAACTTATACTTGTACGTGTCCATTCCTTCCTCCCCACTCTCACTTACATAACATTATAATAATTAAATATAAATATATTCCTGTCATATGCCTCATAAATATTTATCTTGAAATCTTCTATATCTAATTTATATATAAGTTACGTAGAAATGTAAAGAGTAAACATGTATAGAGTTTTATAAAACTTACACAAATTTGAAAGAAAATCCTATTATGAGCCTAAAGATACAAGTACCTTAGGTCGATCCCCTCACACCTGGTACATAACATAATCATTTTTTTACAATGGTCTTTATGGTGCACATATGTTATGGGGCACAAAGAGTACATTATGTAGATTTAACCTATGATACCCAATAAGATCACATAATGTACTAGACTTTCCATCCCACTTAAAAAAATCAAGGATTATTTTTCAAGACCTGGTTGAATTTTGAGTATATTCATTGTAACATTTAAACAATGAAACATCTAAATATTTCCCTTAAGAGGATGTGTCATTATTAACAATATAATATTGGTCTGAGGGGAGGTCACTTCACTTTGAATATTTTATTATCAAGTCAAATTTCTGAATAGTAATCTTGTCGTAATAGGAATTGTTGGTCTGATGTGCTCAGAAAACCAGAAAGTTAAGAAACTTACCTCAGGAGATTCATAGACGTCGGGTGCACTTAAGACTTGTGAACTGTCCTGAGGCCAATGTAATTCATTAGAAGTGAAGACTTTTTGAGTCTATGAACGTGAACTGTTTGCTTCCCCTCTGGTCTCTAACTGTGCCTTGTATACCTTTGATATACCTTTGATGAGTTCCGAGAGTTCTTCTACTCCTGGAGCCTGGCCATGAGCCTTGTTATGCAAAACAATTACTGGGTTTGCCATGATATTTTTCTAGGTTCTTTGAACCTCATGTCAATTTATTTTCTCTTTGCTCTGCAATTGACTGTTCATTCACCGCCCATACAAACTGTTATTTCTGTCAACATTCCATGCTTTTATTTGTCTGTCAAAAAAAAAAAAAAGCCTGTCCTCCCAATTAGACGACCCTTTTCGCACCCACTTTTGTCCTGAATGCCTATTTCCCTACGGGATTAGCGCTTTCCCCTCCCATAAACGTAGTAAAGACACTCTGTAATTTCATGGTGTTAATCGCCATGCATGCTGTCTAGGTTGGAGGTTTGGCTGCACAACTGTCAACAAAATGGGTTTATGCTTGTATAAATATAGGTAGAATTACAGATAATATGCTAAAAGGACACATGAGCAACTAATGAGACATTTATTATGGCTACGTTTCGCTCTCCAGAAGCTCTGTAAACACAGTTATTAGGCATTTTTATTCTAATTTATGCTTCTTAACCAAAAATATTCCAGTCTGAAAGGGGAAACGAAATTCCCTATATATGCCTGAAACATCTCAAACGTGGAAAAAAGGTGCAAAATCAATGTTTTTTTATTTCGCTCTTAAAGAGAGAAACGTAGTTTTAATAAATGTATCATTAGTTGTTTGTTTATTTGTGCTCGCCATGGAGTTTCCCCTCAAAGCGGATTTAATTGTAGTTAGCATCTCTGATAGATAATCCTCTTAGGAAATGGGTGGTGTGTGTGGCCATCAAACCAAAAACAAAACTTCAGAATTTGCCTGTGAAACTAAACCAGTGGTTGTATGTTAATTAACTCTTTCAAAGCTGCGTTCAGAATATATTATCCAACCCAAATATGATGATTATCTTTTCTTATTGTTGCTGAAACACTTATTATTGTGCAATTAGTTCAATTAACCAACCCGTTAATCTGATTTTGTTACGTGATAATGACCAGGTATATAATAGTGATCGTATATGCAAAAGTCAGTGAGTATATCATAATCAGATAATATGCAATACTGAGTAAACAATAGTGAATAAATGAAAGTGAACGAGTGTATAACAGTGAATGAATAAACAATAATGATCGAGTATATAAGAGCATTTACAATTTTTTAGCATCTGACATAATTCCATCAGAGCTCATTTGAAAACTAAAAAAAAAAACTTAAATTTCTAGGCAGAAACACAAAATTTTTAAACATTCTACTAGAATTCTGTTTTATTTAACAAATCTAGCATCTTATCAAAATTATTTAGCTTGTGAAACATTCGAAAGTTTATCAACAATTCATAAACTGGATGGGGGGGGTTCATGTCCCCCTGGGGGCATGAGTAATTTTCAGCCGGGGGTGGGTGGGGCGCTCCACTTATTTGGGATCTGGTAATTCAGAAACTGTATCAAAAACATCAACAAATTTATTCTCACTTGCAATATGCTCCTCAAACAGACTCTTTTTGAATAGGTAAAAAATAATAAAATTAAGAATAAAAACTAGCTTCTCATTTTTCGTATATAAATAAAAAGGACTTTTTTCTTTAACTCTTACATTTAGAATTTTATATGAAGGAAGGAGGAGTGGAGATGAGGACCAACTGTAAAAGGAAGTGTGACCCAAACTAGAAAATGAGTTCTAAACACAGGGGTTAGAATGTAACTAGTAGCTCACTGGAATGATGAGGGGAACGTATTGAAGCCAAATGGCATTTTCTGTATTCGGAACAGCAGCACAACTCGCGAGATCATAATGAAATGATTGTAAACAACCCACAGAACGGAGTGGGGAATCAGATCCATGGAAAGCCAGTATCAAAACTCCCACAACCGTTTCATTAGCTACAGAGACGCAAGGTTCATCACCAGGAATGAAGACACCCAAAGATGCAGGATCTTGGAATGATCACTCATCTGTATATCCAACAATTTTAACCAGAACAACTGGCTTTTAAAACATAGCTGAGCCTCTTACCAGGAAACTTCTTCGTCATTATCCTACATAACAACAGCCATACTGGCCCATGCCAGGCATTTTTTTCTCAGCCATCAACTTCAACATTCCTCACCTGACACTTCACATCACTATGCTCCCTATGTATATACTCACATACTCTCTGCCCAGGTAGATCTGTTTGTGACTTGATAAATGTGATAAATGGTTTTGAAAACCGACAAGTTAAAGATTGAGACACTTATGCAACATATGGGAATCTTTATTAAGGAAACGTTTCACCACACAGTGGCTTCATCAGTCCAATATAAAGCAGAAAGGGGTAAGGAGACTATGTCAACATAGGATCGCATTATACTGATTTATGTCTACTTTTCCATCGTGTCGATATATCATACTCTTTATCTCCAGAAGCATGGCTACCATGCACCATGTCCAACACAGACATATAATCACACAGACAACACAAGCAAACACAATTAATGGAAATGTGACACACATGGACAACTCAGACAGCATAGCCGACACAGGAAACTTCACTAACATAGCCAAACTGTAACTCTGATTAAAACACGCGTTCGCTTTCGGTCTCCACTAATGAAAAGCAGCGTTAGTGAGACAAGGCGACCGAGACCACCCTCTGACACGAGAAGTTCCATTGAACTTGATCCAGTATTCCATTAGCCGGGCTAGACGACCCACCGCGGTTGTGCTGAAGACAAAACTTGATGCAGTGTTGAGGAGTGGTTAGAGGAGATGGAGGGAGGAAAGGGAAAAGGAGTGTTTAGAAGGGAGGGAAGGAGGAGGTGTTAGAAAGGATGGGGGTGGGCTTGCAAGCAGAGATGGAGGAGGAAGGTAATTTTTAGAAAAGATGGAAGGAGGAGGGAAGGTTAGAAAGGACGGATAGATGAGAGAGGATGGGGAAGGGAAGGGATGTTAAGGTTAGAGGGAAGAGATGATTTGAAGGATGGGATGAGGGCAGGGTTAGAACGAATGGAGGACGGAAGAGGTTAGAAAGGATAGAGAAAGGAAGAGGTATAGAAGGATTTATGGAGAAAGGAGTTAAAAAGAGGAGTGGATATGAGGGTATGGAGAATGAGAGAGGAAGAGGGTTAGAGAGAAAGAAGAGGAAATAGGAGAAGATAAAGGGGAAATAAGAACATGAGAAACAAGATCAGCTGGTTCATGGAAGCTGGCTGAGAGGGCGTAAGGATGCGAGTGCTGACACATTAATAGGATGCTTATCCTGAATTCCAGAATATAAGGTTAGGATGAAGTGCTGTTAAGAGGTAGTGGACAATATTAAGTAGTAGAAACAATGATAAGTGATGGAAACAGTATGGGTGTGTACTGGGTGTAGGCGCAATACTGCTTCAACACCCACCAATGCTGCATCAACACCCACCAATGCTGTATCAACACCCACCAATGCTGTATCAACACCCACCAATGCTGTATCAACACCATACTGTATGGCACTCTCATCTTTCTTCAATTTCTCTTCATTCCTTTTCCTAAGTCCTACATAAATAAAACGTGGATACCAAACCTGAATTTTTAATCTTCGAGATGTAGATTGGTGCTACCGGTGCTACCTCGGTCTATATCTGCTGCTACCTTTGTCTGTTGGTACTTCAGTCTGCTGCTGCTGCCTCTGTCTCTGCCTTCTGATGCATCTTTATTGGTGCCTATTTCTGCTGTTTCCGCCGTTTCTGTATGATGGTATTCGCTTATATTTGTGCCTGTCTCTGCTGTTTCTTTTGTCTGCTGGTGCTTCTCTATTCTGCTTTCTCTGCCTGCTGGTGCCTGCCTCTGACTTTTCGATTTGTCTGCTGGTACTTGAACCTTCTGGTGCCTCCGTGTCAAGGATCGCGGCTCAGGAAATCAGTCTAACGTGTGACGTTTATGCACGTTTCCCTGGATTTACGACCGCCAGATTTGAGAGGCGGGTGACGCGAACCCCGTCGGTGAACGGTGATGACATGGCCCTTCATATGTTGAGGTACACCAATGTTTACAATGAAAGTTCGTGCCCAGACAACCCGGGGTGGCGAGGATGTTTTGTTTGAACATAACTCAGTGCACCAAGAAGCTACTAACATCGGGTTTTTATCTCCGAGGTTCGTAAAATATTTTGAATACAAAGGCACACATGCCCTAGCTAAGAGACAACCTGGCCTCTAAATAGAACGTGCGTTTTCAAGGGCATTATAATTCGTGTTATTTTGTTCGACCTATATAACGAAATAACATAAACGGGCGGTTTAAGTGTGTCAGTGCGGGACATAAAGGTGTTTCTTAGAACTTTCTTAACCCCTCGAATATTTCTTAAATTGAAGAATGGAGTGAATGAGGCTCTTTGCTGTACCCCAGGATTCCTTCAAAGCATGGGTTGCGACCCAGGGTTCCTTCAAACCATGAGTCATGACGTAGTACCGAGTCACTAGTTGCTTTTCCCTAAGTCGCAAGGTAAACAAAATTATATATAATCATAAGTGAACCAGATGTGGACCTGCACATTTTTTTTTAATTGTCCTTGATTACATCTTCATAATTTGTTAAGGATGCTTGTTACAGCTGTGGTAAATCTGCGTAACAATCTGTAAAACAATAAGTAGTGATCGTAAAGAAACTTTGTCTCGTATAACCTTATCTCACCATATCTAGTCCACTCGCATCATATCTTTGTTATGACTAGTTTCCAAGTCACGATGGCATCCTCGCTGTTACCTGCAGCTGCCAAGACCCTCAGTCCAGCATGACTTCAGACTTCAAGTGTATCTAAGGATAACTATGCCATGGCTAGTTTCACTGAGATACAATGACCTGGTCATCAAGACCAGAGTGCCATGAACAGTATCACAGATAGACTGACCTGGTCATCAAGACCACAGTGCCATGAACAGTATCACAGATACACTGACCAGGTCATCAAGACCACACCACCATGGACAGCATCACTGAGATACACTGATCAGGTTGTCCTTCACTCACTGTGGATGAGTGAACTACAGGTCGGTATATCTGACATGCAGACTGTCAAAAGTTCTGGAGAAGGCAGAAAGGAAAAGGATATTGGAGCACTTGGAGAGAGTCTTTGTCATAAAACAAAGTTTTTCCGTCCTTTAAAGTCGGTATAAACTATGAACCAGAATGTCTCTGAGCTGCCTTCAGCAACACTGGCTTATTGTCCAAGTAATTTTAAACCAAAATTGGGCCACTGGTATGTTAACGCTACATTTGTATTGATCCAGGAAAAATACCATTCTGTACTCTTTATTGCACTGCTGTATGACTCATGTGAGTCATACATTGTTGTTATATTTACAGGGCAGCGCTTGGGTAATGGGAGATGGGTTAAATCATTGGAATGGGAGTGTAGCTCCATTTTCTGGATCAAGAGCTTGTCACCAGCGTCAATCCCCCTCTTCCCCCCATTGATGGAGATAGCAAGAGTAATATTGATTTTCTAGCCTCTTAACACAATCTTAAAATTATTATTACAATCGTACAATCGAACCCACTTTGCACAATGCAATTTTTAATCTGAGTTATTTTCAGTGGCAAGTCCGTGCACTCCAAATTTTGTTAGAAAGAGTCTCTTTCTCTCTCTCTCTTTCTTCTCTCTCTCTCTCTTGCACTCGCTGCCTACTTAAAGGGAAAATTCACTCCAGTGCACTCAAGCCTTATTAGAGAGAGAGGTCTCTCTCTCTCTCTCTCTCTCTCTCTCTCTCTCTCTCTCTCTCTCTCTCTCTCTCTCTCTCTCTCTCTCTCTCTCTCTCTCTCTCTCTCTCTTGCACTCACTGCTTGCTTAAAGAGGCAATTCACTCATGGACAACACAATCATAATCAAACACGTGATTTCATTAATGCGGAATAAGTACTTATGAAAATTGAAAAAACAAAATTACCCGAAGCCTATTCGTTTAATATGCATTTTGAGAAACAAGGATTATTCTAGGATATGCAAGAAATTAGAATGTACTCACCTCACCTCTATTCTGTATAAATTGAACTATCTGTGTTTAGCCTCTTCTCTCCTGATGTTTTAAAATTCCACAAGTGTACCAGAATATTCCGTTTTTTATAGGTTTTACAAGTGGTTATTTTGATGGAATCACGTGGTTTATGAGGGTTTTTGTATTACCCATAGACACTAACACAGACATCAACATAGACATCAGCATAGACACTAACATAAACATCAACATAGACACCACGTGTCATCATCATCATTGTTCATGAGATTATACTATGACTCTGAAAGAGGATATTAACTTCCACTTTAGTTAAGACTTCTTAAGAGGATGTCAGAAGAGGATTATCTTCGGAGTTGAAAAAAATTTGAATGTATGGACTCCGCCTCATTTTCAATATATATTGTATGGCTTTTCTCTTGCATCTCCTATCCACCCAAGATTTACATACCCTATTATTTAACCTATCTTACTTAAGTCTTTCCATATGAATATATTATCTCAACAAACCCCTATTTCACTCTTTGAATAATAATTTTCCATCCATCAATCTGTTTACACAAGAACTTGAGAAGTGAGGAACACTGCATAAGGTCTACTGGCCCATGCCAGGCAGGTCTTTTTCTAAACCATCCCATTCCCCCCACCCACTTGTTCAACATTTTTCCAAATCTACTCAAAAATTAGCTTTAATACCTCAGGTATTAATCAAACTCAGCCCTTATCACTCATGCTGTATACTCGTCCCACTACCCACTGATAACAAACGGAACATTTGCAACGCCTCTAGTCTCCTTCTAGCTGCAGGTGCATAGACCAAGCCTCACATACAAGTCTCAACATTCATGCAAAAAGAGTCGCCAATATCATATTCTTGATGCATTCCACCTTTTGCATCCATTGACAGACTAGAGTATTTCCACAGATTCCTCGATACTTATGCTGCTTTCATTCCCTGACTCATTCCGTGATTCACCTCATCTTTACCCAACCCATCTGTTAACACGTCCACTGATATGTCTCCGGATACATTCAGTTCCTCAATACCTGTATCTTATTATAAACAGAATTCAGTACCGATAAGCTGATGAATATGTCACATGTAACACTTACATATCTTTACTAACTTATCGTCAATAAATATTCCTAGGTGTTGCGCCTGTGTATAACTCATCCTCGGTACTACAATGTCAGTATAATATTAATATAACATTCATAAATACATTCTTCTAGCAATCAAAATATGTACGAAGCTCAGACTGACCCTTCACCTTCTTACGGTCGAGTGAGTCTATATGGGTCCGGTAGATGGGGAGGATAGATAGTACAATCAATTTTAAACCTACTAACCCAATTCATCCCAGTACCTGTGGAATGCTCCCCAGGGATGGAGAGGGGAATGTTATTATTATTCATTAGGAGCGCTTAACCCATAGGACAAAGGAGCGCCTATGGAATGGGATTCAATGATATATATATATATATATCGTGCCGAATAGGTAAAATTGGTCAATTAGCAAGAACTCATTTAAAATTAAGTACTATCTAAAATTTTCTTTTATACGTTATAATAGCAACACTCTTCTTGCCTTATTCGGCAAGAAGAGTGCTGTTATTTAAGTAAAAATAGTAAGTTTTACCTATTCGGCACGACATATATATATATATATATATATATATATATATATATATATATATATATATTAACCCATTTATCCCCATGCCTTGCTGCCCAGATGATGGGGAGGAGCGATATTACTGTCAGTTTGAGCCCATGTCACCCTGCATAAGAGCCTCAGCTTTCACCATGAGAGCTCCAGCTTAATGCATGATAACCCAAGGTTACTGCATGATAGCCCCAGCTTACTGCATGATAGCCCCAGCTTACTGCATGATAGCCCCAGCTTCCACCATAATAGCATCTTTCAACGTATAATAGTTGTTACAACGTTGAAAGAGTCTTGGAGTTAACTAGGATGTTGACATCGATCTTTGCACTGCTTTATGATATTTTCTCTTTCCTGGCTGAGGGAGGATCAAGCCTCCTAGGGCTGAATGACCCGCATGGGTTTAGCGCCTCTCATCAAGAATTTTAATACAGTGACTCTGGTTTATATCGGTTACTTGCCACTTATTCAACTCAACGGTAATTTTTTCGTTTAAACGACCAAGCTGCTGGAGCCTTACGTTAAACCCCTGAGATGACTCTCGCGATTAACGGAACCTCTTCTTATGTCGCCCCTGCATATAGTGTTTACGTTTCTTCGGGTATCTCTCTAGCACCTAGTATCTACGGGTATATCTCTAGCACCTAGTATCTACGGGTATCTCTCTAGCACCTAGTATCTTCGGGTATCTTTCTAGCACCTTGTATCTTCGGATATTTCTCTCTTTAGCACGTTGTGTCCTCAAGTATCTCTATTTCAAAAACATTTTCAGAAAATCTGCAGTACCCAGCATTTTATATCCTTAACCGTGGAAAATGTGCCGTAGAAAAAAAAATTAAAACATTCAAAACCGAGAAGAAAACAGACAGGTGCATAATTTTTCCCTACATATAAGGAATATCCTGAACCAAACCAACAACAGTAATAAAAATAGCCGTCGTAACCTCCTTTGCTAACCGTGACATCACTAAGTGTGTAAACACAAACACTAGTGGTCTTCTCCTCTGGTGTCTCCGCTTACCGCTGCTCCACAACTTTCATCAGTACATAAGCCCCATCTTCATGAATATGCTGTACTTTTGTCAAGATTGATGGGATACACACATCGACTCTAGCCTGAGGGATTGATTACCTTAAACTCCTCCTTCTTCTTCCATCATTCTCTCCATTGGACTGAAGAAGCCACTGTGTGGCGAAATTTTTCCATATTTATTCACAAAAAAAAAAAAAAACAGTATCCACGAAATTCCGTGCGGTGGATGCGATAAGAGTTACGCAGGACAGAAACTCCAGAAGCTTCAGTGAACGTGTCAACGAGCATAAATAAAGAGCCCAGAGTGACAATAGGAACAATGTGTGTGCTTCCCTCGCAGAAATTCACACAATCGTCTGATGAGATTTTCTCGATACAAAACTCACAAGACAGAGGATGAAAAAATTGCAAGAAGAAATGCTATGAAACTGCTCACACCATGACATGATAAACAATTACACCAGGTATACCCCCGAGAATTACTAACTACTAAAATTACTAGTACTACTATTAATAATAATACTGCTGCTGCTGCCACTATTACTACTACTGCTACTACTACTACCATCACCACTACTGCTGCTGCTCCTGATTATTACTATTACTGCTACTACCACTACTACTCTTCTACTACTAGTAGTACTACTACTAGTTTTACTACTGCTGCTGCTACTATTAATACTACTACTACTACTACTACTACTACTACTACTACTACTACTAATACCACTACTACTACTACTACTGCCACTACTACCACTACTACTACTACTACTACTGTTACTACTACTACTTCTACTACTGCTGCTGTTGTTGCTGCTACTACCAGCACTGCTCAACAGGCCTATGTGTTTCAAGATTTATCTAGGGTGGGCCAGTAGACCTATTTAAATGCTCCTTTAAAACCTGCTTAATTTATAGTGTTAAAGACTGAGTTTCTCTCACCTGCCTATAAATTATGTTGCTACCAAGTATGGGTGTATCAGACTTGATAAATCATGCTGTGAGGGCGAAACGTCGTCTTGAAGTTTCCAGTTGTGCTAGTGTACCTTTTTTCTCAAATACAGCTTGCTTGTTATTTAATAGTAATAATAATAATTATAATAATAATAATAATAATAATAATAATAATAATAATAATAATAATAATAATATAATTAATAATAATAATAATAATAATAATAATAATAATATTAATAATAATAATAGAAATTGTGATAATAATAATAATAATAGAAATTGTAATAATAATAATAATAATAATAATAATAATAATAGAAATTGTGATAATAATAATAATAATAATAATAATAATAATAATAATAATAATAATAATAATAATAATAATAATAATAATAATAATAATAATAATAATAATAATGAAAGATAACAGGAACAATAATGACAAACGATAACAACGTTAGAGTCTAACCTTGAAGACAATTTCCTTTGCAAAATAGTTTGATACGTTGTATCCGATACCTTTATAGCGGAGACGTTTAATTAAGGTGAAGGTGCGTTCTCCTGAGGAACAATAGCCCAGTGTTAATTAAAGCACCTAAATTTTCACATGAATTACACAGTTTCCGTTTGTAAGCAGAAACTCATTATCTCTGTCTTCGATTTCCCTCTCTCTTTTTTCCCCTCACTGTTATTTAAAAAAATCGGATTGTTGTCTTTTGTATAAAAAAAAATCCCGATACTATTTTTTCATTTTTTTTTATGTTTTTGAACCACAGAATGGTTCATTCCTACTGTTTATAGTGTGGTCCAGTTATAACACTTATTGCTTGGACCAGCACTGGCATTTAGAGAGTGATTCAACCCTTGCATTTATAGTATAGACCAATCCCTGTGCTCTGGCACCCACAGTATAGTTTAACACTGGTTCCTGGCATCTGTAGTGTAGTCCAACCATTGCACATATAGAATGGTGCATCCCCGTCACCTGCTGAGTGATCCAATTCTGGCACTCAAACATCTATAGTGCGATCCAATCCATGCATTTAGAGTATGGTTCATCTCTGGCACTTAAAGTGTGGTCCAAACCTTGTACTCTGGCACCAGCAGTTTACCCAAGCCTAAACTCTCACACACCTATAGTATAGTTCAGTCACAGCACTCACAGTGTGGTGCAACCAATACCAGGTAATCCCGTTAATGTGAGGTACACAGTGATGACAGTCTGGGAAACAATCAAAAGTACTTGGATACGAGGGGTCCCAAACCGTCCCATATTCAAGATTTCAGAATTATCCCACAGTACAAGGAGACATCGTGACTGGAACAAAAATGCAAGGAAAGTTTTTTTCTTACGGCTATCGTAAATATGGCCACCTAACCTACCCTAACTTGACCAAGAAAATAAACTAGCAGGCCTCTCCCGTTGCGCTGGAACTGGGTTAGTCTGCTCAATATATTAAGTCTGTTATTGTATAATATACTGAATTGTTACCCTCAGCCTCCCACCCAGTCAGATGATAATTTCTCTCTCTCTCTTATATATATATATATATATATATATATATATATATATATATATATATATATATATATATATATATATATAATATATATATATATATATATATATATATATATATATATATATATATATATATATATATATATATATATATATATATATATATATATATATATACGACATGGGTTTGAGTTCTCGGCTAGTCGCAGTGTTGTTATTGATTAACATTCGTTCGGGGTTACATTAATATATATACTGCTTGTGGAGGCTAGTACACCAAACGGGAGTAGAATGAAATTAGCTCTGAGGCACCCTCACCATTGTATGTCCTTGTAAAACACCTAGCTCTGCTGGGTGCGTGATCTTTGTAGGATTGGGTGGTCCTGTGGGTTAGAGCGTCATGTGATTTTCGCTCACCATGAGGCGGGCCAAAACGACATGGCTTCGAGTCCTCGGCTAGTCGCAGTGTTGTTATTGATATATATATATATATATATATATATATATATATATATATATATATATATATATATATATATATATATATATATATATATATATATATATATATACATTATTGTACCCACGGACGAGTGGTATTGAACAATAACAACACTGCGACTAGCCAGCACATATAAACATCGGACAGCAGATATCATCATCTCACAGTAAATACCATCTTCTTACAGATGAAATCGTCATCTCACAACATACGTATACTGTCATCTTACAGCAGAAACGGAAGAAGTGATAGCAGCTGTAGTAGCAGCGGCGGAAGCAGCAGCAGGAACAGTAGCAGCTACAACAGAAGCCATAGTAACAACAGCAGGCAGCGGCAGCAGCAGCAGCAACAGTAGCAGCAGCAGGATGAACAAAAGCAGCAGCAGCAGTAGCAGCTACAGCAACAGCAGTAGTAACAACAGCAGACAGCAGCAGCAACAGTAGCAGGTACAGCAGCAGCAGTAGTAACAGCAGGCAGCAACAGCAGCAGCAAAAGCAACATCAGCAGCTACAGCAGCAGCAGTAGTAGCAAAAGCAGGCAGCAGCAGGAGGAACAAAAGCAGGCAGCAGCAGCAGCAACAACAACAACAGCAGCAGCAGCTTCTGCCGTTAAATCTAAAATTCTAATTCAGTCTTTTGTATTAAATCTTCAAGCAGGTTTTCAATACGGCGTGATAATTTTCTGAAACCATTTATTTACGCCAGCAGTGTGGCCAAAAGAGTGTGTTGCAAGATAGGGAGAGAGCCTTTCGCTTTACTTTCTCTACCACTCTGTCTAGAGAGAGATATCATTGGCTAGTGAGTTCTTCAGTCATCAGCATATAACAACGATATAGACCGTATACGTGTGTCTTTTTGCGGAAATATATCATACTGACTTTGATGCGTTTCCCTAGTTTTAAATTTGCATAATCTTCCACCAATGCATACCTATAGTAATTATGTATTTATTGGAGCCATTGTATAAAATCCTATGTAGGTTTCCTGAATGGAGACAGAAACACAGGAGGTTAATTGGTCTTTATATTTCGACCCCCTTCTGGGATCCTCTTCTCCTGTGTCTCAGTTTCCTCGTGGGTTACTAGTGAGCACTGACAAGTGTTCACTACACTTCAGTTATTCACTACGTTATCGTGTATTTAAACGTACTCTCAAATATTACTACATATATTAACACGAAAATAGTCATTCATTCACACTGAACCAAAAATAAAGGTAATAGAGGCTGCTGTCAAGTGTGTCAACACAATTTCCGATACCTAAGCGAGCTCCTCACCCAGCCTCAGATATGACAGCTCACGCCTGGCCAAATGTCACCTTGGGGAGCGCCTTTACCATCTCTTGCCTCGCGAGCTTGCGCGATAGATTTCCTCTCTCGAAATCATGAAGATGCTGCCTGCTGGAAGGAGTGTCATGCAGGAGTGTACATTATGACGTCTTTCTGCGCTGCATGAGTTTATAATTTACTGATATTGAGGAGGGCGAGGATTTCGTTTTCTGTTTGGGAAAGGCATAAGGGAGGCAGCGCGAATGGCTTAAAGTCTGGCTTCTAGACAGGGTGTAGGGAGTGAGTGAGAGAAAGAGAAAGAGAGGGAGAGAGAGAGAAAGAGTGAGAGAGTAATCTCTCTCTCTCACCCTCTCTCTCTTCTGTTATTTACCACTGCCGAGCATTGCCTCTCCCAACCACTCACTGCACTTTTATGTACTCGTGGAAACCACAGGCTCGTACTCCTCCATCTCTGGGCAGCGGTTTATGTTGCCTCCACAGCGTCGACCCACGGTGGAGCCTCATCACAGTGTGTCCCTTGCCATTCCCCCTCCCCCCACGTGAGTGCAAGAGTTCAGAGTTCGTTCCTGAAGCGGAGAGTGCTACTGTCGAGAGTTCATTTCTGTAGCGAAAAGTTCAGAGTTCATTTTCGGCTCCCCCCCCCATCCCGTCCCTTCCCTTTCGATGTCCACGTCGCACCTCGTCTCTTTCGCCCAGGACGCGAGATAAAGTCTCCCTGGATGGCAGATAGCTGGCATTTCCGAGACTGGAATGTCCTTAATTTACCGGGCTTGTGTGGCCGGCCATGTTGGCTACTACCAGGTGTGTAGTGCCGGCCTCGCTGTCCACTACCATGTGTGTGTGTGTGTGTGGCCTGTCTCGTTGACCACCACCATCGAGCATGTCAAAGGAAATCGTATACTCGCACTTTCTCAGACTGATGTCATTTCTAGGCTTGTGGCATGTGCGATGCTTGAGACGTGAGTGTTCCCAACATCTCCGTATAAGATGGAGAGGGTCATCATATTATAAAAGCCATTCTCTCTCTCTCTCTCTCTCTCTCTCTCTCTCGTCTATATTTTAAAGGTTCTTAGGGAGCTAGGGTAAGACTGCCTTCATGTTTGTTTTCCAGTCTAGGATCTGTTATCCTACCTTTGCTCATTTCAAAGCTCTGCACAAGTTATATGTTCTGCTGTACATTTTATCTGACATTAAGCAAAATACACATAAGGTACAGGTTGATTTTGGAGTCATCTGCAACCAGAGCTTTCACTTGATCAACTGACATGATTTCGCGAATACCTGTGTGTTTTAGAACTTGTTTAATATGCAAGCCACTCACGAAATGACTGATTGCCGGGGTTATGCTTTTGACTGCTGCTCGTCTTGTGGCATAATAACATGTTTCTGACTGTCTATGAAGCTGGGCCATGTGGGAGACCATGAGAACATTATTCTTCAAAAATAAGAGCGGAACAATGTATATCAACTTTTGAAGATATTGAAATGACAGATTCAATCCGGATGGGCTGAGGCTCGACATGGGTAGTATTGCACGGTTCTCCACGATGTCCAGAAGTAGAAGATTGGATGGGGTCAGACCATTCAAGAGAGGTGGGAGCGACCCTTTACTTCACATAGAGTTTTGCAGTCATTTCTGTCGAGAAAGTATGTGATACGCCTAGATGCTGTAGACTTCTTGATTGTCTTTCTTCAAAGTTTCAGAACAAGATTTTTAATAATCACTGCTTCCTAATGTGACCTCCTAGTAAGATGCCCTCAGCTGAGAGCTGTCTGCATACACATCAGTTTATTGCAACTGTCTTCGTTGAGGTGACCAGTGACATTGAAGGGAAGTGCCAATAAAAGCATGACTAACAACATAGCAACAAGAAAATTTCTTTATACAGCATAAAATTGGCACATTAAACGGTAATTAAATTAGCAGCAATGTTAAATAACCTAAATAAACTGGTCATATTAACTGCAAGTGAGAATCACAAACACTTAAGACATCAAACTGCGTACCCACTAACATTAATATTTAACAAATCACTTGAGGAATGCAAATTACAAAAAGAGATGGAAATTATTAACAGCACTTACCTGACATCTCTTTTATTTTCGGAAAAAAAAAAAACCGGAAATTGTTATTAGGAACATGATCGATAACTTTCTGGAAGACAACTTAATACTCTGAAATAATCATGAATTTCACAATTAAACAAAATACCCTAAAATATACAAAAATACTTCAGTTGTATATACACACAAACTGTGATAAAGAAAAGTCCCCAAAGATGCAGTATACCGCTATTTCCAGAAACCCTTCGACAAGATACTGCTTCGATGATTGTTGAGCACAATAAAGGCTCATGGCATGAGACATAAACTTCAGAGCTGGATCAATGACCGGTTCACCAATAGGAAACGAGCGGTTTTTGAACGGATAAGCATCTGAGTAGCTGGGAGTAACGAGCACAAACCCTCAGGGATCGTTCCTCGACCCAAACCTTTTCAGAGCTCACATAAATGATCTCGAAATAGAACTAACGTATAAAATAGCAAAGTTCGCGGATGACAAGAAATTGGGAAAATGCCACAGTGTGGTTCACTATAAAAGTATTCAGAGGGACTTGAACAAGCTGATGCAGAGGTCGGCAACGTAGAAGATGAGTCTCAATTAGGAGAAGCGTACAAGAATGGGCTTTGGTTATAAAAGTATCAGACATGAAAAGAAAATATTTGGAAGTCTATTAGTCTAGACAAGTGAAGAGAAAGCTCTTAGAATGGTCATTAATAATACCCAAAAGGACTAAATAATGTCTAGAAGTGGACAGATTTCTAAGTTTTATTGCTAGAAATCTTGAAAACAAAAATTGTCAGACAATACCGTGGCTGTTCACGTATAACCCACAAACTGAAGAGGAAACTGTAAATGACTTATCGAGCTAAGTGGGACTTGATGATGCCTATCTAGATGTCCTATCGAGGAAAGATTCAAAGTACTTAACCAGTTCTTCCTAAGGATCGAAGACTATGGGGAGAAACTTGGCATAAAACATGAAAAATGGCCTGATGCACTGGCAAGAAATTCCGAGGCAAAATATACAACACAAATGTGAATAAATATTTTTTTTCTGTCTTGTATTACTAAAGCATTGAAATATTAGACCGAGATCGATACTATGTAGGGACTGTTTATGGTCACTATCACCTTTACGCTAGTTTATACGCCAACCAGAGCATAGTAGTTGAGGAAGTGGTAGTTTCCTCCTGGGAAAGTAGCTATAGGGAATGAAGAACATGGGAAGAATCTTCTTTGTTATCTAACTCCTTTTCCTGTCTCTCTCTCTCTCTCTCTCTCTCTCTCTCTCTCTCTCTCTCTCTCTCTCTCTCTCTCTCTCTCTCTCTCTCTCCCCTTTTAAAAAAATGCTTAATCGTTCAACTAGTTGTCACACAGAGAAAGAAGACATGCTCAGGCATGAAGATCTTTTCGAAACGCAGACTGTTGCACTATCATGAATCAGTGGTATGAAAGCTTGTGGCATGCAGTTCAACATGATGGTGGGTTATGGCTTTCTCGTTATCAGCAGTGAGAAAGTTGGAAGGCTCTTTTTTACCCCCTGAGGTCGTCAGTGCCAAATCGGTTCAGTCCTTCAAGGTTAGATTAGGTTTGTCAGGAAACAGGATAAGTGTTTCCTGACGCGGGTTTTAGTATATGATGACTCACAGCTGGAGCTTTTGGCCATCTGACCGAGGCCTTCCACTGGCTCACCGATTAGTCCTTCAGGAACTTCACAACTTTGGGATTCAACTGGTCACAGTGCACTCCTGAGTGGTCACTGTCATCCCTGGAAGTACTGCTGAAACCGTGGCCGGACAGATGACCGACGGACACTTGGATGACAGACATCTGACCGAAGAGCAATTGGCCGAACGGATAATTGGGTTAGGTTAGGTTTGTTATTGTATGGCCTTTTTAATTTTGTTTGTTATTTTTATTTCTTCTTTTTAATGTTTGGAAAACATGCTATGATGAATGCCAGTTAGGTGAAATGTCCATCGGTGAAATGTTCGTTCGGTCAAATGTCCTTCGGTGAAATGTTCGTCGGCGAAGTGTCCGTCGCCCAAATGTCCGGGAGCCGCTGAAACTATGCAGTATGTCTGGTTGTCCAGGGTCCACCCCAAGCACAGTATTTAGTAGTATAATTAGTGGAAAACACAGAGTTTTAGCTAGCACTGAAGGAGCGGGAGTAGTTGCAGCTGAAGTAGTAGTCATTTTGAAATAGTGGTAGTTGAACCATGCCTTCCATCCACTTCAGTCTTTCCTGTCAAATGTTCAGGATCGTTTTTCCAGTACTATAAAGTATTTTTCACCCCCATCCCTTGCTTCGTCCCTCACTCTAGGGCTCAGAGTGAGCCTTTTGCCATACAATCCTTTCCCGAGCCTAGGCTGAAGAAGAGCAGGTATCCGAACTTTAGTTAGTTCTGTGTGGATGGGCTCTCTTTGTGTGTACTGTCTGTCACCCCTTCCTTCTTTATCCTCCCTGTCTCTCTCCTGTTCCCACATCCTTTCCTCTCTCTCTCTCTCTCTCCTTATCCTTTTCCTTTTTCCGCCTGCTTCCTATATATTTTACAATTCTTCTCTCTGTCTCTCTGTCTCTGTCTGTCTGTCTGTCTGTCTGTCTCTCTCTCTCTTTTTACACAGGGTTTGACAATGTTAGGTTAAGGATCCCTAACTTTATTGACAAGCTATTAACAAGTTAAGGATTCCTAACTTTATTGACAAGCTATTAACAAGTTAAGGATTCCTAACTTTATTGACAAGCTAAGAGCTGTTACCTACATTAGCTCATTTGAAGGCATTTTTATTGTTATGAAACATACAAGTAGGGAACAGGATGAAGTTGGAGCCATCTGTGGGCCAGCATTTTCATATGATCATCTGACTTTATCCCGTTGACATCACAATGCTGTACGAATGTGTTCCAGACTCGAGTCATCCTGGGATAAATTATCTCAGATGAAGTGATGTTCTGGAGAAGGGTACAGCCAGAGTGAAGTTGCTGCTTTCTGCCCGTCTTGTGGTATAGAAGCTTGCTTCTCGCTGTCCTCGAAGTGGAGCCAAGTGTGGTACTTTGACAATGTTGGCCCCTCTTTCTCTCGCTCTCTTTCTCCATCTCTCTCCTCTCTCTCTCTCTCTCTCTCTCTCTCTCTCTCTCTCTCTCTCTCTTTCTCTCCTCCTTCTCCACCTTCCCCTCCCTCCCTCCCTCTTTCTAGCCTCACCTAAAAGCATAGGTGCACTGATTGTTAAAGCCCGAACCCCATTTACACGTGTACCTCATTCTGAGGAGCACTCGTGATTGCGGCAAGCACGAATGAAAAGCCGATTGTTGTTATGCCTTTCTCCGCGACTGTCATAAAAATGTAGCACCTGAATCCACGAAGAAAATAAGAATATACATATATATTTTATAATCTGGTAGGCCTCTTCAGCAGCGCTGGGACAGGTTTTGGGTCTACTGTGGTTAGTGTACCGTTAATTGTATTTGATATTGAATTGTGTTGGCTTCAACCTCCGTGGCACAGCTAACTGACCATTTCTGTAGCACTCTCACTATCATTTCCTCTCTCTGTCTGTCTCTATCTCTCTGTCTCTCTCTCTCCCCCCATCAGAGTAGGCGAAGCAGCAGCAGTACACCGCACTTCACCTCCAGCGAGACTACCATCTGTGTCTCTGTCTCTTGCTATCTCGTCTCTTTGCATCTTACAGGGGAGGAGGAGAAGCATCGCCTCCTTCCCTGTCCATTTCTAGCAATGCTCTCTCTCTCTCTCTCTCTCTCTCTCTCTCATTAATATATATATATATATATATATATATATATATATATATATATATATATATATATATATATATATATATATATATATATATATATATATTCCCAATAGCTTGTCATTTCGTTATAGTCATATTCTGAAAACAAGTCCGCTATATCCTGAACACAAGTGTACCTATATTTTGATCACTATTATGACCATGATGTGATGAAACTCCATGTGGAGACAGAAATACAACGTAAAAAGTCACCGTATATTTCGATCTACGTCCGATATCTTCTTCAGTTGTACAGGAGAGTGAGAATATCTGGCCTTGCATAGTAGGAAATCTAATTTCCACCTATATGTTGAGGGGACAGGCGCCACTAACCTTAATCTAAGAATGAGTTTAATATCAGTATATCAGTGGTATACAATACCGACAAGTAGATGCATAAGACACATGTGAGACAGTTAGGTATCTTTATTGTGGAAACGTTTCGCCTGCTCGACAGGCTCTCTTCAGTCGGATACAGAGGTGATTTAAATATTGTAGTAGATGGACGCCAGGTAGGGCCAGTAGGTGCACTGCTCCATTGTTATTACTGTCTTCCGGTTGTGCAAGAAGCAACTGCGCTCTGGTAGTCACCGGTGTGTAGTCAGGATGTTGTTGTTGGAGTCTGAACTGTATGTATTTCTACGTGGCGAATATCGATATCACAGTATGAATCCATTTTTCCGTTCGAAGTGATGAAATTGAGTTTTGTTTCAATTAAGGCAGACTTAAATGTTTTTCTCTTGATGGTTTGCAATCTGAGGGGAAAAATATTTGAACTTTGTTCCAGGTTATACCATTGTGGTGATGTTTGAGGTGATGAAACAAGACAGAACTTTCCCCTGTCCGTATTTCACAAATCTTTGGTAATCATAACCATAATTTTTAAAGGGGTGGACCGGTAAGCCAGCGGAAGGACTCGGTCAGAGGACCAAAAAGCTCCAGCGGCGGGTCATCATATGACTAAGACCCGCATGATGAAACACTTGTTCTGTTCAATGATAAATCTTACCTTACCTAACCTTTGGTGTTCCACAATCCTGGTTGGAAGTTGTCGTTCTATCTCACCTACGCCACCAAGATCAAGGTCCTCGCAAGGAATTTGGTAAACTTCTGGTTTCTCATTAGTTATGATTTTCCATGGGTTTTTTTTGTGTGAGAAACAATTGTCTATTTTATTGGGATAAAAGAAAACTATGTTCGTTAAAGTTTTTCTCCTCTGTGTCACTGTGGAAGAGGATGATTAGTTTCTCTTCAGCGTTTTTTTAAAGGAGTCGGTGGAACTACTCAGTTAGTTTTGGTTGACTTTGTGTAAACCTTCCTGGATGAAGTCGTCAGAGATATATGAATTTTCTGAACAGTTGTTATATAATAGTAATGAATTACACGCTGTGATTTCCTTAACTTGTTTACAGTCGTTGCAGAAGACAGTAAACATAATTTGGTGGGTGCGGATTTTTTTTTTCAAACGGTTAAATCAATCCGATTATCACCTTTAATAGATAGTACATCAAAGAATGGTAATTTGTTGTTAACTTACCATTCTAAATTTAATAGAAGAACTTTACTGGTTTAAATTGTTGGAAAAAGAATCAGTTGAGAAATCGTTCCAGTTGTGGTCCCAGAAAGCAAAAGTGGTGTCCACATACCTGAACCAATTATTACTAATGAGTTGAATGTCCTGCAGTAGTTCGGTTTCAAAATAATTCCATGTAAAAAATTAAATAGTGCTAAGGAGAGTGGGCGCCCCACACTATTCTGTCTGAAGAATTCACCAGTGCAAGAAATTACGTTGGTGGAGATGCAGAATTTCGAGAGAGTAATGATTTTTATTGAGTATTTTTTCAGAGGAATTTGTTTTAATGTTGAACTAAAGCTTTGGGTACGAATGCTAATACATTATCAACAGATACTCTGGTGAATAATGACTCTGTACCTAAGGTGAAAAAAAAAATTCTGCCCTCCACACTCAAAATTCCCGATTTTGTTGGTGAAGTCCCCCAATGGATTAAATGCGACTGAAGGAGACATCAGATGGAGACAGAAATATACAGTCTTCTCTTACACTGCTTCTGCCTACAAATTTCGCTGTATTTCCTGAAATCTTGTTATATATTTTGACTATAAATACAGATATGTTGGTTCCCTTGTTTAGATCTTCTCTAAACAATATTTTTTAAAGTTTTGTTTT
>WNWK01000267.1:195000-280000 GCA_009830355.1 Cherax destructor | reverse complement strand
TCATCCCATCCTGGGTTCACCCCATCATGGGTTCAACCCATCCTGGGCTCACCCCATCCTGAGCTCACCCCAACCTGGGCTCAACCCATCCTGGGCTCACCCCATCCTGGGCTAAACCCATCCTAAGCTCAACACATCCTAGGCTCAACACATCCTGGCCCCTCAAGGGAGGTTCCTTGACGCTGGTGAGTGACTCTTGATCTAGGAAATTGGATCTGTGTTCCAGTTCCCTGAATTGAGCCTGAATACCTTCCATCCCCCCAAGCGCTGTAAAATCCCTACGGGTTTAGCCCTACCCCATGATAATAATAATACATCCTGGGCTCATCCCATCCTAGGCTCATCCCATTCTGTACTCAACCAATCCTGGGCTCACATCCTAGGCTCAACACATCCTGGACTCAACACATCCTGGGCTCATCCCATCCTGGGCTCACTCCATCCTGGGCTCATCCCATCCTGGGCTCACTCCATCCTGGGTTCAACGCATCCTGGGCTCAACACATCCTGGGCTCAACACATCCTGGATTCAACACGTCTTAGGCTCAACCTATTCTGGGCTCATCCCATCCTGGTCTCACCCCATCCTGGGTTCAACACATCCTGGGCTCAACACATCCTGGGCTCAACACATGAAATGCTCACTCTGCTACTCACTATTTGCTAAAGAACCTGAGCTATTGTTCCTTGGCATTGCCACCTCTCAGGATGACGTATGTCACCTGTAAGGAAAAACGATTTTATTAAGATGTGTTGAAGGCCTAGAGGGGCGAATACACGGTGTGATGTATACCGTATGCATACACTGAGAGTCTACCTAAATCCCTATTTTAGGGATTAGCCTTGACGCGGTGAATAGGTGACATGCAGGCTAAACGACCCCAGAGTAGTCGATAGATTTAAATCCCATTAACCAGTCAGGGGAAAGGGGGAAGATATCTCCATGGCAGGGGTGATGAAATGGTCATTCTAGGCAGAACCCCGACCAAAAAAAGAAAATGATGTGGCTGGTTTTTTTAGGAAAAGTTCAAGACCTTGTGCAAACATTCCGAGGGATAATTAATGACGATGCCAACATTGTGAGGGGAAAACTCATAACAACATAAACATTCTGAGGAAAAGTTCATGACAACATGAACATGCTGAGGGAGAGTTCATGGCAACGTTAACATTCTGTGGGGAAAATTCACGACAACATAAACATTCTGAGGGAAAGTTCATGGCAACGTTAACATTCCGCGGGAAAGGTATGACACTCGAAGTCTACCTGGGGAAAAAATATGAGATCTAAACATGCTTTCTAGAAGGTGGGAAGGGGAGGGAGGGAAAGGAGATGTGAAAGCGCTGCATTTCTAAAGGTGAAAGCTGTGTTGCTTTCGCCAGGAATATTCTTTTCATTGATTTGATCCTTCTTCGCTGTCTCCCTTTCTCCCAGTGGGGGAAAAACTCTCCATATATCCAAAGTTATGAGGGGGGAAATGTCCATGAGCATAGGAACGGAGGAAAGAGTGGAGGGAAAGAGAGAGAGAGAGAGGAGAGATTCTTGGACTGGGAGAGTCTGCCACATGCAAACTCACACTCCAGTACATATACACTACCTTCTTGTTTATCACCCAGTCCAAACACGCATGCTGCTTCCCATCAACTATCTCCTCCCTCTCACTTATTTTCTACTGCTGTCTTCATTATCTCTCTCTCTCTCTCTCTCTCTCTCTCTCTCTCTCTCTCTCTCTCTCTCTCTCTCTCTCTCTCTCTCTCTCTCTCTATCTCTCTCTTTCTCACCTGAGAGCGTCCCACGTTGCAAATTCTATGCGTCTGATCCTACTGATCAGATCTCAAGTAACGGATACCACGTAACAGTTCCCACTTAACAGATCACCACTAATACTTCCCACCTGTGAGACCCAACTTAACAGATCCCCAGTAGCAGATCCCATTTAACGGATCCCGTACAGCAGATCCCCACAGCGGCGGCTCGCGTCCTCTCTACCAGGTACCTGGACAGCGGCGGCTCGCGTCCTCTCTACCAGGTACCTGGACAGCGGCGGCTCGAGTCCTCTCTACCAGGTACTTGGACAGCGGCGGCTCGCGTCCTCTCTACCAGGTACCTGGCTGTTCCTGCGCCAAGTTCACATCAGCTGTAACGTCAAGACTCTCCTTGGGTAACATTTAACCTGAGTTCCGGTGGGAGGGTAACTTAACGAGTGGCTCTACGCTCTCTAAGGACCCTCTAAGGACCCTCCAAGGACCGTTTGGGGGCATCGTCCGTTTCATGCCTAAGTATTTTTTTTTTTTGGGGAAATGTATCTTGAACACACACCTTCCTCACTCCCCTCCTACCTACTTTCCTGCTGTCTCCTGCTTTCTTTGTCTTGCTTTTCCACTTATTATTATTTATTTTTATTGTTGTTGTTATTACTCTTATTATTTATTTATTTATTTATATTTTAGCTGTTGAATCTCTTCTATGATAAATATCTGAGTGCGTCTTGTTCTTGTTTTGAGTTCTTCGTTCTGTCTTTCTTTCTTTCTTTGGCACTGATCACACTTGGCCGTCACGTTCTGCCTCGACGCCGAACGAAAAACTTTGATGATGTTTAACTGCGGAGTTTTCAGAGTCTTCTGCTGAAGCAACTTCCACGATAATTTTGGTTTATCCGCAAAGAGCACTAAGTTCGGTGGTGCCATACAGCGGTGCGCGACTTGAGTATTGTCTGCGGATGAAAATTCGACTCTGTGCAATGTTTACGTCTGTGTTTTGAAACTGTAAAGTTGCAAGATCAGTGTCCTGCTGGAGGGGACCCTTAATGCTGGTGAAGGTCGGCCTAAGGATTTGGAGCAACCCTTTTTCTCCTTGGATCAAATCTTACATCCATCCATCCCTCGGGACCTGTGCAACCCGTACGGAATTAGGGTTTCTTCTGTGAATATAACGATAATTATCTGCTATACTCAGACTTCTCAAACATTTCCTTCATTATTTGCTAAGTGATATTTTTACCTCCACCTGATCAAGCAGGTGCAGAAACTATATAAGGTCCAAAGATTTGCAATATGACTAGTTGCAGAACCGAGAGGAATACACAGTGAGGAGAGGCTGAAGGGAAACAACCTGATAATTCTTTCATAAAGGACTTTTGGGTGACATTATTATATATAAAATTCTAAGAGGAAATAATAGGGCAAAAAGAGAGTGATTTAAAGGAGCCAGGGATGAGGGTACAAAGATGAAAGATGGTAACACAAATGATCCTCTGGAATGCTAGGAAGCACTTCCATAGTCTCAGGGTGATAGAAAATTGGAATGAGATGAAAGAGGACGTGGTGCAGGCACTTTCAATGCTCAGTTTCTAGAGTAGGTACGATAAAGTACAAGAGAAAAGAAATCAGTAATGGCGGGTGAAGTAGCTTAAAAGTAGGGTGTGGACCTAAGATTCGAACCCGGTAAATAACAATTGTTATGTATTTATCACCAAGAACACGCACACATACACACGACTACTAAGTAACCAGATGCTTCACACAGTACACGTTCAGGTTAACCAGATACTACATCTTGGACAAGTGCAGGCCAATTAGATGCGAACCACGTGAACCAGGAGTCGAGCACCTCAAGTGAACCAGGAGTAGAATATGTGAACCAGGAGTCGAGTTGAAAGACAGATGGACCATCATGATGGTTCGTGGATGGACAGTAGCCACGACAACCACCTTTGTCTGATAGCTTTGTTATGTGCCTTATACCCATCCTGTGAGTGGACCTTATACCCATCCTGTGTGTACACCTTATACCCATCCTGTGTGGGTGTGACCCACGAAATTCAAGGTTTACGTGGGTTATCCAGACTTCCAGCTCACCTCGACCACCCCTTCTGTAGCCTTTCTGTGTATCCTCTAGCCCACACTCTACTCCTTCAACTCTTCTGTGTCTCCTCTAGCCTTCTTTGTTCTCTATTCCGTCTTGTGTTTCCCTCAGATTGTTGGCCCCTCATCCCCTATCCACAAATCTCCTTAACTTCCCATCCCTCTCCCTTTCCTTCTTCAATATATACCCTCTGTCACTCCTCCCCTCTCCTACAACAGCTTCAACCATCAGCAACCCCATGTTTGACCCTCCCATCCACCCCAGCTTCATGTCCTACCATCCAATCACTACCCCAGCTTCGTGTGCTACCATCCAATCACTACCCCAGCTTCGTGTGCTACCTCCCAGGCATCACCCATCTTCACCATTCACTATTATTTTACATAACTCTATCTAAATTTACTTCTGGATCTGTATATCTGCCTTTGTCAATTTTGCCTATCTACCTGCCTCTCTGTCTGACTCTGTAATCTGCCTGTCTGCTTACCCGTCTGTCTCTGCCTGCCAATTTGTCTGAATCCCTACTCCTGCTGTATATCCGCGTTTCTTATTTTAAATAACTGCTTGGCGCTTTGTCTGCGTATTCTGTCTCTCTGCCTGTCTGCATGCCTGTCGATATTTAATTTTCTTATTTCTTTCTCGTTACTAAAATTCACTCCTTTCATAAAATAAAAAAACACCGATATCACTTAACAATTGACATACTTCCTCATATTAACCAGTAAAAGGCATCCTTTTAGCTTTTTCTGGAGAGGGAAATAACATTTTGTAATGTATTTTGGACAGAACACAAGAAGGTCTCGTCAGGGGAATGTATTTTGGACAGAACACAGGAAGGTCTCGTCAGGTTAATGTATTTTGGACAGAACACAGGAAGGTCTCGTCAGGTTAATGTATTTTGGACAGAACACAGGAAGGTTTTTTTATATATATCTTTTATAAAACCGACAATTTGATTAATGTTACAAGCATGGAAATCTGTTTTTGGGAAACGTTTCGCCAGTCAGTGGGTTTTATCAGTGCAATGAAGAAATTAATTCTGGAGACGTTGGAAGACGCAGTTTGAGGTGATCAGTACCTCAAACTACTTTTTCATGTCTTTCCAGGGTTATTCTCTGCATTGGACTGATAAAGTCACTGGTTTACACGATAAAGATACCCAAGTGTTACTCAAGACCGGCAGGCCGGACTTGAGTCCTGGAGATGGGAAGTACAGTGTCTGCACTCTGAAGGAGGGGTGTTAATGTTGCAGTTTTATAACTGTAGTGTAGAGCACCCCTCTGGCAAGACAGTGATGGAGTGAATGATGAAAGTTTTTCTTTTTCGGGCCACCCTGCCTTGGTGGGAGTCGGCCGATGTGTTAATAAAATAATAAAATAAAAATGTTTATGTCCCAACGAACACTATATATACTAGGTATCTTTAATCTCAACTTTAGTGATTAAAATATTCTTGACTGGTGGTAAACAGGTGACATAATGACCCTCGTGTAGTCGACAGGCTCTAGAACCTAATTACCCAACCGACCATGGAGGTCACTAGACAGCAGTAGTAAGTCAATGTTATGTTCTGCCACACGACCCGAGTATTAAAAAAAATGGTGTTAAGATTTTTTTTTTTAATTTTCTTTGCCATCTTTGAACTGAAGGTTTTTTCTTATACCTGGAAGGCCTGGAAGAATTTATCTTGTTCAAAGTTCCAGATAGAGCCTTTCTCTGTCCAATAGGCTCGACAAGGATAACCTTCTGAAGGAGAATAAGACTCAAATGTAACTCTTGGGTATCTTTATCGTGTAAACCAGTGACTTTATCAGTCCAGTGCAGAGAATAACCCTGGAAAGACATGAAGAAGTAGTTTGAGGTGCTCAGTCCCTTAACCTGAACGAATCTGCCGAAGACGATGAAAGACATAAAGGCTGAGGGACTGATTACCTCAAACTGCGTCTTCCAACGTCTCCAGAATTAATTTCTTCGTTGCACTGATAAAACCCACTGGCTGGCGAAACGTTTCCCCAAAACAGATTTCCATGCTTGTAACATTCATCAAATTGTCGGTTTTATAAAAGATGAATAAAAAAAATCTTTCTGTGCCCGAGTAACCTGACGAGACCTTCCTATGTTCTGTCCAAAATACATTAACCTGACGAGACCTTCCTGTGTTCTGTCCAAAATATATTAACCTGACGAGACCTTCTTGTGTTCTGTCCAAAATACATCACAAAATGTTATTTTCCTCTCCAGAAAAAGCCTTTTACTGGTGCCTTTTACTGGTCCAATAGGGTACACCTAGGAGAGAGAAAGATGATATAAAATTCCGACGAGATGAAAAAAGAATCACGATTGTTGTATGATGCGATCCTTTACTGACAACGATTCGCCCACACAGTGGGTTTTATCAAGTCACAAATGGATCTGTTTGTGATTTGACAAAGCCCACTGTGTGGGCGAAAGGTTTTCAATAAAAGAATGCATTATACTGCATTTGTTTCCTTTTTTTTCTAAGTTAGATTTAGAAGTTAGGGATCCATAAAGAACTGATTATATGTGGAAATATTTATTAAATTATTTTCCCTTGACATTTTACTCTGACGCGTGGTATTGAAATGTGACCTTGATGTGTGGCTTTGACATTTGCCCTTGACATGTGGCCTTGGTATGTGACCTTTAATGTGTGACCTTGACATATGACCTTTAATATGTGACCTTGACGTGTGACCTTGATATCTGAAATTGCTGTAGTCATCAGTGAATAAATTCCTAAGTAGAGAGGAGACGTACGGACAGACACACAACCAGAAGGACAGCAACCCAGGCAGACTTGCCAGAGTAGCCAGCCAGCGAGACAGACAGACAAACAGACAGACATGTAAACAAAAACCAATCCCAGTAACACCCTTGGACCTTCCACGTTATTAATCGGGAAACGATGCAGGGACGCGGAGTAAAGCTCACCGCCTGTACAATTATTGGAAAGAGATCTGTCTGTATCTGTCTGTACGATAGAGAGAGATTGATAGACCGTTTATGGGAATTAAAGAATGAACAAAACTGCATTAGTGAGTGGGTAAGAGAGAGAGAGAGAGAGAGAGAGAGAGAGAGAGAGAGAGAGAGAGAGAGAGAGAGAGAGAGAGAGAGAGAGAGGAGAGAGAGAGGGAGAGAAAGAGAGAGAGAGAGATTGAGAGAGAGAGAGAGAGAGAAAGAGAGAGAGAGAACATATACTTATGAATGAATGAATAACAAATACATTATTGTTTGCAGATTAATGCCACAACAATAGATAGCCACTAATGGAACGATTACATTAAGGGGTAATTAGGCAAACACTACTTGAATACATATGAGAAAATATCCCACAGATTTGCAACGATGATCACATCAGGAAAGTAATTGGAAACACGTAATTCAACACAGTAAATAACACTTGATTACAGAGTCACCGGGAACAGTAATTACTTAAAATACCACTTGTAAACAAGGGAATTTATTAACACGAAGTTATGCGTGATGAAATATATATATATATATATATATATATATATATATATATATATATATATATATATATATATATATATATATATATATATATATATATATTATATTGTATGTATATATATGATCTGGAGAGAATATATATTGTGTCAAAAAAGAGTAATGGAGATTAAGACCTGTGGATTAAAAATCTTGTTTTGGTTGATAAATAGAATGGTAAGTGATCCCATTATATTTATGATTGATCTGTGTTATTCTGAAAGTTGGTGAAATAAGCTTTCTGTAATTATTTTACCCCAGAGTCAGTCAATGGTAGAATTAGACACTGAAGTTTTGAAAGTGATCAGCGGTGTTGGTAATAGGTGAATAAATCTCTCTCTCACCTCCCTCTCTTTCTTCTGTCCATATCTCCTCTACTTTCTTTATCACTCCTCTCTCCTTATTCATCGCATTCCCCTTATCTCTCTCCTATCTTCACCCCTTTCTACTTCTCCACCTCCACTCCTACCCCTCCGTCCAGCATCTTCCTGCTCCTCCTTTCTCTCTCTCTCTCTCTCTGTCTGTTTCTCTCTCTCTCCATGAGCTGGCTCTCACCCTCCTCCCGCCCACAGGTGTGGTGAGGGCAGTGTGGGTGGTGAGAGGTGGGCGGGCAGACCTACCCTGCGCACCTACACCTAAGATGACTGAGGACACGGCGCTCCTGGTGCTGTGGTACCGGTCCAGTGACACTCTCCCCGTGTACAGGTCAGTGACACTCTCCCCGTGTACAGGTCAGTGACACCCTTCCCGTGTACAGGTCAGTGACACCCTTCCCGTGTACAGGTCAGTGACACCCTTCCCGTGTACAGGTCAGTGACACCCTCCTCGTGTACAGGTCAGTGACACCCTCCTCGTGTACAGGTCAGTGACACCCTCCCCGTGTACAGGTCAGTGCCACTTCTTGTGCACTTCAGTGCCACCCCGTGTGATCCAAAGTGGATACAGTGATCCAGGACCATGGGGCTGGCCACAGTGTTCCAAGATCATGGAGCTGGCCAAAGTGATCCAAGACCATGTAGTTGGCCAGTGATCCAAGACCATGGAGTTGGTCAGTGATCCAAGACCATGGAATCGGTCACAGGGATCCAAGACCATGGAACTGGCCACAGTGATCCAAGGCCATAGAACTGGCCACAGTGATCCAAGACCAAGGAATTGGCGACTGTGATCTAAGACCATGGAACTGGTCATAGTGATCCAAGACCATGGAACTGGCCACAGTTATCCAAGACCATGAAATTGGCCACAGTCATCCAAGACCATGAAACTGGCCACAGTCATCCAAGACCATGAAACTGGCCACAGTCATCCAAGACCATGGAACTGGCCACAGGAATCCAAGACCATGGAGGTAGCCACAGAGGACCCCTGTACTCTGCAAGATACAAATATGTCATATGTGTCACAATGAACGGTCGACAGCGTTGCCTTTACGTTTTATATTTCTTTTATTTTTTAATAGAACACCTGATAAAGGTACAGTTTCTGTTAAATTAATGTCGCACTCGGCTCACTCACTGAGGTACGTATTTCGATCCCTGGTACGGGTGAAAGCATTAAGACGTGTTTCTTTGTCCATGTTCACCTATCAGTAAAATAGGTACCTGAGTGTTAGTCGGCTGGTGTGGGTCGCATCCTGGGACAACATTGATTTAATTTGCCCGAAACATTCTGCATAACAAGGGGCTTTCTATATAGTAGTATGTCATTGATGTCAGCTAGGCCTGTATACCTTGTAAATGTACTTGTAGAAATAAAGATTATTATTATTATTATTATTATTATTATTATTATTATTATTATTATTATTATTATTATTATTATTATTATTATTATTATATAAACAATACTATTCAAAGTACCAGCACTAATTTGTTAAGTCTTTTCAGTAAATGTTCTCAAGCGAAATAAGAGATTTAGAAAAAAACTGTGTTAAAAGTGTAGGTGTTTTTCTTTTGATGTGGCAAAATTGGATACATCAGCAATGTGCTGCTACCCTATTCTATGTAATAATTAAATAGCGGGATCACCGGATATGTTCCCCTGTCATATTCAATCACAGAGTGGATGACATGCATAGTGTTGAAATCTTTAAATCTGAGAGCTGAGAGACTTGAGTGAAGCAACGAGGAAATCGTCAAGTATTCCATTAAGAGTCCAGTAGTTACGAGAGCTTCAAAGGTTTCGTTCCAGGAGAGCTGGAGTTACTATTACTCGGGAATTACCATCTCTCAGGATGGGCTCTCGCGTATACGGGTGAATTGAAGTGCAACAAACATTATTAATATGGGTACGAAAGATATTGTGAAGGAGGGAGAAATTTAGACAACATTATATATCTGGAGAATATATCAGTAAAGGAACAATGCAGAATCATTGTTGTAATAGCCTCTCGATATTTTAAAATCACATTATGTGCCTAAGAATACATAATGGCGCTAGACTGGCGACAACCAATCTGAACATTACGAATAAACTCATCTCCACTTGTACTAACCAAGAACCACTAAATGTAGGCAGAGCTAAGATAAGCTGGGCAGAGCTAAGATAAGCTGGGCAGAGCTAAGATAAGCTGGGCAGAGCTAAGATAAGCTGGGCAGGGCTAAGCTGCATCACTGAACATTAATTTATGACTCTCAAATAAATGCACACATTCATAATCTCATGAGTACACAAATACATCTAAACACACACACACACACACACACACACACACACACACACACACACACACACACACACATACACACATAGTACTGTCTCTACACATGTGTAAGGAGCAAATGCTCAGAGACAGAGTCGTAGGTATTGTGTATAACCATAGTTATAATCAACTAAGTAACATTATAATCCTAAGTAACATTCTCTCTCTCTCTTTCTCTCTCACTCTCTCTCTTAATATCCCTTCCTCACCCTCTATACATCACCCTCCGTCATCGTAATAAATTACTTGCATGCCAGTTTTCAGATTACATTACAGGAGGCTCAATAAATTGTAAAACAATATGTTATCATTTTTCTAACAGTAAAAGTGGAAAATGTTTGCCTCACTTGTTTATTATTATTATTATTATTATTATTATTATTATTATTATTATTATTATTATTATTATTATTATTATTATTATTTTATTTATTATTATTTTATTATTGTAGTATAATCATGAAGCTATATGCCCGTTGGTGCCTTGCAGCATCTTGGGTATTGGAGGTAATCTGGTTTGATCCAAGAACGAATAACGATAGTTTCTTGGATCCAGAGCCCTTCGCCAGCATCAATGCAGAATCTTGATGAATCGTTCTTTTTCCCGGACCATTTTCTCAGCAGGGAACGTTGCCTGCTGACGCTGCAGACACCGGACCACTGCTCACCGCAGACCCAGTGAACAACCTGTCCAAGAGTGTAATTACAGACGATTTAATAGGCAAGTGTGTCTTCAGCGCTGCCAGACGTAAGCCGCTCGTTTACGTAACTGCGTTATTGGTGGTTAATTATGCGTGAATTAGGCTAGGTTTAACCTAACCTAGATTGCCTATTACTGTATTTTGGTCGCGGTTTAGCGTGCAGAAATTGGAGAATAGTAATGTATGTTTAAATGCCCGTGTTTGTAGGCCAGGTCGCTGGGAGAGAAAGTATATAGGAATATAATAATTATTAGGTGTTAACCACTGAGCAAAAACCAAGGATAATTTATTATGGATTTCATACAGAGTGCGAAACAAGGTCTCAGGACCGAAACGTTTCCGCAATAAAATGTTCTCTGTGGTTTATGTGTCTTTAACCACAACTTGTGGGTGTTATATACAACGTTTCAGCCATACCTTTAAAGGCATTTCGTACATCAGTCTTGAACTATATTATTGCCACTTTTCCGACCAAAATATAAACTTAATCATCAAGAAGGTCTCTAATGTGGCCAGAATTTACTTATCAACCTTCTTTGTTGTTTTTTGTATAAATACTTTAGATAACCGACAAGTAGACGTCTACTATATTGTCGACAAACGAAGTTATTAATGGTTATAATTATTCTCCCATCTAGGTAGATTATGCAGAAGTGTAAGCCAAAAATGGGATCAAAAACTGACCTTCGTTGAACAAGACTTGAACTTTCCTCATTCTGATTTCGTCCATATAATGCAAAATTTGTTGCTTATCTAACATAAATAACAAAAAAGGCACAATACTGTGACGTCGTCTTAAGCTCCTCGTTTCTATGTGCGGGTTGTGTGTGTATTGTTGCTTATCTGTCAGCCATGTCTCTCCCCAAGAGATAAGTTCTCATCTGATACAGTGTACTGCCACTTTTCAGGATCAGACTCTTGTGTGGAACTTTATCAGAGGCTTCATAAATCTCTAGACAAACAACGCCGTCTTATTTACATTTTCTCGCCGCGTCATATTAAGAAGAAAAGTCAAGTAATTTGTGCAGGGCTCCTTGAAACGCTGCCTTCAGACTCATTCATCAAACTGTGTTCATTAAGAGGACTTTTAATTTCGTTTACTTAATAATGATTACAGTAATCTTCTTACTTTTCTTTATCTTGAAGCTTTGTACCAATCTTTCTTTTGAACGTAAATGAAATGTTAGCACGATACCCGTTTGCAATTCTAAAATATTACCCAGCACGATATCCATTTGCAATCATAAAATATTATTTATCTCACAAATCAAAAAATAAATCCCACCTTTTAAGTCTCGTTTCTTTTTTTTAAGACTTTCAATACTTCTTTGCTGTAAGAAGGAGGAGGAGGAGAAAGTTTCGCTGACTCTTCAGAGTTCGCGAAATAACTTGTGGTGAATTCCTCGTAAAGTCAAGTGAGAAAAGCATTAAATATATCACGTACTAATTACGGAAGTGGCGTGAGCTGCCGATTAGCGCCACCAAAGTCAGGTGTTGCCAAGCTGAACTTAACTCAAGTTTTGTACTTGAATAAGCCTGTGTGCGTGTTTTTTTTTTTTTTTTTGACACCCTTGAGTGTCAAGGCAAAGAGGTAGGATTCTACCTCGGCTCATTTTTAGGGTAATTCATTGTTAGTCAACGTCAGCTTATGTACAGGCTAAGAGCTGGGTAGACAAGGTTTCACCTAAGGGCGAAATGTTGCATTAATTAAGAGGATCCTCCGCTACCAGTGTATTTATCCTGCAGTCTAAGAGCTGTTATGCAACCTTCTCTTATTTACATGACAAGACCTATGATCCTGCCTCAACTCATTCACAGGCTAAGAGCTTTTATCCTGCCTCACTCTTCATTTATAAACTAAGAACTATCATCCTACCCCAGCTCAATTCCAGGCAAAGAGCTTTTGTTCACCCCCAGCTCATTTACGGGCTAAGAGATCATTTTTCAAATCTCAGCCAATTTCAGAGCTCAGCCCTACCTAAGGTATACAACCACTCACAGCACTCCACCCACAACAGGCCAATGTCCAGGTATCTATTTACTGTTAGGTGAACAGGAGGCAACAGGTATCAGAAAACGTCTGCACGTCTCCTACCGCCTGAAGCTCGAGCTGGGGTCCTTCGGTATGAGCCGAAGACACTGCTCTTGAGGGAAAGGGATTAAAAATCATGATGTTTACACCAGTGATCCCAGGAAAGATGGTCACAGAATTCGGAGACAATTACTAGCGAATATCTGAATAGGAACATCCGTGTAAGCCGCCGATCCTAGCCGGCACGCGAAGGCTTCCGACTGGCGAACGTTGTCAGCGGGGTAAACGTTATTAACGTGCGAACGTTATCGATGGAACAGTGTTGTTGTCGGGAGAACATAGTCGATGGACGAACGTTTTCCACCAGTCATTATGGTGAATTGTCGACACGAGCAACAAGAACTCACTTTGAAAATTACCTTACGGTCGATCCCCCAGTAATAACCTTGGAGTGTATGGCAGCTGGAACGAGGTAGCCCTGAACAACCTGCAGCAGAGAGGCGATGTAGCCCTGAGCAACCTAGACAGAGAGGCGAGGTAGCCATGAACTACCTGCAGCAGTGGAGAGAGGGAGTCCTGAACAACCTGCAGAAGAGAGGCTAGGTAGCCCTGAACAACTTGCAGCAGAGAGGCGAAGCAGCCCTGAACAACCTACAGCAGAGAAGCTAGGTAGCCCTGAACAACCTACAGCAGAGAGGCGAGGTAGCCCTGAACAACTTGCAGCAGAGAGGCGAGGTAGCCCTGAACAACCTGCAGCAGAGAGGCGAGGTAGCCCTGAACATCCTACAGCAGAGAGGCGAAGTAGCCCTGAACAGCCTGAAGCAGAGAGGCGAGGCAACCCTGAGCAGCCTACAACATAGAAGCTAGGTAGCCCTGAACAAACTTCAGCAAAGAGGCTCAATAGCCCCTGATCAGCCTGCAACAGAGAGGCAAGGTAGCCCTGAACAACCTATAGCAGAGAGGCGAGGTAGTCCTGAACACCCTGCAGCAGAGAGGCGAGATAGCCCTGAACAACCTGCAGCAGAGAAACGATGTAGCCCTGAACAACCTGCAGCAGAGAAACGATGTAGCCCTGAACAACCTGCAGCAGAGAGGGGAGATAGCCCTGAACAACCCACAGCAGAGAGGCGAGGTAGTCCTGAACAACCTACAGAAGAGAGGCGAGGTAGCCCTGAAAAACCTGCAGCAGAGAGGTGAGGTAGCCCTGAACAACCTGCAGCAGAGAGATGAGGTAGCCCTGAACAACTTGCAACAGAGAGGCGAGGTAGCCCTAAACAGCCTGCAGCAGAGAGGCGAGGTAGCCCAGAGCAACCTACAGCAGAGCGGCGAGGTAGCCTTGAACAACCTGCAGCAGAGAGGTAAGGTAGCCCTGAACAACCTGCAGCAGAGAGGCGAGGTAGCCCTGAACAACTTGCAGCAGAGAGATGAGGTAGCCCTGAACAACTTGCAACAGAGAGGCGAGGTAGCCCTGAACAACCTGCAGCAGAGAGGCGAGGTAGCCCAGAGCAACCTACAGCAGAGCGCGAGGTAGCCTTGAACAACCTGCAGCAGAGAGGTAAGGTAGCCGTGAACAACAACCTGCAGCAGAGAGGCGAGGTAGCCCTGAACAACTTGCAGCAGAGAGATGAGGTAGCCCTGAACAACTTGCAACAGAAAGGCGAGGTATCCCTGAACAGCCTGCAGCAGAGAGGCGATGTAGCCCTGAACAACCTACAGCAGAGAGGCGATGTAGCCCTGAACAACTTGTAGCAGAGAGGCGATGTAGCCCTGAACAACCTTCAGCAGAGAGGCGAGGTTGCCCTGAACAACCTTCAGCAGATAGGTGAGGTAGCCCTGAACAACCTGCAGCAGAGAGGCGAGGTTGCCCTGAACAACCTTCAGCAGAGAGGTGAGGTAGCCCTGAACAACCTGCAGCAGAGAGGCGAGGTTGCCCTGAACAACCTTCAGCAGAGAGGTGAGGTAGCCCTGAACAACCTTCAGCAGAGAGGTGAGGTAGCCCTGAACAACCTTCAGCAGAGAGGTGAGGTAGCCCTGAACAACCTTCAGCAGAGAGGTGAGGTAGCTCTGAACAACCTTCAGCAGAGAGGTGAGGTAGCCCTGAACAACCTTCAGCAGAGAGGTGAGGTAGCCCTGAACAACCTTCAGCAGAGAGGTGAGGTAGCCCTGAACAACCTGCAGCAGGGAATATGGAGTCGTCAGCATCACACAATACAGCTTGGTATCTTCCAGTATCTTACCCGAGGTATTGGTTCGTGTTCGTCTTTGTCACCTTCGCTTTTTTTCAGAGCGAAGGCAGGAATGAATGGGTGTGTGGGTGTGAGTGGCTTGGTGTGTGGCTGGCTTGGTGTGGGCTGGATTGGTGTGTGGCTGGCTTGGTGTGGGCTGGATGGTGTGTGGATATGTGAGAGCTGGTGTTTGTCCAGGTTCTCAAAGATTGCTACATATACTTCATCAATATTTCCCACTTATTACATTGTGTATATTCATGTGATTGCTCATATATTGTGGTGTATATCACCGCGGAAAACGCTGCTATATACGTGCATCTATTGTAAATGATCTCAAAATGTAGCTATGACGTTGTTATAGTGTAAATGATGCAATGTTGCCTTTGCCACAATGTAAATAACACCGTAATGGCTTTTCAAAAAGGCCACTGACTTTCGTTCACTTTTCAGGCCTTTCATCGTCTTCAGTTTCCGACATACATTTTTGGGGCCCTGAATCTTGAACTGTTATGGGGCCCCTTCGCAACCAACAATGGCTAGCCTTCATGATACTTTAATTTCCATTTTAACTATTATTTTGTACTGAATTACTACTATATTATACTAATAAAAATAAAATCTCATACATTACACCCAAAATTTTAAGCAATGTGAATTAAAGTCGCTTCTGTGGCCCCTCCGGGATTAGGGGCCCTCGAGCTTAAGCTTCGTTAGTTTCATAGTAGATCGGTCACCGTGTCCGTCTTGAGGACTCTAGTCAGTGTTTCTAAACTGTTTTGTCCGCTAATCGCTTAATGACAAACTTAATATTATGAAATGAAAGTTAATCAGCGCCAACGTTAATGTGCGCCAACTGTTTTGTGCGCCAATTATAATTTGCACCAATATTTATGTGCACCAATAATAACGTGCACCGATAATAACGTCCACCAATAATAATGTGCACCAATAATAACGTGTGCACCAGTAATAACGTAACACCAATATCAGCGTGCACCAATATATGCATTGAGGGATACAATGACATATTACCGATTAATGAGAGGACGGTGAGCGCAACATTCCGCTTTGTGTAAAGCTTCATAAGGTCAAGACGTGATAAAGCTCTACACAGGGCGAAACGTTGCCTGTGCAAAACGCTTTGATCTGCGACTTGTGACCTTAAGTTCAACGATGCAGCAAGCAGCTGCTGTCCTATTAATAAATGATGAAACATCGTTTAACATACGATAAACGATGATTAACAGACGGTAAACATACACATGCGTAATATATATGAATGCGTCTCACATACGCATGAGTCTCGCGTACGCATGAATCTACAAATACACATGCGTGAGAAACAAACATTTCTCATACGTTTAAAGGCGAATTGCACAAAACGTCAATGGTAAGCCAGTAGAATTCTTCAAACACGTCAGGGAACAACAAAAGTAGAAGAAACAAAAAGACTCTCAAGTTGCAAAATAGGAAGAGTAACGAACAACTGAAATACAACAGCCAACGGATCTGTATTAACAGGCAAACAACACACCAAAATTCCCAGGCAAACTAAATGTGTATGGAATTAGTTGCCTTGATATTAAAATACTTGATATGTTAATAATATATTAAAAACAACAACATAAATACTTGGGAAAAACTGAATATTAAGCAATCAAGCAGATCGGATGGAATAAGTGTCAGAATTATGAAAGAATATAGCAGCCACCAATGGAAACATTTAACAAATCATTAGAAAATGATGAGGTCCCAGTGGACTGGAAAATAGGGAATGTTATCCCTGTGTTTAAAAAGAGGAGCAACACTTGTGCCGTCAACCATCTTCCTTCAGATAAACATCAATTTTAAATAAGTAAATGGAGACTAATATTAGGGACAAGGCATACACATAGGCGAAGAACTATTCGATATCTGTAATTCAAAACAATAGAATGAAACATAGAGGTGGAAGATACACCGTGAACATACGTATTTTTTTTTTTTGCAAACAGAATCACAACAGAATGAAAATTAGCCTCTGAGGTTGTAAGCGCGAGGACTGGACGGCTATTTAAAAACCAGCCGGAGAAGCACTTTGCAAGTATATAGGGTTTAACTAGATTCCACGCTGGAAAAAAACAAAATCAACGGATTCTTGATGTTTGTTCAGCATCTACATCTGGGAGATCAGTTCACAACGATCCAACCACGTTAATAGTAGTAGTAGTAGTGATAGAAGTGTTCACAACAATGGTGCTCATTCTGCTGCACCACACTATCCAGAAGCAGAACTATCTGTGACTAGACGCTGAATCAATGATGCGCACAGCCCTAAGTGGTAGTGGAGTAACACGAATAGGTTACGAAACGAGCAATACTAATTAAGCAGAGGTACTTGTAGCCCATATTTTCCATCCGATTCCATTTCTCCTATAAATCCATACCGTTTTTCCAGTATTGTATGGCTTATTTGTCTTTCTCTTTTCCCTCTTTTCATGACGGCAGCGACCGGAGGGAGTGGGGAGAGAGCCTTCTGCTTTACCATCTTCACCTCAAGAGTCTAAATAATAAGTGATAGTCTGAATTCTATAGAAAAGCAGGAAGGTCTGAACAGCCAGCCTCAGTGTGGACTCCCAATGTACTTCAGTATAATAATAATATACAACCGGATACAAATACAAAATACACATACATGAAACATATACAAAAAATGCACAAATGATTCACATACATATATACTTAAAAAAAAAAAACATACAAAAACATACCCATACAAAAAGATGCAAAAGATGTACAGAAATTTGGTAGTACAAAAAGCTATTGATTCAAAAGGGCAAGGAAAAATCGTTAAATAAGGGAGAAGGAAATAGAATTTTCCCACGAGAATTTAAAAATTTCTGGCGGAGACATGCTCTTAGAAGAGGCATTTATCATTCTTTTGTTATGGTTCACTGACGTTCAGTTAGTGACCTGACAGTCACAGGGAAACTTAGAACGACACACACACCCAGCACCACACTCGCGCAAACACACACACACACACACACACACACAAACACACACATTACCACAACACATATATTTAGAGTAGTTCAAATATCTATCGACAAGTGCCTTTGACAACGGGTAATTAACCACGAGCATAGCTCTGCTTCTGTAGCGACAAACAGCAGTCACAAACACGCAGTCACAAACACGCAGTCACAAACACGCAGTCAAAATAGGCAATTACAAATAGGCAATCCCAAATAGGTAAAAACCCCATTATTTAAAAAAAAAAAAAAAAAAAAACTGGAACTTTAAGTCGAATAACAAAGCAAGATTTTCATTATATTAAAATACATCAGCGATGGAAATTTCAGGCTGATCAAAAATATATCCTCCAGTTATCGCATGGTAACTAATACTTTTTTATATATTTTTTTATGTTCGTAAATTGGCAAAATAAAACCAACACAGCCTAAAACTGTACTAAATGTTTTAGTGGGTTTGATGTAACAGCGTTTAGAGTTGGAAGCTCTTCAGAAGAGGCATTGTCAAGCTATTGCACAATACAAAAAAAATCGCAGGATTTAGAAAAATATTGGAGTAACAATGCAAAACGTTTTTAAATTAAGATATATCAACTTGGAAAGTATGAAGCTGAGCAGAAGAGGCTTTCTTTAGTTATCCGTATGAATCTATATGGCATTTTAGTCTATAAAATTGAGAAAAGAGCACCCATACAGACCAACAGAAATACGGCCCTTCCTCTATTATGATACACCAGCGTTGAAAGTTTGAAGCCGATCAGGAGAGGTGTTCTCAAGTTATGAAAGAAACTCTTGGAGAAAGAAAAAATAAAGAAACTGGATAACAGTTCCAACCACCACCATAGGACTGCCTAAAGAGGATGCCTATTAAGTCAGGTTAACGTAAACTGACTTAAGATCGCATATATAATTAACCAAAAATACCGGCATTGCATAAACGGGCGACACTGGTAAGTGCTCAGGAGTGCTGATATCACCACGCACGCTTCTCGAGGCAGACACTGTAATTTCCAAGCTTCAAAACTCAAGTCCAACTAGCAGGAATGTTCCGAGTCCCTTGACGACACGCCACCAGCAAGTCATACCTAGATGACTCGTCTTGGCTGCACTCTGGCTCCTGCTGATGACTCTGAGTACCTCCACACTCTCCTTTTAAGGCTTCCTCGGGGGGACCCTGCACCTCTTGCCATAATTTTTATAGAGGTGGACCGGTAAGCCAGCGGAAGGCCTCGGTCAGATGACCAAAAGCTCCAACGGCGGGTCATCATCTGACTAAGATCCGCGTCAGGAAACACTTGACCTGTTTCCTGACGAACCTAACCTAACCTCTTGCATCTACCTCTGATTTATACACCTTCTTTAGCGGCCTATCTTGCGCTATTCTCTACAACCCTTCTGCACTTTGTAGAGAGAGGGAGAGAGAGAGAGAGTCAGTGAGGGAGAGGGGGATGGGAAAGAAGAGGAGAGAGAGAGGCAGGACACCATTGAGGTAAAAATGAAGGTTCAAATTACTCTCCCTAAAAGACCAATTATAACAACTGTACCGATGTAAGTAAAACTTAAATGAGCCTATTAATGTAACATGCAGCACGGATAGTGTGTGTGTGTGTGTGTCGTACTCACCTAGTTGGCACTTGTGTGTCTGTGTGTGCGTGCGTGTGTGGGTGTGTATGTGTGCGTGTGTGTGTGTATGTGTGCGTGTGTGTGTGTGTATGTGTGCGTGTGTGTGTGTGTGTTGTGTGTGTGTGTGTGTGTGTGTGTGTGTGTGTGTGTGTGTGTGTGTGTACTCACCTAATTGTGGTTGCAGGGGTGTGTGTGTGCTCATGTAATTGTACTCACCTAATTGTGGTTGCAAGGGTTGATTCATAGCTCCTGGCCCCGCCTCTTCACGGGCCGCTACTAGGTTACTCTCTCCCTGCTCCGTAAGCTTTGTCATACCTCTTCTTAAAGCTATGCATGGATCCTGCCTCCACTACATCACTTTCCGGACTATTTCACTTCCTGACAACTTTATGACTGAAGAAATACTTCCTAACATCCCTGTGACTCATCTGAGTCTTCAACTTCCAATTGTTGCCGTGTCCCATCTCTGGAACATCCTGTCTCTGTCCACCTTATCGATTCCTCTCAGTATTTTGTATGTCGTTATCATGTCCTCCATATCTCTCCTGTCCTCCAGTGTCGTCAGGTCGATTTCCCTTAACCTCTTTTCGTAGGACAGGCCCCTTAGCTCCAGGACTAGTCCCATTGCAAACCTTTGCACTTCCTCTAATTTTCTGACGTGCTTGGCCAGGTGTGGGTTCCAAACTGGTGCTGCATACTCCAGTATGGGTCTGACGCACACTGTGTACAGGGTCCTGAACAATTCCTTACTGAGATGTCGGAATGCTATTCTTAGGTTTGCTAGGCGTCCACATGCTTCAGATGTTATTTGGTTGATGTGCGCCTCAGGAGTTGTGCTCGGTATTATACTCACCCCAAGATCCTTTTCCTTAAGTGAGGTTTGTAGTCTTTGGCCCCCTAGACTGTAGGTCTTCTTTCCCTTCTCCGATCTTCATGACTTTGCACTTAGTGGGGTTGAACTCCATGAGCCAGTTACTAGATCAGGCCAGCAGCCTGTCCAGATCCCTTCGTAGTTCTGCCTGGTCCTCCTCCGATTGAATTCTCCTCATTAACTTCACATCGTCTGTAAACAGAGACACTTGTGAGTCTAATCCTTCCGTCATGCCATTCACATACACCAGAAACAGCATCGGTCCTAGGACTGACCCCTGTGAAACCCCGCTCGTCACAGCCGCCCTCTCTGACACCTCTTGTGTGTGTGTGTGTGTGTGTGCTTTATACACCACACTGAAATTCCAGTAACTATTACTGTAACTTTATAAGTGCCTATACCTGGCTGAGTAGCTGTACCTGTCTCTGCTCCTACACCTGAACCCACATATTCTGCACCTACTAGCACCTACACAGGTGCCTCTACGCTGTACCTCTACCTCGTGCACCGTTCCAAACAATTACCATGGCACAGCATATGATTGGAACCCCTATATAAATTTGCATACTCATGCAAATTACCCAATAATATGCAAGCAAAATGCACAACAATGTAATAGAGGCTAAATTTTCTTCTTAACCGCCAGACCAATCTGCATAAAGTTTGCTTGGGTGATTTTAAAGATTTCAGTGAAAACTAAACAGTGTCTGAGAGGATAAAACGCACGCGCACACAGGTACGCAAACATACACACAGATGTGTATACATAGACACAGATAGACAGACACAGACACACAGACACACAGACACACACACACACACACACAACTAGTCATGGTACGTGATGAGGTATCACAGTGGGCGCCTGTGACGAGCGGTTCCCACAGGGGTCAGTCCTAGGAACAGTGCTATTTTTGGCATATGTGAATGACATGACGGAAGGGATAGACTCAGAAATATCCCTGTTTGCAGATGATGTGAAGTTAATGAGGATAATTAAATCAGATGAGGATCAGGCAGGACTACAAAGAGATCTGGACAGGCTGGACGCTTGGTCCAGCAACTGGCTTCTCGAATTTAACCCCTGCCAAATGCAAAGTCATGAAGATCGGGGAAGGGCAAAAAAGACCGGAGACAGAGTAAAGACTAGGTGGCCAAAGACTGCAAACCTCTCAGGGAGAAAGATCTTGGGGTGAGCATAATACTGAGCACGTCTCCGGAAGCACACATCAACCAAGTAACTGCTTCAGCATATGGGCGCCTGGCAAACCTGAGAATAGCGTTCCGATACCTCAGTAAGGAATGGATCAAGACTATGTACACCGTGTACGTCAGGCCCATACTGGAGTATGCAGCACCAGTTTGGAACCCACACCTGGTCAAGCACGTCAAGAAATTAGAGAAAGTGCAAAGGTTTGTAACAAGTCTAGTTCCAGAGCTAAGGGGATTGTCCTACGAAGAAAGGTTAATGGAAATCGGCCTGACGACACTGGAGGACAGGAGGGTTAGGGGAGACATGATAACGACATACAAAATACTGAGAGAAATAGATAAGGTGGACAGAGACAGGATGTCCGAGAGGGGACACAGAAACAAGAGGTCACAATTGGAAGTTGAAGACTCCATGAGTCAAAGGGATGTTAGGAAGTATTTCTTCAGCCATAGAGTTGTCAGGAAGTGGAATAATCTGGCAAGTGATGTAGTGGAGGCAGGAACCATACATAGTTTTAAGACTAGGTATGATAAAGCTCATGGAGCAGGGAGAGAGAGGACCTAGTAGCGGTTAGTAAAGAGGCGGGGCCAGGAGTTGAGTCTCGATCCCTGCTACCACAAATAGGTGAGTACACACACACACACACACACACACACATACACACTCACACACAAACTCTCTCACACACACACACACACACACACACACACAAAACATGCTACGAGTCTTTCGACAAGTGCCTTTGACAACTGGTAACTAACTAAAACACAGTCTTCAAGAGAAAACGTCTTAAAGTCGCTTCATATGTAACAGAGATGAAATGTCTACAACAAAGCTTTCAAGTTGATAAATTAGACACATTTTGCAACACTTGGGTATCTGTAATGAGGAACGTTTCGCCACACAGTGGCTTCATCAGTCCATACAAAGATAGAAAGGTGAAGAACAGGAGGAGTTTGAGGTAATCAGTCCCTCAGCCTTGAGTCGATGTAATCAGTCCATCAATCTTGAAAAGAATACAGCATTTGTGCGAAGAAGTGGCTTATGTGCTGTAGGCAGGAGAGGTGCAGCAGTCGTAGGTGGTGTCACATTTGACGAATGAGGAAGTAGGTCCTGCCCTCCTGTTCTTCACCTTTCTCCTTTGTATGGACTGATGAAGCCACTGTGTGTCGAAACGTTTCCTCGTTAAAGATACCCATGTTTTGCACATGTGTCTAATTTATCAACTTGTCGGTTCTCTCAACTATTCATCTACAAAGCTTTCAAGTGATGACACAGAGACTGCCAGTGGCACTAAATACTGGCACTGATGTCGTTATTTACTGTACAACGGAAGCAACTTAGATACTTTTTCCACCCAGTGCCAGTGACTTTTTCGTCATTTTTTTCTGAAGCAGTCTTTGAGGGGGGATTTAAAACTTGTAAAAGAGTAAATGTATTGAATGAATGTTTAAAGCGGTCAGCCGCTATTGCCTCCCTGTGGCTTGTGTGTTCCGGCCGCCCTCACTGGGCTATGGTTGTGTTATATTCAGCTTGTGGTTTAGTTAAATACTTAAATGGTTTAATAGTTCAGTGCATTATTAACAACATGCGCCTTCGATGAAAGTGGGAGGAGAAACGACAGGAATTCGGAGTTGCAATAGCGAGATGACTCAATACAGTAAGCAACATGAATTCAGATTTTATTGACTAGAGGGTTAGATAACAGTAATAAACAGGGATTCAGTTGGGATATTAGCATATTTGAATAACACTAAGCAACCGGGATCTAGAGATTCAAGAAGTGCATTTACAGAGTTGAATCACTGGATGAGTGGATAGTAGTTAGGTAAATTAAATCTATGCTTATTATACTTGGATGTATATTTACACGAAAGACATGATGCTGTTCTTAAAAGATTGTCTTTGCATAATGTCCTGCCGCCGCTGCTGCCGCCGCTGCTGCCGCTGCTGCCGCCGCTGCTGCTGCTGCCGCCGCCGCTGCTGCTGCTGCCGCCGCCGCTGCTGCTGCCTCACCTGCTGCAGCTCTGCCTTCTTTTGCTACTGCGTCTTGTGCTGCCGATGCTGCGTTTCTTTCTGCTGTTTCTCGACTTCTTCTTTTGCATCTCTTCATCCTTCTCTTATCCCTCCTCCTCCTCCTCCTCCCTGTGGTGTCCTTCATACAGAATTAAGCAGACGCAAGACGTGGAGCAGAGGAGGATCTTGAGGTCGAGTGAAAGGTTACAGAGGTGGCGGAAGGTTGTTGGTCAAATTGATGTTCAATCCTGACACAACAAAGAGAGCGTGCCGGAACCCACACACTAATAATTGAGTTTCCTGCACAGACAAAAGACCAGCCGGGTGTCTTTGTTACGTGTGAGGCAAGCTCTTGCTCCTCTTTATGCCAGCCACCCCACTTAGTCTGTTCCTGAGTCCTGTTGCTCCTGTGTCCTGTTGCTCCTGAGTCCTGCTGCTCTGGAATCCTGTTGCTCTGGATTTCTGCTGATCATGAGTCTTGTTGCTCCTGAATTCTACTGCACCTGAATCATTCTGCTACTGTCTGTCTTCTGTTCCTGTCTGTCTTCTGTTTCTTTCTGTCTTCTTATGTTTACTTAGCAATTATTTTCTGTCTTTACTCGGATTGCTTAAATGCAAGCGCACACACACACACACACACACACACACACACACAGCAGCTATGACCCCCCCCCTTGCAACCACAATTAGGTGAGTAAACACACACACGCACGCATGCATGCGCACGCACACACACACACACACAACTAAGTAACCAACGTTGGTACACAGCCCACGGCTGTGTACCAACAAGCGCCAGACGCCGCATTTGTCATACCAACAACTGATGACAATACCTAGCCTTCATAACAATGAAGCGTGTCTGTCATCAAAGTAAGTTCAGTGTGACTCAAATCTTTCATGACCTCATTAACTTGATTCACGGGGGAGACAGAGGTGATCCCCTCAGTCTTGTACCACCAACATGACAACTCATTACAATGGTTGTTCATTCACTATGGATATATATATATATATATATATATATATATATATATATATATATATATATATATATATATATATATATATATATATATATATATATATATATATATATATATATGTCGTGCCGAATAGGTAAAGTTCAGTTCAGACTCTCAGGTAAGGACCCACTAGGGGCGAGGGGGAAGTGGGGACAGACGAAGAATAGCCGGTGAGAGGAAGAGCTGAAGGAGAAGAGAAAGAGTCAGGACTAAACCCAACAGTCTAACTACTGATACAAGATCCTTGTTCCCTAAATAGGTAAAACATGGTTATTTTGGCTTAAATAGCAACGCTCTTCTTGCCTAATAAGGAAAGTGAAAATTTGTGTATGCAATAATTTCGCAAAAGCCATTCTGAACCTAACGGAAAAAAATATATTTCATTGTGTTTGTTTATTATTAAATTATTGTTAACTTATCTAAAATATATTTAGTTGATTAGGCTAAATTAAATTGCTCTTGTTATAATAAGGTTAGGTAAGTTTCCTAAGGTTCTTTTGGTACAAAATTATTAATTTTTACATTAATATAAATGAAAAAATATATATCTTTAAACGTATAAGATTTTTTTTAGAAAGGACTTAATTTTAAATGAGTTCTTGCTAATTTACCAGTTTTACCTATTCGGCAAGATATAAATCTACAAGAAAAGTAAGAAAAATATCCAGAATTACATAAGTAGAGAAGTTAGAAAAGTTTAAAAAACATTTAATATATTACCATATAATTAAAAAAACATAGAATCTGGCAGAGGTTCTCATAAGTGTGTAAGGTTGACTTCAGATGACAAGTATACAAGGAGCTTCTGCTAGCCTTAACTCCATATCTCAATTGCACCTTGAAAGAAGTCTCGATCATAGGGTGATTTTGTTCCCTACTTGCCTAGAATGGAGGCTTACCTAGAAGCTGTCGTGAGGAGGAAGAGAGAGAGAGATAAGGAGGGAGCTGCCTCGTCATCCTACCGTTGTAGTGAGACTTGCATTTTGTACACGTATACTGGTATATAAGTGACGACAGCAGGCAGCCACAGATCGAACCCTTAAATTAAAAAAAAAAATCTGTAAAGTACAGTCAATCCAAAAGATAATAAATGAAGAACATTGTGGATATAATCCCCTAAGCAATTAATTTATCCTATTACTAATATCATAACTATTGATTCCAATTAATAGTAGAACTATTTAAATGCTTGTTTTTTTCTACTGTGAAAACAGAATCTTTTTGAGGATTTTAGAAGTTTGATTAATTATTTAAGTATACAAGTGTCAACAACCTTGTCCTAACACTGATCTATTAAACTGTAATTCATGAGGAAAGTTGCTATAAATTGAACATGTCTGGCAGGCTCTAGTTACATGCGTTATTAAATTATGTTTGAATTGTTGTAGCAGAAGAAAATTTAGTTTGTCAAGCCAGTTAATGTAAGCTTTCAGTAAACTGATGTCAACAAATTCTCAGTCCTTTCATTTAAAATATCCAGGAAATATATTTTACAGTTCTTTATTACTTCAAAAATCAAATTCTATTTTAGGGTGTTGATCATATATATAACCAAAGAATAACTGGACATGTTCAGGTGACTTATAAAGTAAAAATGAATGCATCATGTACATATCTCGTATAGAACAGTGGTTCGAAATGTGCTGGACAATTATTAAGCTAATTCTCATGAAAACTCAAAACAAAGCATTACCCATAGCTTGATCCAAACAATTATCAGTAACAACACCCGACACAGGTATAAAGATACCGTTATTAAGCATGAATAAACAGTCATTAACTCCTAACGACAATAATTTGTGGAATTGAGATTTGTGTAGACCATCTACGTCATCAGTCCTGGAACAGCTGATCTGTACATGTTTATCGTTTCAACTAGAGGAATGTCGGGGAACAAAAACCCCACGTCGAAGGTAGCCATGGTACATTCTTTAGCAAAAGTATAAAAAAGTCTTTAGTAGTATAACAATTTTAACTAGTGACAGAAATGAAACAAGATATTTAAATTATAATTAAAAGTACCTATTGCAGATAAGACTGGTCGAGTGGGTCAGCCTGTTTTATGACCACTGGGAAACTCGTACATATTACTGGACTTTGATCCAAAAGCAAAGAGTCGAGTATATAATGATTTACTAGTAACTTTACTGGAGTGCTAGATGGCTATTTATTTTGTCTGTATATTAAATGCAGAATATAATGCAGAGAATTCGTAGTTTGGAAATTAGAAGAAGGTGCGGGATTACCAAAACTGTTATCCAGAGGGCTGAGGAGGGGTTGTTGAGTTGGTTCGGACATGTGGAGAGGATGGAACGAAATAGAATGACTTCGAGAGTGTATAAATCTGTAGTGGAGGGAAGGCGGGGTAGGGGTCGGCCTAGGAAAGGTTGGAGGGAGGGGGTAAAGGAGGTTTTGTATGCGAGGGGCTTGGACTTCCAGCAAGCATGTGTGAGCGTATTTGATAGGAGTGAATGGAGACAAATAGTTTTTAATACTTGGGGGGAAAAAGTGTGAGTAAAGTAACATTTATGAAGGGATTCAGGGAAACCGGCAGGCCGGACTTGAGTCCTGGAGATGGGAAGTACAGTGTCTGCACTCTGAAGGAGGGGTGTTAATGTTGCAGTTTTATAACTGTAGTGTAAAGCACCCCTCTGGCAAGACAATGATGGAGTGAATGATGACGAAAGTTTTTCTTCTTCGGGCCACCCTGCCTTGGTGGGAATCGGCCGATGTGTTAAATAAAAATGGGTTATTTTCCAGTTAATTAAATTTACTTGCATCACTGAGTATAAGTTACATTATTCTAATACATTAACTATTCTATTATCTATTACTATTCTATTATCTTTATCATGATCAATTCTTTATAGTCAAAATTAATTTATGGCCAAAAAAAAAGGTACTGCTGATCCCAGGGAAAAAGGCTATACATAACCCACTTTTTCCCTGTTGCATATGTAAGTCGCGAAGTCTCTGTCTATAAGCTTCTGGCGCTTTCACAGCTGTGTATCTGTGTACTTGACTGTAATCAGCTCCCCTCTCAGGAACAGTGGTGGAGGCTATTGGCAAGGATCCCGTTGCTGAAGACGGCTATTTAGGAATCCTAGCTCCTCTTTCAAGCTGTACATATATGTAAACATTGTCAGTATATTTCTTGATTAATTAAGAGTCTCTTTTAATGTTTATTTATATTAAGTTCATAAGCCTTTACTGTCTAATATCATTTTTTTTTATGTCTTATCTCTTTGTCCCCTTTCCTCCACTCATTTACTTTTTATCTCTTCCTGCTGTGTCTATCATAGTTTTCTTTTTTCTATTACCCTTCTTTTCTGTATATCAACTCGTATTTTCTTTCAAACGTTTAAATAATTCACATTCTAAAAGTTCCCATTTTAGTTGGCATTCACTCTCATTCTAATTCATTTCCCATTTCATTTTGTTAACTTCCCAGTGTTACTTTCTTTATTATTTTACACAGCAAAGACTTCTACTTTCTCATTACCTGAAAATAAAAAATTTAAAGTGACTGCATTTAAAAGTTCACATACAAACAGTTGCTAAATTAAATTCAAGCAGGAAGTGGGTGGGCGACCGTATTCATTCTAGTGTCGAAAAGTTGGTAATATATCAACAGTGATATCACACAGTATATGAATAGCGTCAACTGATGCCCAGATGAAAATAGTATCTGTCCTTTTCGTCCTTTTCAGTAAGTATAAATAATTTATTATTATTGCTGGCTCTTTCAAATTTCTATCGCGATTTCAATAAAAAAAAATTTTTTTTACATACGTGAGTCAACATTTGCATGTTAGCAACAGCACATATCTGAATTGTGGCGTTCATATTTTCAGACACTTCTAATTATTATGTCAGTCACAGAAAAGCCAAATTGACAATTCCCCCCCAACTGTCATGATTTTTGCCCTCTTTCAGTTGTTTCTAATAGTTTATGGAATTTGATAAATCTCTCACTGTGAGAAACGTCGTTTCTAATAGAAGCTGTCTTTGTCTCTACCTTTGATTCAATTGTCTAGCAGTGAGAGAAACATTCCTTTATAGTGAATATGTCATTTCCAAAACTCTAAAAGAATATTTTAATCATGCAAGCAGTGCCCTAAATTATGCACTGGGCAACTGCAGTATTGAAAACCAGATTAAAGCAACATAAATATGCTCTCCAAACTGACTCAAGATAATAATGAAGTGTCTGTCTAAGAGAAAGATTAAATATCACCTTCATAGTACATAATATAAGACTATCTACACTCATAAAAGCAAACTTATATATTTCAGAGGCCTCTAACCGTAATCCAAATATGTAATTTAAATTAAAATACAGTACATGAACCTTAATTTGAATAAAATCAACCATTAAAACATGCATGACACTTTTGGTAATGGAAGGATCTATTAGACCGGCAGCCGTGTAACGCACACTGTTATAGGTTATTGGCACGACAGCGAGGTAGAGACCAGTTTATAGGTTAGGTTTTATATGTACATATAACTATAAAGAACTTATATTTAATAAAAAACAAACATAAACGTCTAGCAATGCGGTTCAATACTCGTATATGTTTGAATGACCAGCCGGCAGTCCAGTAGCCTCAGGTGATGTGTACCTAACATGCCCAGTACACGTTAGGTACAAAACATGCAGGTAACAGGCATTTATGGTATTCCTTGACAATTGTTTGTGTACAGCAGACGAACTACTCAAAGGTTCTTTCAATCGTTTTTTTTTAACTAATACTGTGTATTAAAGTCTTTCTCATACACTGTAAGAGCTATAGGTCAACATTCAAAATATAGGAGACAGAATATCAAGTCTTCCTTAGTACAGTAGACGGCGTACCAAGAGTAACATTAGAAAATATTCATTGCCAAGATTTGTGGTATACACTAAGATAATAGTCTAAACGGCGAGCATATTCAGAAGTTATTTTTTATATTTTTATTAATAAATTTGCATTTTCTATGGGCGGTCTCTTTATAATAAAGGAAATTTTATCTTTTTTTGGTCTAGCAAAGATTGTTTAAACATTCGCTCTTTGATAAACATTTGTATCATTGTAGCATTCTCTAACAAACCATACTACGGGCGGGGCTAGAACCCGCGGTCAGAGAGTCACAAAACTCCAGACCGACGCGCTAGCCACTGGGCCAGTTGGCTACAATAAGATTCATCCAACTAGGTAATATTTATACACCATAGGGAGGTTAGCATAGGCACCACTGTGACCACAAATGCAAGTTTATACAGATGAATCTCCCGCTAGCATGGCCGTGACGAACTCTAGCTCAAGTCCCCTCAAAGCCGTCATCATGACTCACGAAATCGTAATGACACGATTGCAAACAAACCATACCACGGGTGGGGTTCGAACCCGCGGTATGATTTGTTTGCAATCGTGTCATTATGATTTCGTGAGTCATGACATTCTCCCTCTACTAAAGATAACAAAAACAACTCTATCATTCTATCAATCGAAAAAAAGAGAAAACAATGTATCACTCTCTACCAAGATTAACCTATACAAAATCATCAGTCTCTATACCAAAGAAATTAAAGACAACTGGATCATTTGTTCTACCAAAGATAACAAGCACAATTTATCGTTCTGTCAAAGATAATAAGAACAGTTATATCATTGAATGTTTTTGTAATCTTGGTAGAATGATACATTTTGTATAATTGTACCACGATAATAAAAACAACTGTATCATTACCAAAGGTAACACAATTGTATCACTGTACCATGATAACAAAAGCAATTGTATCGTTCTACCAGAGATTAAGTAAGTAAATAAGTTTATATAGGCAGAGGTACACATAAGTACAGTTATCATACATAGTGTATTTTATCTAGCATAACCCCCAAAAAAGGTCAGACAGAGGGACTTATTTCCATTGGGAACCTTGTAATATCTTATTTAAGATAACAAAAACAATTGTATCATTGCACTATGATAAGATAAACAACTGTATCCTTCGAGTAAGAAGTGATTCGCTGGTATGGTACCTAACCTAACCTAACCTAACCTAACCTAACCTGACCTAACCTAACCTGACCTGACCTAACCTGACCTGACCTGTATCCTTCGCTGCTGGTAGTGCATTGCTTCACCCAAAGGCCGCTGGGATTGCCACCGATAGCTTTATTGCTTAGTACTAATTGAAGGTCACTGGTTAAGGGTCGTTAATGCAAATAAGTAGATGTTGTTCTGCCGGTGTGGGGAAGAGATGGAGGATAGGGGGTAGAGGGGGAAGAGGAGGAGGAGGTGGAGGGAAAGGTGGAGGAGAATGAGAAGGGTGAGGAGGATGAAGTGTAAGGGAAAGGAGAAGGATGGAGAATAGAAGGAGGAAGAGGGCGAGAAAGAGAAGGTGGGTAGGAGGAAAAGAGGAGAAAGATGATGCTGAAAAAAGGAAGAAAATAGAGGAGGAAGAAAATAAAGAAGAGGAGAAGAGGATGAAGAAGATGAATAAAGAGGATAACATGAAGGACTATAATTTTTGGAGGATTAGAAAGTGGAGAAAATAAAATGTTGAAAATCGGAAAATGGAAGACAAACAGAAAAACTGGTATTAATATAAGTCGTTCATAGACGAAAACAAAACTGTAAAGAAGAAAAGAGAATTCAGAAGACTAAAACGACGCTAAGAGAGAGAATAAAAATGGGAAGAATGGATGGAGAAATACACAAAAACCAGAAGTGTGGTTTCTTAGTGATAACTCAAGTAGCTTGTTTGTATACAGGCAGGGCGAGACGATAAGATGATAAGACTAAGGCCGTCTCTCACCTCCCTGGGAAGAAGAAAGTTTCTGCAAGCAACTCCACAGGCGAGAAGATAAAGTTTTTGTCTCCACTCTGCTGGAAGTTCCAGTCACCGCAGCAGTCTATCATCCAGCCTTTCTCTATTTATTTTTTGGGTGATAGGAAGTGCCATTATTTTTGAATAGGGACTAGATGGACTTGCAGAAGGGGAACTGTTACTTATTTTCTTCCATTTGGGACTTTAACACATTTTTAGTAGGTTTAGTGATGGTTTTTCCGCCTTGTTCTAAATTCAGCTCTCCGGGATTCCAGCCATGATTATTAAACTAGAATGTTAGTATTCCGTATTGCTTTCTGGAGTAAACGCTCAAGTATTACAAGCGGTTTAACTGGGTTTGGCTTTAATGAGAGCAATGTTCAGTTATGCGTAGTTTCAAGAAAGCAGATTCGAAGCTGCTTCTCTTTAGCAAAAATCCCATTTTCCAGCCGCAGTTTAGATTCTCCGTCAAAACCACAGTATTTCAGTCTGAGTTCCGTTTTCGCAGATTAACTTTCGTCTGTAGCAATGAATTCGTAGTGTGGCGTCTAGCTCTCAGTCTAACTTCGGCATCACCAGCGTGTCTGTTCTCAAGTTTTCATGATGGTCCTAAAGTTTTTCATTTAATTCATTAAGTTGAAGAGAAAATTAAATGAACAGGTTAGATTTCTCGTAAGTTTAATATTCTCTCTCTCTCTCTCTCTCTCTCTCTCTCTCTCTCTCTCACTGCTCCAGTATATTTTTAGGCTTGATTTACTTTTTTTTTTTAATCCGCAGTTTTCTAATTAGTTCATTTAATCTAGAATTTAGTATTATTGATGTTACAAGTCTAGGCTCCAATATTCCAATCAGTTTTCCCGTTCTAGGTTCTGAGAGGTTTCCATAGACTAGCATCTGCTTTTCCAGTCAAGACTCTGTTTCTAAGTTTAATATATATCGAGCAACGTTCCGAGTCTTCCCTTCTATTTTATAAGGAATTCAAAACTATACGAATCTGAATTCCAGATTTGTGGTTGACCTTTGAGTGACAAGAATAAAATTCCCAGCCTAACTTCTGCATCAACAGTATTTACTTCAGTTTTCCAGTCGATTTCTCACTGAGGGAAATCCAGTAAGCTCTTTCTTTCCTCCGACAGCTACGACGCTAGGGAGGGAGAGTTCACCTCAGGAGTTCGGTGGGCAGACGAGGGTCTGCTGGGCAGGCGAGCGTTCTTCATGCCCACAGCGGAGCCGCCCACACTGACTCTGGAGCCCGTCCACGCCCGCGATCAGGGCGTCTATACCTGCAGGGTCGACTATCGCCTCTCTCCCTCCACCACCGCCTACGTCAACCTCACCGTCGTCAGTAAGTAGCCCGCAGACAGTGTTCTGTTGGAGAGAGTTAGTGACTCCTCCATCACGAGATGAAATATCGTATTACCAATAAGCATGAAGACAAAGACACAGCCTTTAATGAGACAACGTTTTGTTCTCTGTAGAGCATAAGCAGGTCATGACTTAATAAAGCTCTGAACAGAACGAAACGTTATCCCAATAAAAGTTTGTTGTGGAACTTTTCTTTCTTTCCATGCTTCAATAATAATGGTGCCTGGGTGTTTTCCACGATTTAATCACTATTATCAGTATTTATATGAAGTGTCGATCATTCAGCGCAAGAGACAGACGAAAAAATAACTCCTAAACCTAAGATTTTTTACTGTGACTTCAAGTCTAGTGGTGTGTTCAGTTTTAAAGGCACCTGAACGTATGGCTTAGATACATTATCATGTCACAGGCTATCGAGACCACAATAAAATTGCTCATTGGAATTTCGTGGTCAAAATTCCTTGTTATGCTACAAGCTACCATACAGAAGGTGCCAGAGATCATTAACGGCTGATAACACAAAGGTGAGGACGAGAAATAGCGTCATATACAGGGTGCCACGAGTCATTATTGGTTGATAACGTTAAAGTAGGAGCTAACGCTACCTTACCTAAGTGTGTTGAGGTAAGTGGATAGCAAGGGCCGGGTTATGGAGAAGTAATAATAATAATAATAATAATAATAATAATAATAATAATAATAATAATAATAATAATAATAATAATAACAACAACAACAATAATGTTCTCTAACTAACTGCAGTTACCTGTCCTGAGCCACAACATTAGCACCGCCGCCATCTTTTCTACCTTTACCAACTACATGCCTTCCTCTTTATCTGTTTAACTTCTTTCTCTCCATCTGCCTTCCCTCCTACCTACCTACCTACCTACCTACCTACATGTACCTACCTGTCAAAATATGCACCTTTAATCTACCTGTCTGCTTGCCTTCCTTCGTTACGCTGATGGCTTTTGCTGGTGCTGCTGCAGCTCTTTTGCTGATACTCTCTCTCTCTCTCTCTCTCTCTCTCTCTCTCTCTCTCTCTCTCTCTCTCTCTCTCTCTCTCTCTCTCTCTTTTACACAGGGTTTGACAAGGTTAGGTTAAGGATCCCTAACTTTATTGACAAGCTATTGACAAGTTAAGGATTCCTAACTTTATTGACAAGTTAAGAGCTGTTACCAACATCAGCTCATTTGAAAACATTTTTATTGTTATGAAACATACAAGTAGGGAACAGGATGAAATTGGAGCCATCTGTGGGCCAGCATTTTCATTTGATCAACTGACTTTATCTCGTTGATATCATTATGCTGTGCGAACGTGTTCCAGACTCGAGTCATCTCTCTCTCTCTCTCTCTCTTTCTCTTTCTCTCCTTTATTCCCCGGGATCTATATTTTCCAACCAAGTCTGCTCACACAAAATCATCCACGCGAAGATGGCGAAAAAGCAACCAACAGTGAGTGTTATGCTCTTTACAACAAATGCGAATCATATATATATATATATATATATATATATATAACTGGTTTGCATGTCTTTATATACGACACTTAACCGCAGTCTTCCTGGGAAGGGAACAGAAGGTCATATGCTGCAGAAAAGTATTTTATTGGTGTTACGTATTGCACTGTAATAGAGCTTTATCGAGTCATGTTTTGCTCTGTTTAGAGCTTTGTCGAGTCATGTTTTGCTCTATGTAGAGCTTTATCAAGTCATACTTCTCGCTGTGTACAGCTTTATCAAGTCATGTTCCATGTTGAATAGAGCTTTATAACGATATACCTTACGCAGGGCATCGCCTTATCAAGCTATGTTTCCCCCTGTGTAGAGCTTTATGAAGTCATGTTTCGATCAGTGTAAAGCTTCATCGAGTCATTTTCACTGTGCAGAGCTTTATTAAATCGTGTTTCGCGCTGTGTAGCTATATCAAGTCATGTTTCTCTCTGTGTAGAGCGTCGTCCTGCCTCTGTGTGTAGCTTTATCAGGTCATAAAAGCTGACTTTACAACTCGAGTTAGGTATTTTTTTTCCTGGCAATTGTCACTGTTTGGGCACACTCTTTCTGTTCCCTGGCATCTTCTCTCTCTTTACTCCCCTCCGTCTCTCTTTCGTTTCTTCCACCTTTAACTCCATTCTTCACCCTCCCCTCGTGCTCTTTCCCCTCTCTCTCTCCTTTTCATTATTCCTCTTCTCTCTTCTCTCACCGCATTTCTGCCCCTTTACACTCACTCCCGCTCCCCTCTCGCATTTTACTGCGCCGAGAAAAGTTCAGCGCAGTCTGATATTCTTGCTTTTTACGCTGGAAGTTAGAGTGGTGACGGCGCTCCAACAGCCACACCACGCAGCCACCGGTCAACTGCTCGCAAATGGTCACCACAAGCCTTTAGTGGACGAGGCTTTGCACTGTAGCAGTGGATAAAGTTCACCTTTTAGTCACACGTCGACTTGTGAACGTTCGCCTTGATTGGTGAACGTTCAGTGAATGGCTTTTTGTAGTATACTTTAGCTGTGCTCACCTAATTGTACTCACCTACCGGGAGTTATTCTCACTTGCTTTTGTTTTCAGGAGTTGAGTTGGAGGTCTTGTCCACGCCTCTTAAATTTTATCGACCAGTTTTACTAATTCCTGGTCTCTAACGCCTTGATCATACCTACTCTTGAAATTGTTTATGGTGTTTTATCGTGTGCTTTGTCCAGCACGCATGTTGAAAACAACTAAGCGAAAATATATTGATGGATGCGAATTGAGCCGAGTGATCCCTAAAAAATTGCCATCATGGGATTTACCTCGTGTGATTCCTTAAGTGTAGAGAGTTTAATGATGCTAATGGCTTCAGTTTTTTTAAACGGTATCTGAACAGTTTTCCTGAGAATCATTGCCTTAGGATGTTCCGAGAATTTTCTTTTAAGATTCCCAAAGAACCTATATGCTTTTGGATGTTACAATTTTTTTTTTTTTACCATCGGATGTTTCAGAAACATTTGCTTCAGGATCCCCAAGAAATGTCAACGTCTGGATCAGTCTAAGATCTGCATCGAAATGTCGTAGTGACGATAATTGGAAAGAAAGGCACAAGTTGAAGGACGAGTTTTTATTGGGTCATTTCGGTCTGTGGAGAGTTTTATCATGCCACGACTCCGTGAAGGTCAACGCACTGTACAACCATACAGTGTCCCACTAAAAAAAAGCTTGCTTTACCGCCTTATTTTTCTTCAATAGCTGTTATACGTCCTGTGCTCATTTCAAGGCCTAGCCCTACGGCAGGCTATGGCAGGCTACGACAGGAGCGACTGCTGGTCTGAGTGCTTTCACAGTGATGCTGGATAACGTGATTAACTGCCAGCGATACTCCAACACAGCGCTGTGATTTACTGCGATTGTCTCTCTCAAACAAAGCAATGTGATTAACTACAAGTTAGCTTTAACATACTAGTATGTAATGTTTGTTTTCTGTAATTTAACGTAACTGACGCCGGAATGGGATAGGCATTTTGTCATTTGTTAATTACTTTTACAAAGGAATGAAACTTTTCTCGTATTTGTAATGTTGTTTACAAACGAAGCATTAGTTTTTCACTTTAAGTAGTTTAATGCGTCAAAAACAGTGTGTTACCTGGAGTTTACCTGGAGAGAGTTCCGGGGGTCAACGCCCCCGCGGCCCGGTCTAGGACCAGGCCTCATGGTGGATCATTGCCTGATCAGCCAGTCTGTTACTGTTGGCCGCACGCAAACCGACGTACGAGCCACAGCCCGGCTGGTCAGGTACTGACTTTAGGTGCTTGTCCAGTGCCTGCTTAAAGACAGCCAGGGGTCTATTGGTAATCCCCCTTATGTATGCTGGGAGGCAGTTGAAGAATCTTCGGTCCCTGACACTTATTGTGTTGTCTCTTATCGTGCTAGTGGCACCCCTGCTTTACATTGGGGGGGGTGGATGTTGCATCGTCTGCCGAGTCTTTTGCTTTCATAGAAAGTGATTTTCGTGTGCAAGTTTGGTACTAATCCCTCTAGGATTTTCCAGGTGTATATAATCATGTATCTCTAACGCCTGCGTTCTAGGGAGTACAGGTTTAGAAACTTCAAGCGTTCCCAGTAATTGAGGTGTTTTATCGCAGTTATGCGTGCCGTGAAGGTTCTCTGTACAATTTCTAGGTCGGCAATTTCACTTGCCTTGAAAGGTGCTGTTAGTGTGCAGCAATATTCCAGCCTAGATAGAACAAGCGACCTGAAGAGTCATCATGGGCTTGGCATCCCTAGTTTTGAAGGTTCTCATTATCCATTCTGTCATTTTTCTAGCAGATGTGATTGATACAATGTTATGGTCTTTGAAGGTGAGATCTTCCGACATGATCACTCCCAGGTCTTTTACATTAGTTTTTCGCTCTATTGTGTTGTTGGAATCTGTTTTATACTCCGATGTAGTTTTAATGTCCTCACGTTTTCCATATCGGAGTAATTGAAATTTCTCATCATTGAATTTCATATTGTTTTCTGCGGTCCATTTAAAGATTTGGTTGATGTCATCCAGAATCAGTTTAATCCTTGTTAATTATTACCAATATCAGATTTATTTACAGGTGAAATCTGAGAACTTCGGTTTTCTTCTGGGGGTTTCTTTTTTGAGAGAGAAAATTGGGTGCAAGGCATCACCTTCGATAAGCATCAGTCGATTTTTGTTGTAGTGTTGTAGCTGTCATAAACGATGAGCCCTCAGTGGAATACTTGACGATATTACACCGTCCTAAAGTTCCACAGCTCAGACTGACTGATAACACTTGGTGTCATTAAAACATCCTGTATGATGGAATATGACAGGGACATATAGATGGTTTTTGTTTCCACTGTGTAATTGTCAAACAGAGTAGAGTAGCAGCAAACAACTGATGCACACAACATTGTTTATTAATAAAATAAAAAGACTTGGAGTTGTAAGGTGGATGTTAGTCTGCACGACGTGGGGAGAGTCTAATATCATACTTTGATTACTCTTGTTGGGGAACCTCATGAAATAAGGCTCCTGAAATTGTCATGATATGAGTGAGCGAATGAAACTTTCCTAGTTTATGGTTATAATTATTTGATTTATCTAGGTCAGAGCTGTATGACCCCGGTGGTTTAGTGCTTAGTTTTGATTTAAAATAATAATAATAATATAATATATATATATATATATATATATATATATATATATATATATATATTTATTTATTTATTTATTTATTTATTCAAGACTTCCGGTATTAACTGTATTACTGGGAAATGTTGAATGCGTTTGAATTTGGAAATGTTTAGACTAGTCATTACGTGATATGAAAGTCACATAGTACCGAGTTGAAAAATAGTTTGATCATTCCATAATTAGAATTGCGTATTCGGGAATTTGTTGAACATTTTTCCAGTTACCGGGGCTAATATTATGTGTTATTGATGAGGCTTGCTCGGTGTTGATTGAGTCAATGTAGTTTGCATTAGTCCGCTTGTGTGTTTGTGTGATCGTGTGATTGTGTGTTTGTGTGAGGCACAAACTAAAATAAATTGTATTATAATTTAATGGACGCGTATTCGCAGGCTCGCACGTACACACACACACACACACAAACACACACACACACACACACACACACACACACACACAAAACCCCTGGGAACAGACTCGTCACACCTGATCAGCATTAAACAGAGGAACACAGAAGAAGGAGCTCAGGATATATACTCCTTGAAGTGCATCTTTTCGTGTATATACTGTAAGAGCTTACTTTAAATCTTGAATTTAGGGATTAAAGTATTCTTAACTGGTGAAAAAAATGACGGGCAGATTAAATGACCCTCGTGTAGTCGATAGGTTTTAAACTCATTAAAGCAACATGATAGTGCTCATTCCCCCACAAAACACATACAGGCGACGGCATATAGCTAATAGGTCACTGTATAAGCCAAGATTCGGAGGAGATATGATCAGAGCGCACAAGATACTCAGTAGTATGTAAACAGTCAGCAAAATGCTAGACTAACGCACTTGCTTAAGTTATTCAACACACATCAAGAAGGTTTCATTGATGCTGCCTTTGAATACTTTACCTTTGAAGAGTTTCGTGAGTTTCTCTACTCTCTGAGCCCGGCCATGGGCCAGGCTCGTCTGGTGCTTACCTGGTCAACCAGGCTCTTGCTGCTGGAGGCCCGCTGAACCACATATCCATCACAGCCTGGTTGATCTGGCACCTGGGCTTTTGATCCAAGGGATTACAGATATTTTCAACCTTCCTTGGATCAAACCAGTTTGTCTGTTTACCAAATTTAACCAAAAGTAATGTAAAATAACCAATTACAACATAAAATAATCAATTATAACAGAACATAACCAATTATGAAATAACTAATTATAAAATACATTAACCGACTACAGCATAAAATAACCAAATATAAAATGCAATAGCCAATTATAACATACAATAACCAGATATAACATAAAATAACGAGATATAACATACAATAACCAAATAAAATATGCAATAACCAATTATATAATAATGAATTATACCATAAAATAACGAGTCTTAACCAATTATAATATACAATAAACAATTATGCAATGAACAATTATAACATACAATGAACAATTATAACATACAATGAACAATTATAACATACAATGAACAATTATAATATAGAATAACAGTAATCCTGCATATAGACTCATACGGGTGGGGTTTGAAACCATGGCGAGGGAGTCATGCAACTCCTGTAGATGGGGGGGGGGGGGAGGGGTAATCAGATTTGATCCAAATCAGAGGAGGATAGATCTACTCCATCGGATCTTGAGCCCTAGACCCTTAACGGGTCCTGGAACACTGGACTAGGAGGCAGAGTGAGCTGGTCCTGTCAAAGAAAATTTATTAGGAATATTTAAATGTCTTTTTTTTTTCTTCTTTATTTTGGGCGAAACCTCGTCGGAGAGGTTTCGCCTTCGCTACGTGTCTTCCGGCTCCTTGTTATTCATTACTAGAACTACACTACCATCAACTGCACTACCAACAACTATACTACCAACAACTACACTACCATCAACTGCACTACCAACAACTACACTACCAACAACTACACTACCAACAACTACACTACCAACAACTACACTACCAAGGACTACACTACCAAGGACTACACTACCAAGGACTACACTACCAACTACACTACCAACAACTACACTACCAACAACTACACTACCAACAACTACACTACCAACAACTGTACTACCAAGAACTACACTACCATAAACTACACTACCAACAACTACACTACCAACAACTACACTACCAACAACTACACTACCAACAACTACACTACCAACAACTACACTACCAACAACTACACTACCAACAACTACACTACCAACAACTACACTACCAACAACTACACTACCAACGACTACACTACCAACAACTACACTACCAACAACTACACTACCAACAACTACACTACCAACAACTACACTACCAACAACTACACTACCAACAACTACACTACCAACAACTACACTACCAACAACTGTACTACCAAGAACTACACTACCATAAACTACACTACCAACAACTACACTACCAACAACTACACTACCAACAACTACACTACCAACAACTACACTACAGACAACTGTACTACCAAGAACTACACTACCATGAACTACACTACCAACAACTGTACTACCAAGAACTACACTATCAACAACTACACTACCAACAACTACACTACCAAGAACTACACTAACAACAACTGTACTACCAAGAACTACACTACCATGAACTACACTACCAACAACTGTACTACCAAGAACTACACTACCATGAACTACACTACCAACAACTGTACTACCAAGAACTACACTACCAACAACTACACTACCAACAACTACACTACCAACAACTACACTACCAACAACTGTACTACCAAGAACTACACTACCATGAACTACACTACCAACAACTACACTACAAACTACTGCACTACCAACAACTACACTACCAACAACTGTACTACTAAGAACTACACTACCAACAACTGTACTACCAACAACTACACTACCAACAACTGTACTACCAACAACTGTACTACCAACAACTGTACTACCAACAACTACACTACCAACAACTACACTACCAACAACTACACTACCAACAAGTACACTACCAACAACTGTACTACCAACAACTACAATACCAACAACTACACTACCAACAACTACACTACCAACAACTACACTACCAACAACTGTACTACCAACAACTACACTACCAACAACTGTACTACCAACAACTACACTACCAACAACTGTACTACCAACAACTGTACTACCAACAACTGTACTACCAACAACTACACTACCAACAACTACACTACCAACAACTACACTACCAACAACTACACTACCAACAACTGTACTACCAACAACTACACTACCAACAACTGTACTACCAACAACTACACTACCAACAACTGTACTACCAACAACTGTACTACCAACAACTGTACTACCAACAACTACACTACCAACAACTACACTACCAACAACTGTACTACCAACAACTACACTACCAACAACTGTACTACCAACAACTGTACTACCAACAACTGTACTACCAACAACTGTACTACCAACAACTGTACTACCAAGAACTACACTACCATGAACTACACTACCAACAACTGTACTACCAAGAACTACACTACCAACATCTACACTACCAACAACTACACTACCAAAAACTACACTACCAACAACTACACTACCAACAACTACACTACCAACAACTACACTACCAACAACTGTACTACCAACAACTACACTACCAAAAACTACACTACCAACAGCTACACTACCAACAACTACACTACCAACAACTACACTACCAACAACTGTACTACCAACAACTACACTACCAAAAACTACACTACCAACAGCTACACTACCAACAACTACACTACCAACAACTACACTACCAACAACTGTACTACCTACAACTACACTACCAAAAACTACACTACCAACAACTACACTACCAACAACTACACTACCAACAACTACACTACCAACAACTACGCTACACTACTCGTGGAGATATGAGCAGGTATGATACAGACTCCATATAAGTGGAGGCAACATTAGGTATGATACAGACTCCATATAAGTGGAGGCAACAGTAGGTATGATACAGACTCCATATAAGTGGAGGCAACAGTAGGTATGATACAGACTCCATATAAGTGGAGGCAACAGTAGGTATGATACAGACTCCATATAAGTGGAGGCAACAGCAGGTATGATACAGACTCTATATAAGTGGAGGCAACAGTAGGTATGATACAGACTCCATATAAGTGGAGGCAACAGTAGGTATGAGAGAGCCCAGGGGGCATGAAACTAATTACGGCAGTCGATTAAAGGATAAGAGGAGGGGTCCAGGAGGTAGAGCTTTACTCATCCTCCTTCCCTTCAAGCACAGCTACACACATTCAGTAAGCAAGTTCACTGTACACTTAGGATCTCTCTCTCTCTCTCTCTCTCTCTCTCTCTCTCTCTCTCTCTCTCTCTCTCTCTCTCTCTCTCTCTCTCTTTCTCTCTCTCTCTCTCTCTCTCTCTCTCTCTCTCTCTCTCTCTCTCTCTCTCTCTCTCTCTCTCTCTCTCTCTCTCTCTCTCTCTTTCTCTCTCTCTCTCTCTCTCTCTCTACCTCTTTATCTCCCTCTCCCTCTCTATCTCTCTCTCCGAAAATATCAACAAAACCACCACAATACCATATAGCCACTGAAGCCGCAATCCTCGGTCATTCTTCATAATACCATTCTCCTTTTTTATCAATTATTCCTATTGTATTCGGTGGCTGGAGAAGAGCCAGAGCAGGAAGATACTAGGAGGAGGAGACGTGAAGTAGGAGGTGGCGTTGGTGACGACTGGAGCAGAGCCAGAGTAGGAGTGAAGGGACGGGGAAGGGGGCAGGAGATGAGAGGAAGGAGGGTGAAAATAGGAGAGGATAGAATAAAGGCAGAGGAGGAGGAGTATGGAAAAAGAAGAGAGTATAGAAAGGCAGAATTGGCGGTAATGAATACCGAAGGGGAGCCAGAGAAGGAAGAGGAAGGTACAGGAAGATTAAGACGTTAAAGAAGGGAGAGAGAGAGAGAGTACATGGGAGTACGTGGGAAAGACATCAAAGGACTTTAAACTTCACACAGAGGTTATCTGCTGAGAAGAACTATCTATTTCTGTCTAGACTGAGGACCTTTATTTATTACATAGGTGTCTGAGACAAGGATAGTAGAAGAGAAGTCTTTCTTCCCACCCTTCATACCATAGTGAAAAATATATCATGAACGGCATGGGCTACAACTCTCTCTATTTATTCGTACTGTTTCTATTGTACTCGTACTGTTTATACTGTACTCGCACTGTTTATAATGTACTTGTACTGTTTTACTGTACTTGTACTGTTTATACTGTACTAGTACTGTTTATACTGTACTCGCACTGTTTATAATGTACTTGTACTGTTTATACTGTACTTGTACTGTTCATATTGCCACTCACAGAGCTTTGTACTCCAGTGGTTCTAATTCTGCTCACCACCAGTTCTAGACGCTGTGGTGCAATTAGACGCTCAACACTACTACCATGACTACCACAACCACCAAAGTTAAAACTGCGTCTACCACTCGTATCGTAGTTAACTTGCTTGGTTCATTGTCCACTGACCATCCTGACGAAGTTACTAAACAAGCATCTGGAATCTTTTGACTTCGATTTGCCCCAGCAAAGAACCTTGTTAGCGCAGTGCCTTGTTCTTCAATGACGTTTTTTTTCATTCTGCTATGATTATAATTGTAAGAACCGCTTTCCACATTGCTGTTGCATGTCTTGCCTCAGTGTTTCATTTTAGCTTTTTCATTGTGAAATTCAAACCGTTCTTCGTGTTTATGTACATCAGAATGATTCATTATCTTAAAAATTAGAAAAGAATTTATGTTACCAATGAGAGATAAAAGGATGAGTGCTATCAATCTTACTTCATATGATTTTTTTATAGTTATGGTATATTCTCAGGTCTATCTTCGTCTTTTATGTAATTTGGAGACCTAAACTGGATGGCATATTCGAAATGTGGTGTAATGAGTGCATTAGCGAGAGAGAGAGAGGAGAGAGAGAGAGAGAGAGAGAGAGAGAGAGAGAGAGAGAGAGAGGGAGAGAGAGCTGGAGAGAGAGAATATGATACTGACAATAACACTTGCTTCGGGGGGAAACACCTTTATATTCCTCATGACTCCTGTTCATGAGTATAGGGCGTCGGAAAGGGTTGTGACTGGTTTGTATATGTGTGCTTACCTGTGTTTGCTGCAGAGGGGGAGTCGAGCTACAGCTCTTTGGCTTTCCTCTTTACCCTTTCTGGACCACAAGTTGTCTGGTGAGATGCATTCCTAACCTCTTGGGCACTGTCGAATTAAATTTTCAATTCACCTATGGAGCTCGCCTCTACCACCTCCTGGTCTAATGTATTCCAATTTCTTGGTTGGAAGGCGGAGTGCCGGCAAATACACTTACTGGCCACTTTATTAGGTATACCCTTCTAGTACTGGGTAAGGGTCCCCTTTGCCTCCAGGACAGCCTGACTTCATCGTGACATGGATTCAACAAGGTGCTGGAAACATTCTTTAGAGATTCTGGCCCATGTCGACATGACAGCCATCTCGCATTTGCTGCAAATTTGTCGGCTGCACATTCATGCTGCAAATGTCCCGTTCCACCAAATCCCAAAGATTTACGCCAAATTTTGACCCTACCATCTGTGTGTCGCAATATGCAGATAGTGAAGTCAGACCAGGCGACTTTTTTCCGATCTTCAACTGTCCAGTTTTGATGAGTCTGTGCCCAGTGTAGCCTCGTTTCTTGTTCATGGCTGACAGGAGTGGACCCCAGTGTAGTTTTCTGCTGCTATAGCCCATCCACTTCAAGGAACGACGTGTTGTGTGTTGAGCTCATTCTGACATACGAGTATCTGCTATATTGTGATCCTGTCTCCTCTACCAATTAATTTTCTTGAAATCGTGAGTCTTAAGATTTTTACGTCTACGTAACAGCTTAGGATTTCTAAGCCTCGTGGACAGAACTGCTGAAAAAAAAAATTGAATTTCTCGACTTCTCATACGTGTTTGGGAGCTTCAGCCACTTCCATGGGATCCCACTCGTCATGTCTACCCATCCTGACATATATATTCATTGACCAACACCCTATCGTCTCATTTTCCATAAGTATTCTTTCATCTATTGTAGTACCTTTCCATTTACCTCTGTATGCTCTTCTAGAATAGGAATCAATCCCTGATGTTGTACACTTGTGAAAGTCTTTTTTTAATAGTTCTCTATTTCCAGTTAAATTTGTCACCCTGTCGTGGGTTTGTGGAAATACACTACCCATGTATTTCCTGTTCTTCAACACTACCTGTGTATTTCCTGTACTTCAACACTACCTGTGTATGTCCTGTACTTCAACACTACCTGTGTATTTCCTGTTCTTCAACACTACCTGTGTATTTCCTTGCTTCAACACTACCTGTGTATTTCCTGTACTTCAACACTACCCATGTATTTCCTGTACTTCAACACTACCCGTGTATTTCCTGTACTTCAAAACTACCCGTGTATTTCCTGTACTTTAACACTACTCGTGTACTTTCTTGCTTAAACGTTCGTGTCGCATTTACCGTTTTCCATATTTTTGGTAGCTGCTAAGTTTCTAATTCCCTGTTCGTGATTTTGGCTATCGTGCACACATTGCTTCAGCTCCATCTTCCAGAATGCATGAAACTACACTATAGGGTTATATTTATTTGACTGAACTCAGTTAACTTAAAGTTTGCTTCCTTCATGATGTAATGATGTTTACCAGTGTTCTCCCGGATTTCACGGAGACCAGCTCCTTGAATCGTCTGTTCGTCTCCGAGAAGACTTCCTTGTCATTTCATTCTGTGTCTTCATAACTGTGTTGTTGTGACGGAATTCATACATGCGCAAACAACTCATTAAGATAGTTATCAGTCCATAAAATTGCAAGCAGTTTGGTGTAGCTTAAGATATCAACTGTTCCCTGTGATCTTATTTCACCATAGACAATGACCAGTGGAGTGTTTACGTTGGGGAAACTTCTAAGCTTTGCTAAGCTATTAAAAACAGTGGGGCCCAGTCAAAGAGCCGACAACAGGACAGGCATGGGGCAGATGATATAATTATTAAACTAACTTAAACTAGTCTTCCTTCTGATGTGGCTCAATAGAAGTTTCGGCTACAACTTGACCTTCGCCGCTTTGTCGTTCTCATATTGCGGATTCACTTTTCTGTTCGCTCGCTTCTTTTTTCTTTACGTTTCTTTGCTTTATGTGGGTTTTCCTTGCTCTGGCACTTCTTCACTCTCATCTTTGGGTGAAAAATGAGTTATCTCCGGTTTTCTCGTTGCTGCCTCTCAACTTCTGGTGTGACTTTCTCCTCTTGGCACTTTCTCTTAGGTAATACATCAACTTAAATGTTGTCTTTCCTCCAGTTTCTCTTTTCAGTTGCGCTTCGTTCACGAAAGTTTTTCAGCCTTGCGTAATCCCGTCTTTCTGTAGTCTGGTTTAATTCTCCTCCCGCGTTTAGCACTCTGCCTCTTAGATCATGAGTAAAGAGGAGTCACGCAGAAGAGTCATGTCCCCAGCGTTATTCCTCTCCTCGATGTCACACAGCTCTCCCACGTCGTTTATTTTTTGCATGTAAGTTCCTTCACTTCAGTAAGGTATACACAGACATCTCCGTAACTTTCATACTTATACACACACACACACGCGCGCGCGCGACGTAGTGGAAGCAGGAACCATACATAGTTTTAAGACGAGGTTTGATAAAGCTCATGGAGCAGGGAGAGAAAGGACCTAGTAGCAATCAGTGAAGAGGCGGGGCCAGGAGCTATGACTCGACCCCTGCAACCACAAATAGGTGAGTACAAATAGGTGAGTACACACACACACACAAACACCTACGGTAAAATTCCTCTCCCACTATAACTCTTATAAGAGACACACACACACTCTCCCTCCCTCCCTCCCTCCCTCCCTCCCTCTCTCTCTCTCTCTCTCTCTCTCTCTCTCTCTCTCTCTCTCTCTCTCTATGAAGACCTCCCTCCGTAACATGTACAAGACAACCAATTTCTGCATACCTTCTCTCGAAACCTTTACTCCTTTCACCCTATCTCCCTTCCTCCTCCTTCTCCTTGCTTCACTCCCTCACCCTGCAACGTGACTAGCCTGCCCCTCACTGGTTTTCCAGGCACCGTCAGTTTGCCAATGGTCTCCCGACGGTAAATAATATATTACTCTCTCTCTCAGCCCAGCAAGGAGGACCCACCCATTATGTCTGGTTGTGGGAGTGTTACTTCTGCATCCTGGAGGATGGAGAAGCTTCTGGTCCTTGTGTGGGAGTGTTACTTTACCATCCTGGAGGATGGAGAAGCTTCTGGTCCTTGTGTGGGAGTGTTACTTTACCATCGTCGAGGATGGAGAAGCTTCTGGTCCTTGTGTGGGAGTGTTACTTTACCATCGTCGAGGATGGAGAAGCTTCTGATCCTTGTATGGGAGTATTACTTTACCATCCTGGAGGATGGAGAAGCTTCTGATCCTTGTGTGGGAGTGTTACTTTACCATCCTGGAGGATGGAGAAGCTTCTGGTCTTCGTTGTGTAAACTATTCCTTGGTATTTTCCCTTTGTCCACCGGTTTTGGCCTAATTTTGGTTAATTAACCAGAGTAATTACCTCTCATTATTTATGCACAACAAATACACACATACACATGAACCCACACACAGAGTGACCTAGTAGAGACCAATGAAGAGGCGGAGCCAGGAGCTATGAATCGGCCCCTGCAACCACAATTAGGCGAGTACACTCACACACATAGAATAGGTAAAACTTGCGATTTTGGCTTAAATAGCAACGCTCTTCTTGTCAAATAAGGCAAGCGAAAAATTGTGTATGCAATAATTTCGCAAAACTCATTCTGAACCTAACGAAAAAAAATATAATTCGCTGTGTTTCTTTATTATTAAATGATTGTAAACTTATCTAAAATATATTTAGTTGGATTAGGCTAAATTAAATTGCGCTTGTTATAATAAGGTTAGGTAAGTTTTTTAAGGATCTTTTTGGTACAAAATTATTAATTTTTACATTAACATAAATGAAAAAAAATATATCCTTAAACGTATAAATTTTTTTGTTAGAAAAGACTTAATTTTAAATGAGTTCTTGCTAATTGACTAGTTTTATCTATTCAGCACGACACACACACACACACACTATATATATATATATATATATATATATATATATATATATATATATATATATATATATATATATATGAGAGAGAGTTTGGGGCTTTGCTGTCATTCCAGTTAGGCAATGGTTGACCAGGTACGACAGACACTCCTGAGTGATTGATTTGTGTCAGACCTTCTGCAACACTCTCTGGTATTAAGGGTTCCCCCTCCTCTAACCTCCCGACGACCCTCTCTCTCCCTCTCACACTGTTGACCTGATGTATTTCCCCCTCACCCCTTCATTCCATTCTTCCCCCCCACCTCTTCCTCTCTCCCACTGCTGACTTAATGGAATCCTAGTGGTGGTTTAGTCGGGTTTGATCTTATAAACTAGCTTTGGTGAACAGTAAAATAATGACGTTCTTCGTATTTCCGTTTCCAATATTTTATTTTATTTCGCTGTTGAAAAAAAGTCGATGAAGGAACTAAGGCGCAGAACCGATGGTTTAACTGGAACATCAAAGACTCGACCGAGAAGCAAAACAGCGCAAGAAAAATCGGAATAGAAAGGACGAGAGAGGACAAAGAGGTAAGCAGAATAACCAAAAATAAATATGCTAGGATAAGAAGGGAGTACGAGTTTGCAGTGACAAACCATCAAAGGTGAACTCCCGCTCGGCCAAATAAGAAGTACAACAGGTAAGACGGAGGGAGGAGTACGCAGGAGACGACACAGAGAGAATGGAAGAACTGAGAAGAAATTTCAGTGTTTCATTCAATGGAAAGAAAGGAACAGAGACAGGAAGCACTAGAGAAGAGACTGAATAGAGGAAAGTGGATAGAATCCATTCGTTACAGGGGTAAGTAAAAAGAAATGCTGAGAGAAGTGGACACAACGAAAGGAATGAAACCTGATAGCATATCCCTATGGGTTTTTTTATTAAAAAGCAAAACCTCTGAGTGATCCTATAGCTAAAACCTATGGGTGTGTAAAGACTGCCGCTTTAAAAAGTGTAAATATCCTTCATGCATAAATAGGGAAAAAAAAGCACTCAACTACAGGTCAATAGCACTAACATGTGCAAAACTAACCACAGTGAAAAATAGCAATATTCTAAGTGCTTTCGTAATTTCTTGCATTATCAAGGAACAGTAAAAATAATAGGACAACAGAAGATCACCTCACATATGACTTTACTCATGAGTAAGATCGTATCTGTGATATGCCCTCACATGTGAGGTCACACGTGAGGTCATGTATCTTAGCATTATTAGTCTTCCTATTATTTTTCTGTTCCTTAATAATGTGAAAAATCACGAAAGCGCTCGAAATATTACTATATTTCACTGTAGTTATTTTTCCCGTGATCTTATTGTACCATTGACAATGACCAGAAAAATGTATTATCAGGATGAGGGTGGTGGAATGCTTACGTAGGAGAAACGTCGAAGCAGAAAACCAGCAAGGCTTCAGGATGCGAAGTCATGACAGATGAAGTTCTATAACAGAATAGTGAAGCTGACGCGAGGAGGAGAGAGACTGGCAGAGTGCATATTCCTTGACTGAAGTAAAGTAAATAACACTGTGCCAGACCGCGAAGTGAATAACAAACTAGAAGATTAGGCAGAGGTCCACGATAACAAGTGATCCAATGCACTGAGGAATTCATGGCAAAGAAAAAACGAAGAGTGACGGTTAAAAAAATAAACATAACGAAGTTAGAAAACAAAATTAAATGGGAAGACTTGGTAACAATGTATAAGAAATTCGGAGAATTCGACAAAGGTGATTTGGAAAGACATTTTTTTTCTCAGTTTGAGAAAATGGAGATGAATACATTGGGAAATATTTCTGAAGTATTAAGATGGTGAGATATTGGAATGTGCTGAATGAGGAAGTGAAAGAGGCAAATTCCATATTCAGTTCCAAGATTAGATTTTTTAGGGCTCAACAGACCAGGGCTCAGTAATGCAAGCCTACTGAAGGATAAGAAGGAGAGCAAGACAGTTACAGCAATAGACTTTATAATATTACAACTTTTCACCTTCATGAGGCTTCATCAAGCACACGATGTACATAAAAAATGGTGTATATAGTACCGAAAGGTAATCACATCTAGACAATGCCGTTCCCATTCTGTTATTTTGCCTTCACAGTAATTGTGCTTGTCTTCAGTTCATTCGAGGTGAATGTGTGTTCTGTGTGTCATCCACTTTGCAACATATTTAAGTTCCCGTAATAGTCTCGAACTCCCTGACTCTCTCACCTATATGTACACGGTCATATCTCCCACAATGGATGCTGTAAACACTCCCTGTGACTGTGTTCTTGATGGGGTGAGGCGCCCCTGCTGCATTACTTAGTGGTTTTCGTGGTGATGGCCGCAACACTCATGTCAGCTGTCAGGAGCAGAGAGATGGTGGAAGCGGCTGTCTGTCTGAGAGATGGAATTAATCGTCGATCAGTGGTGGTGTTCTCTCTGAGGTTTGTAAATGTGCTAAGATCTTTGTGTTTTTTTCCAGAAGAGAACAGCGTGTTTGGGAAATTTCAAGGCAACAGAACCATTGTTTGTAAATTAGTCAAGAAGGTACCCAGTTCTACAATTGATGAAAGCGAATATAAGATGTCTACGACCATGGCTCTTTTTGTTATGTCATTCATTGTGAGGGTAATAGTGGATTAAGCCCTCTATATCGACAGGCTTTCTGTGGACTTTGCATTCTAAGTTATCATTGTCCTTGATTATGGATATCAAGAATAGGTACGAAGTCGTCTTACTTTACTTAAAAAGTGAATTGTAAAGAAGGGTAAATCTGGATGAGTTGACCCTTGATAGTGTGAAGGTTGAAATGTTTTGCCACGATGATCAAGACATCATCAATATGCTTAAGCCACCTGATGGGGCGTGAGTTGATCTTTTTTGAATCTGTCCGAAATCAGTGGAGAACCCATAGCAATTCCAAAAATAATTGTTATAAAAGGGATCCTCGAAATAAAACAAGTTGAAGGTCACACAGAACAGAAAAAGAAACCAATCGCAGAAACAATCTTGAAGCAACACTTGAAGCAACACTTGAAGCACAGATAAACAGAACCTGGCATCAGTAGACTTGGACCTCACCTACTCACACCTGACATCTGAGGCTGTAAGCATCACCTTAGACAGACGTCCCTCACGGTGTGACTACTTTTCTATACTAATATCGATTTTTTGCATATTTCATAAAGTGAAATTAATAAAGCCTCTTCTAGGCGAAACGTCGTAATAATGAAAGGTTTCATTTTAATATATATGTCTTTTTTCCACCATTTATGGGCTCACAGCTCTACTCCAGCTGAAGGTCAAGAGATGAGACCTGGTGCAAAGTATAGAACCCCAGTGAAAACAACTCGGCAAATAAATATAGGTGAGTGTTTAAATACACACACACATACACACACACACACACACACACACTTACACTCACACACAAGCATGCACACATACAGAATCCATGCATAGTTTTAAGAATAAGTATGACTGGGTTCATGCAGCGAAGAGAGACTTAACCCAGTGGCGACCATTAGGAGAGGTGGGGGGGGGGCAAGAGCTGAAATTCGACCCCTACAACCACAATTAGGTGAGTACACATACCCACATACCTGGAGGAGTTCATGGTGGTATGAGAGTATGTGCCTACTGACATACTCTCAGGGACAGCACTCGCTGAGGACACACACACACACACACCACAGACACCTCCGTGTCTCGAGGCGCACAATATCAATCACAATCAAAGGCCTCGTTCGTATAGACAAGCAGGAGTATGTTATAATGATTCTCCCACAGATCATCCTCTCTCTCTCTCTCTCTCTCTCTCTCTCTCTCTCTCTCTCTCTCTCTCTATCTATCTATCTAACTATTTATCAATCTATCTATCTATTTATCTATCTATCTCTATCCATTTATCTATTTTCTCTCTCTCACTTCACTAAGCGAGGGGCTTGGACATCCAGCAGGCGGGTGTGTGAGTGTTAGGTAGCAGTATGGACGCTAGTGGTTTTTATTAATTGACGTGATGTTGAAGTGTGAGCAATGTAACATTTATGAAGGGATTCAGGGAAACCTGTTATTTGGACTTGAGTCCTGGAGGTGGAAGTATAGTGCCTCCACTTTGGAGTAGTGGGGGAATATTTGCAGTTTGTAGGACCATCTGGACTGCAGTATTTGAGCGGCTCAGGCAAAACAGTGATGGAGTGAATGATGGTGAAAATATTTTCTTTTTTTTTTAGGGTCAACCTGCCTCGGGGTAGGTATATATATATACATCATATATATCATCATACAGAGACATTTAAAAAATTAATTTTAACGTTTTCATATATCAATATATATGCACGGGGCCCAAAGCCATTCCATATAGGCTCAGAATATATGCAGTAGGCCTAAAATATTGTCATATGCGGAAACTGGTATATTATAGGTTTACATTTCAAATGAATTTTAGTAATGTTGATATTAGATTTACTAGTTTTGTATAGAAGAGTGAGAGGGAGAAAAAAGGGAGAGAGGGAGAAAAGAGGGAAATGAGGGGATAAAGAGCTTAAAACGAGATAAATAAATGAGAGAGAGAAAGAAAGAGAGAAAGAGAGAGAGAAAGAGAGAGAGAGAGAGAGAGAGAGAGAGAGAGAGAGAGAGACAGAGACAGACAGACAGACAGAGAGAGAGAGAGAGAGAAAGAGATGAGAGAGAGAGACGGAAAATGCGTTTATATCAAATATATGATGAAAACGACTGTGTTTAGTACCCATAACTTCCTTCAGCTTCTCTCTAACACTCTCCATCCTCCCTCACCTCTTCATTATCTTCCTAACATCCTCCGTCACCTCTTCATTATCTTCCTAACATCCTCCGTCACCTCTTCATTATCTTCCTAACATCCTCCCTCACCTCTTCATTATCTTCCTAACATCCTCCCTCACCTCTTCATTATCTTCCTAACATCCTCCCTCACCTCTTCATTATCTTCCTAACATCCTCCCTCACCTCTTCATTATCTTCCTAACATCCTCCCTCACCTCTTCATTATCTTCCTAACATCCTCCCTCACCCTCTTCATTATCTTTCCCTAACATCCTCCCTCACCTCTTCATTATCTTCCTAACATCCTCCCTCACCTCTTCATTATCTTCCTAACATCCTTCCTCACCTCTTCATTATCTTCCTAACATCCTCCCTCACCTTCCATAACACCCTCTACTTCTCATCAACCTGTAAATGATAGATCGGCCTAATCATCATCAAAATTTGCACAAATGATCTCGAATTAGAGCCAGCTTCTTTATACGCAAAGCTCACTCATGACCCGAAATTGCGGAAACAAGACATTCGTTGCAGATTGTTGATTAAATATAATGAAATGCAATTTAAATATTGTGGCAGTGTTTGACATAAATATAAAATGTTTGAAAAGCCATTGATCGAGATAAGAAAAGTGAACGATCTTGGCGATCTACACTAAAATAAGTCTAGCTGGTAGCAAAATTAGAAGAATGTTTGGCTTTAGAGCTAGAAATTTGAAATGCTGAGCGCTAGAAACATTGTTGACGCTATAATGCTCATGTCAAGTCTCACCATGAATATATTGTTCAGGTTTGGTCCTAAAATTGCATGAAAGACGGAAATGAATTGGAGATGGCGCAGAGAAGGGCGAGAAAGATGATATTATTATCAAGAACGTATGCATATGAAGACAGATTCATGCCACTAAACCCTGTTTTGTCTCAGGCAACAGACACTACGAGATCTCATCGAGACTTTCAAGATATTTCGTAACTTACACACTTAAACATAAAGTATTTGAAGTGATAAAATAGTTTGAAACTCCGGAGCAGGAGATACAATACAAATGTATGTAAAGGCGTTTCTTTCAGCAGCTATAGAACACTGGATTAATCTTCCTTCGTTTGCTGTAAGAACAATTGCACTTCATTTTTTAATATACTGTTTGCCATGCTCTTTTAGAATATCATATTTGTATAAACGCAGTGTAGCAGCTTACACATGTCCATCCTGTAATATGGTGACCAAAACTGTGCAGCATTTATGTCCATTCCGTAATACGGTGACGAGAAGAAATGTTAGTTATGGTTGGACAAGGAAGCAGAATCCCATAGTCTACTGCAGTGACTGCTAGAACCATAAGTACATAATAGTACGTGGGCACTGCAGGTAGCAGAATGCTTTACAGTTTACAATTCAGATAATCTAGAATCTAGATAACTGAGGCATGGATACATACTTGAGGCAAGAATAGTATAACAGAAGCCTGAGGCTAAACCTTCGGCTACTCGGAATAACAAACTGACTGGGAAGAGTAGGGAGTGTAGAGTGCCAGCTTTAGTGAAAGTTTGGTATCCTGTGGATCAGGTCGGGGTGGCTGTAATGAAAGAATTGGCACTGAAATCCTGAGGTTAGTCCTTGGACTACCCAGAGCTTAGTAGAGCAGTAGTATAGGAGTTGGAATGTGGGTCTCTCTGGTTAATCCTTGGACTACCAAGGTTGTAGGAGAGCACAGCTGTAGCAGTTGTAATGGAGTGGGTACTGAAGACCTGAGGTCAGTCTGTGGACTATGTAGAGCAAAGTAGCACTAGTCTGAGGGCAGCCTAAGTACTAAGTAGTTCTAGCAAGTTTAAACGTTCAATACCACATGGGAATTCACTCACTTTTAAATGCTAGCAGAGTTTTCGGAGGGAGTTGAGAACAAATGAAAGAGCCTTTTATGCCAACTTAACCTCCTCTCTCGCTGGACAGAAGCAGCGATAACTAAGTATCACTTCAAATACTTCGAAATCTTGAAAAAGCGCTAACTAATACCGACAACGTCATATACAACGCCTCCTCGAAGACTTCTGAACAGGAAAACTCGATACAAACGGTAAAAAAGGAAAGATTTCTTGTTCTCAGTCTTTCCCGTGAACGCCACTACACCCCCTCACACTCTCACACACTCATCCCTTCTTCCCCAACACGCTCCAACCCCACCAGCTTCCAATATTGCTTCGCACGTACCCATAAAATTCATAAAAGGCTGTTTCTAGACATGTTAATACATTGCACTGCGCCTAGGCAAACCCTGGGAGGAGCATGGAGAGGCATCCTCCTGCATTGGTTATCCCCTGACTCTGGGCTATACCTGACTTATTCATATTGTTCTCTTTCCTATAGTTATTATTATTTGTGTTGCTTTTAGCAGCGGCATTGTTAATAATAATAATAATAATAATAATAATAAGAATAATATTAATAATAATAATAAGGAGGGGTGTTAATGTTGCAGTTTTGTAGCTGTAGTGTAAGCACGCCTCTGGCAAGACAGTGATGGAGTGAGTGATGATGAAAGTTTTTCTTTGTCGGGCCACCCTGCCTTGGTGGGAAACGGCCTGTGTTAATTAAAAAATATTATTATTAATATTATTAATAATAATAATTATTATTATTATTATTATTATTATTATTATTATTATTATTATTATTATTTATTATTATTATTATTATCAGAGGGAGGAGGGAAGAGAAAGAAAAGGGAAGGAGAGAAGGAGTGGAAGATGGGAAGGAGCAGGAAAAGAAGTGGAAGAAAATTAGATATTGAAAGAGAGAGAAAAAAAAGAGAGAGAGAGAGAGAGAGAGAGAGAGAGAGAGAGAGAGAGAGAGAGAGAGAGAGAGAGAGAGAGAGAGAGAAAAAAAGAATCGCTAAAAATATTTTACTTTAAAAATACAATGGGGCATTCGGCAATACATTGTTACCAGAACGCGGTCTGTTAATTTCAGGTAATTTAATTTAGTGAGGTTGATGTAGCGCCTCATTAAGGCCCTTGACAAGTTGGCAACAATACGGACGAAAAACATCGTTCACGTTTGCTCAAGTGAACAAACCGCAATTTTTATTCCTCGTAGTTCAACTCAATGTTGTCGGCAAGGAGTCTGGCTGATAATTGGTCGAGACCACAAATGGGTTGTAAGCTAACGGGGCTGCTTGATAAATGGTCTAGACGTAAATGGATTTAAATGATAATGGCAATGGTCGATAAGGAGTTTAGATGACAATGGATGTGGTTGACAAGGGGTCCGGACGTCATGGGATTAAGAGGCCAGTGGATCAGGTCAACTGGTTTACCAGGATTATGGTCAAGGAAAAATGTTGTTTGAGTAGGTTAGGTTAGGAACGATATCATCCAACAGAAAAAAACTAACTAGAAAGTTGCAAACATTAGGCCACAACAGCCCATGGAGAAGAAGAATCATCTCCAGTCCTCTTTTCAGCACGGAAAGGTCTAAGATTTTCCACAGGATACACGAAAAACTACAGATCCGAAGACAGCGAATTCCGAAAAAAGGGCTTTACTGAAAACCTAATTACTCCTGGTGTTTCTGGACCCGCCAAAAGTGTCATCCCCCGCAGATACTTCAAAGCACTGGATGATTTGGCAAATGGAGCCTCGATCCTCGTCCAACTCCTCCAAGAATTATGCTGGAGTATTCGTCATGAACTCTACCGATTACCAACAAAAACCTGAATTTCCTACTTGGTGATGGAGTTACTAACGAACCCATCTCTGAAACAAAATATGAACAATGCAACAAACAGTTTCTGATCGATATCAGATCTATCCTTAGGAAAATCTAAACATAGAAAAAAGACTTCTCCACGTGATTCTTTTCACACCCAGGCCAGCATATACAGTATATACGGTTTGCCCAAAACATAAAAACCTGGGAGCCCTATGAGACCTATCACCCACATCAAGCAGCTAGTCACTTAGGAAAGATTTTTCACAACTCTTGGGTACTATTAGCACAGCCTACCTAAAACACTTTTGAGAGATCAACAGAATCAAGGACATACAGATATGCAACAGGAAGTTACTTTGTTTCGACTTGATGTTCTTCTTCACTAGGATGGTCACAACCCAAGTTACTGACCTCCGTGTGAAAATTCATGTTAGACTCCATTTTCCCCTGCCTATACAAAATTTCCTTGGCGCCATTGAATTGTGTGTCAGTTATAACTATTTATCGTTTGAAGACTCAATATACTTGTAGTCTTTCTGCTTGACCATGGGTTCACCCATTAGTGCAGTAATGGCCAGCCTGTAAAAGGAACATCTGGAGGAAGAGACACAAAATTTACATCCCACAAGATGTGACATCGCTAAGATTCGTTGACGATATACTAGTCATTGCCTCTCGACGCCTCAACACCCTTGATCTCCCTAGCATTATAAGATCAGTTGAACCTTCGATCAAGAAGAAACTAGCAATTTCTAGACGTGCTGATTCGACAAGACGACGATAAACTTGATTTCGAAGTCTACCGTGAACCAACCAAAAATAATGACTTCTACTTTATTATTCAAAAGACAACGATAGAGCCAATCGTGAAATGATCATTGGATTCTTTATAAGAGCACATTAATCTCTTCCACTCCCACGTCTATCGAAGTAGATTATAATTACATTAATGAAATTTTCACCGAACTTCACTACCCACAATATTTCATCACCTACTGTAAGAAGAAAACCTAATTCTGATACATTGTACTTCCAGTCAACAAATTCATTAACAACTTTTTCAGTACCTAAGCTAAAGCCAACATTAGTCAAGAAAACATTAGTCAACATTAGTCAAGAAAATGAAGGCAGCCTCCACACCATGTAGTTCTGACAAGATTTATGTCAGTGAAACCTTCAGAGACCTAGATACCAGAGTCAAAGAACATGCCGAATCGACGACACTAGACATGTATGCACTCTCACAGAAACACACCTTGTGAACTTCCCAGAGGCAAGACTTATCATTAAAGAAAGTGACCTTACCTGGAGTATATATGGAGGGAATTTCGGGGGTTAACGTCCTCGCGGCCCGGTCCGTGACCAGGCCTCGTGGTGGATCAGGGCCTGATCAACCAGGCTGTTACTTCTGGCTGCACGTAGACCGACGTACGAGCCACAGCCCGGCTGATCAGGCACTGACTCTAGGTGCCTGTCTAGCACCTTCTTGAAGACAGCCAGGGGTCTATTGGTAATCCCCCTTATGTATGCTGGGAGGCAGTTGAACAGTCTAGGGCCCCTGGCACTTACTGTGTTTTCTCTTAGCGTACTCGTGAGAAAGCAAGAGATTTGAAGAGACTCATCATGGGCTTAACATCCCTAGTTTTGAAGGTTCTCATTATCCATCTTATCATTTTCCTAGCAGATTTGGTAGATACATTGTGGTAGATGTGACTGATACATTGTGGTAGATGTGACTGATACATTGTGGTAGATGTGACTGATACATTGTGGTAGATGTGACTGATACATTGTGGTAGATGTGACTGATACATTGTGGTAGATGTGACTGATACATTGTGGTAGATGTGACTGATACATTGTGGTAGATGTGACTGATACATTGTGGTAGATGTGATAGATACATTGTGGTAGATGTGATAGATACATTGTGGTAGATGTGATAGATACATTGTGGTAGATGTGATAGATACATTGTGGTAGATGTGACTGATACATTGTGGTAGATGTGACTGATACATTGTGGTAGATGTGATAGATACATTGTGGTAGATGTGATAGATACATTGTGGTAGATGTGATAGATACATTGTGGTAGATGTGATAGATACATTGTGGTAGATGTGACTGATACATTGTGGTAGATGTGATAGATACATTGTGGTAGATGTGACTGATACATTGTGGTACATGTGATAGATACATTGTGGTAGATGTGACTGATACATTGTGGTAGATGTGATAGATACATTGTGGTAGATGTGATAGATACATTGTGGTAGATGTGATTGATACATTGTGGTAGATGTGATTGATACATTGTGGTATATGTGATAGATACATTGTGGTAGATGTGATTGATACATTGTGGTAGATGTGATAGATACATTGTGGTAGATGTGATAGATACATTGTGGTAGATGTGATTGATACATTGTGGTAGATGTGATTGATACATTGTGGTAGATGTGATAGATACATTGTGGTAGATGTGACTGATACATTGTGGTAGATGTGATTGATACATTGTGGTAGATGTGATATATACATTGTGGTAGATGTGATTGATACATTGTGGTAGATGTGATAGATACATTGTGGTAGATGTGATAGATACATTGTGGTAGATGTGATTGATACATTGTGGTAGATGTGATTGATACATTGTGGTAGATGTGATAGATAAATTGTGGTAGATGTGATTGATACATTGTGGTAGATGTGATTGATACATTGTGGTAGATACCTGATACAACGATCACTGAGCCTCTCTCGGCTTGCTACTGATATGTGACTTCAGGGTCTCTCTCTGCAGCCTCTATAATTACCAATGTCTTCTTGCCTTATGTGAAACGATGAAGTCTATGGTGGGCGAAACGTCTTATTTGCATTGGTTAGGTAATTATAAGCAAGGAGAAGATAATCTGGTGTGTCACTTAAAACTTTCTATTGTATCTTTAAGGATACACACACACACACACACACACACACACACACACAGGCTACAAGCCTGGTCCAGTAACTGGCTCCTTGAATTTAACCCTGCCAAATGTAAAGTCATTAAGATCGGGGAAGGGCAAAGAAGACCGCAGACAGAGTATAATCTAGGTGGCCAAATACTGCAAACCTCACTCAAGAAAAACGATCTTGTGGTGAGTATAATACCGAGCACATCTCCTGAGGCACACATCAATCACATAACTGCTGCAGCATACGGGCGGCTGGCAAACCTAAGAATAGCGTTCCAATACCTCACTAAGGAATCGTTCAAGACTCTGTACACCATATACGTCAGGCCCATACTAGAGTATGCAGCACCAGTTTGAAACCCATACCTGGTCAAGCACGTCAAGAAATTAGAGAAAGCGCAAAGGTTTGCAAGAAGACTAGTCCCAGAGCTAAGGGGATTGTCCTACGAAGAAAGGTTAAGGGAAATCGGCCTGACGACACTAGAGGACAGGAGGGTTAGGGGAGACATGATAACGACATATAAAATACTGCGAGGAATAGATAAGGTGGACAGAGACAAGATGTTCCAGAGAGGGGACACAGAAACAAGGAAGAAGACTCCTATGAGTCAAAGGAATATTAGGAAGTATTTCTTCAGTCATAGAGTTGTCAGGAAGTGGAATAGCCTAGAAAGTGACGTAGTGGAGGCAGGAACCATACATAGTTTTAAGACGAGGTTTGATAAAGCTCATGGAGCAGGGAGAGAGAGGACCTAGTAGCAATCAGTGAAGAGGCGGGGCCAGGAGCTATGAATCGACCCCTGCAACCACAAATAGGTGAGTACACACACGCGCGCACACCACAAAAAATACATTTCATACACAACTTCAAGAATAGTTTTGACAGGAACCCACGAGACTACGAGAGACTGAAGCGAGTCCCGGCCAGTTATTAAGAGACGGGGAGAGGAACTAACATTCGGCTCCTGCAGCCACAAAACAGATCATTAAAAATATACTTAAAGAAATAATACTTGCAACATGTACGCCCATGAAAGCCCTCGTCCAATGTAGAACGGCTCACATTTCAGTTTAAAATGGTATATAATGCCAACAAGTTGATGATTAAGGAAACATATGCAACACTTGGGGAACGTCACAAACGAAACGTTTCGCCTCAACTGTACGTTTTACACTACGAGACTGATCATCTTCTGTCACTGCTGAGTGACATCACCTCAGACTACCTCTCCACTTCTACTTTCTCTAATATTATAATCACCTCTGTATTTGATAAATGAAACCTACTACGTAGGAAAATGTTTCGTCAATAAGGATAGCTAAGCAATGCACAAATATCTTATAAGCTCACATTTCCTCGGTAGAATGCCAACATGACTGAGGGGTGTCTGTGTTTGCTTATGACTGAGGATAACTTCATCCGGTTTGTATTTGTATGACTGTGAGGTGACTATACCGTGCCTGTGTTTGTTTAAAACAGTTAAAGGGCTTATGATGGGTAGGAGGTTATTGTAAACAGGTTTGTCGACAGGAAGATAGGAACTTGTGTTGTGGGGTCGAGGGAACGAGACAGTTCAAGTACGAGTGAAGTATTTCTGTAGGGGTGGAGAGAGGGAAAGAGAGAGCCTGGAGAGTGTACAGTGGAAACGCATATCTGTAAGGGTACATGGTATGGAGTGGCTACAGCAAAGGAACACTGACACCATATAAGAAAAATCAGATAGCGGAAAATCTTTTGACTTGCAACAAGCAAGGATAAATTACTGTTCTTGAAAGAAAAATCTTCCATTAATTTTCACGACGAATTAGGAAGGGAAAGAAGAGCTGAAGGCTCTCTCCCTCTCTACTCTTCCCACCCTACAGCTATTAATACCCATCACTACTTTTGCAAAAAAAAAAAAAAAAACTTCCTGTGAATAAAACATTTATTATAGAAGCGAAAAATATAACCACACACAGTCATTATCACGTTAAAATGAAAAGTGGATATGCCACTTATCCTTTTAAATCCTTCCTCCTCTCTTCCGCAAACCTGTACGATGATCAACAATAATCAACAAATAATTAACAGAAATCAACAATAATTAACAATAATTAGCAATAATCAACAATAATTAACAATCAACAATAATTAACAGTAATTAACAATAAAATAATTAACCATAATCAACAGTAATAAAATAAACAACAATAATCAACAGTAATAAAATAATCAACAATAATAAAATAATAAAAAATAATCAACAATAATAAAATAATCAACAATAATAATAAAATAACAATTTCAAAAATAATAAAATAATCAACAATAATAAAATAACAATTTCAAAAATAATAAAATAATCAACATTATTAAAATAATGAATAATAATCAACAGTAATAATATAATCAACAATAATCAACTATAATACAATAATCAACAATAATAAAATAATCAACAATAATAAAATAATCAACAGTAATAAAATAATGAATAATAATCAACAGTCATAAAATAAGGAATAATAACCAGCAGTAATAAAATAATCAACAGTAATAAAATCAACAGTAATAAAATAATCAACAATAATAAAATAATCAAGACAGTTTCAACCCTCCCTCCTCACCTGGGCTAGGGTCAAAGTAGTTGTAACTGAGCTTGTTAGTATTTACACGCTAAAAGCCTTTCTCTTCTTTAATAAAACACTTTACCAAATATTTTTTGTTGCAACAGTAATAACGACCCTAACGCTTTGTGTCTCTTGCCACCGTGCAAGCTAGAATGATAGACGTGTTGAATAACGACGCAAATTATATATATATATATATATATATATATATATATATATATATATATATATATATATATATATATATATAAAATCATTTATCTTACTATTTATAACCGTGAAAAATGATTAGAGAGAGAGAAAGAGAGAGAGGAGAGAGAGAAAGTGCACTCAAACTTAGCTTGATAAATTCGTGTGCAAGGTGTCAGAAAATGTCGGCGAGCGTGTGTGTGTGTGTGTGTGTTTGTGTGTAGTCACTTATATGTGGTTGCAGGGGTCAAGTCTCAGCTCCCGGCCCCGCCTCCTGGCTGGTCGCTACTAGGTCTACTTCCACTCTCTCTCCTGGCTTCAAGAGCCTTATCGTACTTGCTTTTAAAAGTATGCATGGAGCCTGCCTCTAGCACTCCTTCCTCCAGTTGTTTCCACTTCCCGACTACTCTAAAGCTGGAGAACTTATTATTATAAGATTTCATCTGTCTGTCTGTCTTTCTGTATGTCTGTCTGTCTCTGTCTGTCTGTCTGTCTGTCTGTCTCTCTTCTCTCTCTTCTCTCTTCTCTTCTCTCTCTCTCTCTCTCTCTCTCTCTCTCTCTCTCTCTCTCTCTCTCTCTCTCTCTCTCTCTCACACACACACACACACACACACACACACACCTTTCCGCACCATTGCCAGGCAGGATTTGATAAATACTACTCACCAGCACGAATCTTCTCCCCTCTTCCTCTAAAATCTAAAAATCTTCTCCCATTCCTCTCCTTCTCCTATCCTCCCCCTTTCTCTTCCCACACTTGTCTATTTATTTTCTCTCCCCTTTCTCATCTCCCATCCCCTCTTCTTTATCTCTTCCAACTCCCCCTTCCCTCACTCCTCCGTTTCCACTTCTCCCATGCCCTTCCTTCTTCCCGCTGACATCAGTCGATGTTGACTGATGTGAGTTGTGTGCATACACAATGATGTAGAAGTGTTTGCACACTCACATGCACGGGGCCAGGAGATGAGACTCAACCCTTGCAACCACTTGTAAGTGAGTACACAACCTCATACGAAAAAAAGCACTCGTACATTTTTCTTAAATTTTTAACGTATCACCAATTTGTAAAAAATCATATGAAGAGTACAAAAAAAAATCTAAGAGCTTTGGTATTCTGACTGTAAAATAATGGATTTTTAGTCCAAATGTTTTAATTTTAGTGGTAAGCAGGAAGTAGTCCGAAACATGTGCCTAAATAAACGTACTTACCTACCCTTAATATGAGGAGGTATGAATAATGAGTAAGGAGAGTGAGGCCACCATCTCGCCTCACTGGGCACTGTTGAGGACCTAACCCAGTTCCACTTAACTAGGTACACATAAATCAGTCTTTTACGCAACAGCAACAGACTTAAGACTGGGAAGTAAATACTGTATTTCGCTCTACTGCCATTTATTAATGCTTAATTATTGCAATAGACTTAGTCAAAGAGATAGGGATCTGATACCAAGATGACCGGGGAAGATACAAGATAATTGAGATAATGGAACGAAATATACTGAGTTCATTTGACTAGTCACTGACAGCATAAAATAGAGCTCTTAGTAGATCACTCTAGAAGTCAGGCTCCTACGCCCAGGTTTCAAGACCTCACACAGAGCCGTAGCGCTGTCCGCAACAGTGTCTGGCCACCAAACCTTCACACACAGAGCCTCCAGCTCTGTGGCCAACCCAGCCTCTTCACCAAGTCTTCTCTCAGCTACTTTCCCCTGAACTTATAAAGGCCTCCCCCCACACCTCCATAACTTCTGGCTAGAGGTTAGTTCCCATGGGAAAATTCACCACGTGGTCACTCCTAGAGCTGAGATTTTCCTAACAAAACTAAGATGTAAAGATATCAGGGAACTAGAACTTCTGATGCTACGGTTACAAACAGATACTAGAGTCTCAATCTCAAGATACTACAACATTCAAAGGGATTCTTAATATAGAATTATTTAGTTCTCTCTACGCAATGTATATGTGACTTACCTTAGCACCAGCTTCGAGCCTTCCACTCAAAAGGAATGTTTTGAAACTGAAAAGGTGAAAAGGTTTGCAAGCAAAACTAGTCCCAGAGCTGAGGCAAATGCACCAAGAGAGGAGATTAAGGAAACCAAACCTGTCGTCGATCCTGAACCAAATTAGTATTAAGAAGGGCTAAGGGAGATATGATTACGACATGTAAAATAGTCAGAATAATTGTTAAAGTGAATAGGTACTGTTTAAAATACAAGGACCAGAAGTGAGGTGAAATGGATTCTCAAGCTAAAGCTTAAATGAGTCAGAGGGAAGGTATGAAGCATCTTACAGTCTGAGGATGTGGAAGTAGAGAAAACGATGTGCATACTCAGTTTTACTGCTGGGTATGATAGGGATGAAGACGCCGGAGCTCTAGGTAAGGGGATACGCATGAACCAAGAATTGATCCCAACACACACAGAGTGGAGAGCACACAAACGCGTAGAAATACGACGCACACATACACATGTATTCACATACACACATACGTATATATAAACACACACATACACATATATATATATATAAACACACACGTATATATACACACATTTACACACACACACACACACATACACATGTCACTGTTTGCAGACGATGTGAAACTAATGCGAAGAATTCAATCGGATGAGAATCAGGCAGGACTACAAAGGGATCTGGAGAGGCTATAAGCCTGGTCCAGCAACTGGCTACTCGAGTTTAACCCCACCGAGTACAAAGTCATGAAGATTGAGAAAGGTCAAAGAAGACCGCAAAAATAATACAAGCTAGGGGGCCAAAGACTACAAGCCTCACCCAAGGAAAAGGATTTTGAGGTAAGTATAATACCGATCGCATCTTCTGAGGCACACATCAACCAAATAACTGCTGCAGCATATGGGCGCATGGCAAACCTAAGACTAGCGTTTCGACACTTTGGTAAGTAATCGTTCAAGACTCCGTACACAGTGTACGTCAGACCCATATTGGAGTATGCAGTATCAGTATGGAACCCACACCTGGTCAAGCCCGTCAAGAAATTAGAGAAAGTGCAAAGGTTTGCAACAAGACTAGTCCCGGTGCTAAGGGGTATGTCCTACGAGGAGAGGTTAAGATAAATCGACCTAACGACACTGGAGGAAAAGGGGCGACATGAAAACGACATATAAAATACTGAGAGGAATTGACAAGGTGGATAGGGACAGGATGTTCCAGAGATAGGACACAGCAACAAGGGGACACAACTGGAAGTTGAAGACTTAGATAAGTCACAGGGATGTTAGGAAGTATTTCTTCAGTCATAGAGTTGTCAGGAAGTGGAACAATCTGGAGATTGATGTAGTGGAGGCAGAATCCATACATAGTTTTAAGAAGAGAGATGATAAAGTTTGTGGAGCAGGGAGAGAGGGGACCTAGTAGCGATCAACGAAGAGGCGGGGCCAGGAGTTGTGAATTGACCCCTGCAACCACAAATAGGTGAGTACACACACGCACATTTCTGCTCAGGTGTGAGGAAGACAAAGCCAAAGGAAAATAGGAAACATACAAGCAATCACGGAATAAAAACAAAGAGAGAGAAAGAGACAAAAAAAAGAATGAGAAACAGATGACTGAGCTTTGTGACAAAAGAGCAAGAAACCACAGAATGCAGTAAGATTCTTCCCCCTCTGTTATAATTCAGTAACTTGACCTGTATGTGCAGCAGGACATGTGGCAGACCGTCGCTGTTCCACACCTTCTCTGGAGTGCTCAGTGAATCGCATAAGGGCCGGATAAAGCAGAGACTACGTCCAAGTAATCTCACTAAAAGCTTGTAAAAATAGATTATTTGGCGGACAGCGATGGTTTGACAAAGTGTACGGTCCAAATGGAGATATATATCTGTTGAAAGGGTGGTGGTGATGATGGTGGTGGTGGTGTCCGGTTAAATGGGTTTGTCGGCGTTCGAAGTGAGAGAATACCCTTTGTTAAGGGACTCAATGTCCGTTGGAAGGATGCTGGGGTCCGGTTTAATGGTTCTGGTGTTCGGTTTGAGGGAATTGCTTTCAGAATGAAGGCTTATGGTGTTCGGTTTGAAGGTGCTCATATCCAGTTACAAGCTGCTGGTGTTCGGGTTGAGGCTGCTCATGCAAAGTTGAAAATTGATGGTGATCGATTAGCAGCCGTATTATTTGTCCAGTATTAATTAGCTCAAGATCCGCGAAAATCAATTAAATTAAATTTCTTTCACCATTAATAATAATAATAATAATAATAATAATAATAATAATAATAATAATAATAATAATAATAATAATAATAATAATAATAATAATAATAAAACAGAAGCGCCCACACACACACACACTGTGTACCACTAACAACAATCTTCAACACATCTATCAAAACAGGGCGACTACCTGAGGTATGGAAGACAACAAATGTAGTCCCAATTTTTAAAAAAGGAGACAGACAGGCAGCATTAAACTACAGACCAGTGTCACTGACATGTATAGTATGCAAAGTCATGGAGAAGATTATCAGGAGAAAAGTGGTGGACCACCTAGAAAGGAATGAGCTTATCAACGACAGCCTTCATGGTTTCAGGGACGGGAGTTCTATGACAAGGTGACTGTAAAAAAGCTTTTGACACAGTTACACATAAGAGATTAGTGCAAAAGCTGAAGGACCAGGCAGGTATAACAGGGAAGGCATTGCAATGGTTCAGAGAATATCTGACAGGAAGGCAACAGCGAGTCATGGTGCGTGACGAGGTGTCGGAGTGGGTGCCTGTGACGAGCGGGGTTCCATAGTAGTCAGTTCTAGGACCAGTGCTGTTTATGGTATATACGAACGACATGACGGAAGGAATAGACTCAGAAGTGTCTCTGTTTGCAGACGATGTGAAGTTAATGAGGAGAATTCAGTCGGAGGAGGACCAGGCAGGACTTCAAAGGGATCTGGACAGGTTACAGGCCTGGTCTAGCAACTGACTCCTGGAGTTCAACCCCTCCAAGTACAAAGTCATGAAGATTGGGGAAGGTCAGAGAAGACCGCACACAGAATACAGCCTAGGGGGCAAAAGACTACAAACCTCACTCAGGGAAAAGGATCTTGGGGTCAGTATAATACCGAACATATCTCCTGAGGCGCACATCAACCAAATAACTGCTGCAGCATGTGGGCGACTAGCAAACCTAAGAATAGCTTTCCGACATCTCAGTAAGGAGCCGTTCAGGACTCTGTACACCGTGTACGTCAGGCCTATATTAGAGTATGTAGCACCAGTTTGGAGCCCACACCTGGGAAAGCACGTCAGGAAATTAGAGAAAGTGCATAAGATTGCAACGAGACTAGTCCCGGAGCTAAGGGGCATGTCCTACGACGAGAGGTTAAGGGAAATTGACCTTTCGACATTGGAGAACAGGAGGAACAAGGGGGACATGATTACAACATATAAAATACGAAGAGGAATGGACAAGGTGGACAGAGATAAGATGTTCCAGAGATGGGACACAGCAACAAGGGGTCACAGTTGGAAGTTAAAGACTCAGATGAGTCACAAGATGTTAGGAAGTATTTTTTCAGTCACAGAGTTGTCAGGCAGTGGAATAGTCTGGAAAGTGAGGTGGTGGAGGCAGGATCCATACATAGCTTTAAGAAGAAGTATGATAAAGCTCACAGAGCAGGGAGGGAGTGACCCAGTAGCAACTAGTGAAGGGACGAGACCAGGAGCTATGAATCGACCCCTGCAACCACAATTAGGTGAGTACACACACATACACATTATGCTGCAATAATAACAAACTAATCATATAATACTTATTAATTATGACATCTACCGTAAGGATTAAGCATATGACAATATAATGATCTAAAATAATTAAAAAATATAATTATTTAAAATATTATTTGTTAAAGTAATCAGTGTAATAGCATGGACAAAATGTAATAGGGTGTAATAACATCATTAGGAGTAATAAGGTAGTAATGTAATGGAGCAGAGTGTAACAGTGTATAATAACGTAATAATGTAATGGGGTGCAATTAAATAATAACGTTTAATATCGTAATAGGTTGTAATAGGGTATAATCACGTAATAGGTTGTAATAGGGTATAATCACGTAATAGGTTGTAATAGGGTATAATCACGTAATAGGTTGTAATAGGGTATAACCACCTAATAGGATTTAATGAAATAGGGGAAATAAGGCGTCATGGGTTGTAAAAAATATAAACTGCTAAAAAAAGACGTGTTCAGAACGAGGTGAAGAGGACAAAGGAAAAAAAATCTAGGAATGACAACAAGAAAATTGTCCCCGAGGAAAATCAAAGCGAGGAACAAAAAGCGTGACCAAAAATATTTGTAAAATGAAATGATTGGGAGTTGAGGGCAGGAGTGGAGGGCAGGAGTGGAGGGCAGGAGTGGAGGGCAGGAGTGGAGGGCAGGAATGGAGGGCAGGAATGGAAGGCAGGAATGGAGGGCAGGAGTGGAGGGCAGGAATGGAGGGCAGGAGTGGAGGGCAGGAATGGAGGGCAGGAGTGGAGGGCAGGAATGGAGGGCAGGAGTGGAGGGCAGGAATGGAGGGCAGGAATGGAAGGCAGGAATGGAGGGCAGGAATGGAGGGCAGGAATGGAAGGCAGGAATGGAGGGCAGGAATGGAAGGCAGGAATGGAGGGCAGGAGTGGAGGGCAGCAGTGGAGGGCAGCAGTGGAGGGCAACAGTGGAGGGAAGGCGTGGAGGGCAGTATAGGGCAGGAGTGGATTGCTGGAATGGAGGGCAGGAGTGGAGGGCTGGAATGGAGGGCAGGAGTGGAGGGTAGGCGTGGAGGGAAGGCGTGGAGGGCAGGCGTGGAGGGCAGGAATGGAGGGCAGTTGTAGAAGGCAGAAGTGGAGGGGAACATCGGGAAAATTAAAGATAGAGTGAGTTAACAGTGGTGGAGAGACTCAACCAGGGACTTACTGTGACCTGAAAGAGAGAGAGAAGAGAAAGAGTGCAGTGGTAAAGAGGAGAGAGAGAGAGAAAGAGAGAGAGAGAGAGAGAGAGAGAGAGAGAGAGAGAGAGAGAGAGAGAGAGAGAGAGAGAGAGGTTCAGTAAGTCTATTTATTGTGTTATTATGTTTCCTTATATCCCGCATCTCCTCTGTCTGTCTGTCTATCTCTGTTTCTGTCTGTCTGTCTGTCTCTGTCTCGTCTGTCTCTCTTCTCTCTCTCTCTCTCTCTCTCTCTCTCTCTCTCTCTCTCTCTCTCTCTCTCTCTCTCTCTCTATCTCTCTCTTTCTCTCTCTCTCTCTCTCATTCACTCTCTCACTCTGCCTCCGTCTTCGCTTCTCAAGAGTACTAAACAATTCATGGATTCTAAGGTGTAAGCACTCCCTGTTGCACTAGTTCACTTATCGTAATATTCTGGCCATTCTCGTCTGTTTATTTACTCTGCTAGAGTTTGCTTTGGTTAAAAAAAAAGTCTTGTTGTAGGGAATGATTGTTTTGGAGGAAATTTTCCTCCTTTTGTACACTCGAAGACTGTCTTTCTGAGTTTATACAATGTTGACACTGTTTACTATCTGTCTACAATGTTTACAAAGTTTGCAATGTTTGCACTGTTTACACTGTTTGCAATATTTACAATGTTTGCAATGTTTACAATGGTTACAATGTTTAGACGGTTTACAATGTTTACACTGTTTAAACGGTTTACAATGTTTAAAATGTTTACAATGTTTACAATGCGTACTCATATGTACATACATAAATATATACATACATGCATGCATACATACATATAAACCCATATGCATACGTACATGCATGCATACATACACATACATTTATATTATTATTTACACATAATCTCAAAGATCTCTCTCTCTCTCTCTCTCTCTCTCTCTCTCTCTCTCTCACACACACACACACACACACACACACACACACACACTTTCACTATCTCTCGAGGCGAGAAAGTCAGAGAGATATAATCACAGCATACAAAATACTCAGAGATATCCACGAACTGCACAAACTCTCCGACAAGAGAGGGAAGAGACCGAGGGGACGCAAATGGAAACTGGAATTTCAAATAAGTCACAGAGACATAATAATTAATTCAATCTGAGGGGAGTGAACCACTGGAATGAATTTTGAAGATAGGCAGTGAAGGTTCGCTCCATACATGAATTTAAAAAATATATATAAAGGATCCCAAAAGCTGCAGCTCAACTCTTGGAGTTACAACTTGGTGTGCACAAACCTACACATACACTCACACATATAGAGGATAAATACGTGGATTTAAGAAGAGTGAACCCGGTAGCGACCAGCGTAGAGGAGGGGGCCAGGATCTGAGACTCGACCACTACAACAACATATAGGTGAGTACACGCACGCGGACACACACACACACACACACACACACACACACACACACACTAACACAAACAAACAAATACAAACACGCAAATCACGCATCTTACATACTCTCCGTCTCTCTGTCAGTCTCTCTCTTTCTTTCTCTCTCTCTCTCTCTCTCTCTCTTTGAAAAATCACGAAATGAACTCCGAGTTAGCAGTGTGGAAGCTGCGGGTGGACCATACAGTTCTCACGGGCTGCTGAGCTTGGCTACCCTGGCACCCGAAGCTTCCCACAACTCGCTTACCCGAAATGAGCAACACAGCACATGACCACCTGACCACCTGACCACCTGACCACCTGACCACCTGACGCAGCACTTTCCACATAAGTTTATTTACAGATTTCCAGGTATCCATTCCAAACTCTCAAAGAAAAGTTAACTTCTGCTCGTGTTTTGAAATTTCCAGATTTTTCGAAGACTTTCCATCTAACAACAGTTCCATTGGCATAGGTGCCTTCTAAGCTCAAAAGAAAGCTCTATTTTCTTTTACAGGTTTCGGTAAAAAAAAGGCTTCTTTAGAGAAGGATTTTTATATCGGTTTCTTTATACAAAGGCTCTCCATAGGTTTCATTTCTGCTATGTAAGGTTTCTAAAGAGACGATCCCCTTGTAAGGTTGGTGTCTTATTTCTCCTTTCTTTACTGTCTCAATATCTATTTGCATTTTACTACATTTTTTCTTTTCTTCTTATCTTCTTATATTTCGCCTCTTCTCCACACACTTGACGTTGTCTTTCCAGGAGAAGAAAGACACTGTGAAGTGTTTGGAGAGGAGAGTAAACAGTCTCAAGCACTGTATCTTACACTGTAGCAGATTACAAGAGTTTAGAATTAAAACTTGAGATATATATGAAGCTTGAGACGTGTGAAGCTTGAGACTCATTTGTAGCTTGATACATGTATGAAGCTTGACATATGTATGAAACTTGAGATGTGTATGAAAACTGTAAGCACACTGTATCTGTGGTTGGTAGATGATAATATTCTTGACTGATTGCAATTAGAAAATGTTACTTTGTATGAAAAACAGTAATACTTCTCTTTGAGGATGTTGTACCTGCAAAGGTAACGTTATCTGTGTAGTGGATATCGTCAATGGTTTGTCGACTGGTTTGGGCTGACTTTAGGTATTGGTTTCGGAGCGGGGCGCCGGGGTGATTATCCCTGGGATCTATAACAGTTCATTGATTGGATGAGTGTGATACTACACACACAAAAAAAAACTCTTTCCCCTCTGGGACGGGGAAAATAAAAAAAAAATATCCTCACTTGTGCACTTTCCACTCTCTTGTGGTTCCACCACTCCTACTGATCCCTAACTTATTCCCGCTGTGTAAAACTTCCCTTCCCTTCCCTTCGCTCCCACACACCCTTCACAATTTCACAATACCCATTTCCCTCACGCCTACACTTAGTTTCAACCGTCCAACCTTCCCTCCCACACTCTCACAGCCCCACCTCCAACACTCTCACAGCCCCGCCTCCCACACTCTCACAGCCCCGCTTCCCACACTCTCACTCTTCCATACTCCAACATGCTCACGCTAACACTCCCTCATTACCACACACTCGCACTCCTACCTTCCTTCACTCCAAAACTCCCACATTCGTTCTCACATTCGCTTTTCCACTCACCTATTCCCACACACTCTCATTCCCACACTCTCTCATTCCCACATGCATCCATTCCTCCACTCACCCACCCCTGCAATCCCACACTCACCTACTCCCACAATCTCACACTCATACACTCACCCACTCCCACAATTCCACAAGCTCACACTTCCACAATTCCTCGCTCTCCTGCTCAAGCTTCCCGAACCGCATTTCTAATACTCGAGTCCAAATTTCGTCAAGGGATAGGAAAAAGAGGAACCAGAGTGAGATTCGAACCTCCCTAACTTAGAAACTCGCTGACGTAGAGATAATAAATGGACCCCCACTGTCTCCCGAGCTAATAGAGAACAGGATGCGGGCAGGAAGGAGATCTCGCCGATTTCATGGATTCCCAAGAGACAATTCCTCTTTCTAGTCCAGTGGTTCTCCCACTTTTTCACTCCATTTTCCCCTTCAGGAACTCTTAAAATCACCTGTGCCGCTTTATTTTTTTTCCAAAAAAAGACATAAGAACGAAGAAAAACTTGTTCTTGATCTGGACATGAAATAAAAATAACATTCATTATTTTTTATAGTAATGATTATCGTTCATTTTTACATTTCATAACACAAGTGTACCTTTTCACTTGACTAGTCTCATGACGTTAAAATAAATTTAAACTTTACTGAGGAGACCGTCACGAAAAAGGACGACATGTTCTTTCAACCAGTTGGTGAATGTGTGGTTGTGAGAGGACAGAGTGCATCTCAAATCCGGCTCCACATCTAATCGGTTTTGACTTTTATTATTTATGTGTGGAAGGGCGGAGAATTTTACCTGATTAGCATGAATATGTTGTCGAAAATGGCAGACAGACTCGTAATGCAAGCTCGCTGACCTTTTATATATGACAGATACATTGAAAGCCATAATGCAGCAAGCAGTTTTTTTTTATAGAGATCGTGAGCGGTAATCGTTTATGAGATTAAGGTATTCGTCTTGAACATTCCCGGGAATGGTAGCAACATTAAGAGTAACAGAACAAGGATTTCTCACTAATTTCATTTCTTCCTCCTCAAATTCTGGGAAGAAAAATTTTGAGTTCAGTTTCCCTGGGTATCAGGTGTTTATTGATGGTAGTTTTGAGAGCTGGATCAAGTGAATGATCTTCAGTCTCATCGAGAACAGGTGAAAATATTTCGAACATAGCAACATTTCCTGCATTGATGTTTCTTTACCATTTCTCTTTGTCAACAAATGCACAATGACAGTACATGAAGTGAGGCACTACTGTAGCCTGGCCTAGTAGCTGGAGATTCAGTTTATTCAGTTTTTCAAATAAATCTGCTAAATATGCAAGATTTGGCTCACTCAGTACATAACTGAAATAATTCAAGGGATCGTCATTGCTTTGAGTTCCAGGAACAACTTAAACCGCGATCGATGTTCAAACACTCGATGTGATATCTTGAGACTTGGTAGTCAGTTTCTGTTTGTGAAGATTGAAGTCTTAGTCTGCTGTCAGGAAGAATCTCAGTCTACGGACTAGCACATGGTGAGTTTCCCACAGGAACTGCTATCACTAGCCAGAAGTTATGGGGGTGGTGGATGTTATATAAACTCAGGGAAAGTACCTAAGGTAAGATTCTATTGGGAACAGTGCTGAAGGGTCTGTGTGAGGATTTGGTGGTGTCTATGTTGAAGGTAGAGCTTCGTGTGTGAGGGCTGGAGGTATGAACTATTAGTGGAGGCTGGCTCTCCTTTGTAATGTTTCAGTGTGTCTAGTGCCTTTTTGCGTTGTCATTCCCCTGTAAACCCAATCTCCCCTTGGTATTAATATTAATCTCACTAATTTGTATCCCTGAATAAGGATTTATGAGATTGTTGTCATTAAATTGTAATTCTATATTTTTCAGTAAATATCAGAGTAGAGAATGTGTTTATTTTAGCGCCCGTTATTGTCTTAATATTAATTATATTCCTCAAGTGGCTCGATGCTTTTGTTTAATCTTTAATTTAAATGAAGAGTTTTAAGTATCTTTGAAAGGATAATGGGGAGGAAGGATTATCCATATTCACTTTTGTTATTCCGTATTTACTTGGGTCATCTTACATCGATTCACAACATTATTCCTGGATAACTAGCGCACCTTGGACTAAAAGAAAACAGATCCACTAAGCTTCGTCTTTTGTAACCATGTCGTGAAAGAGTCGCTTGGGAAGATACGTTCTGAGTTCCTTCATTCAAGAAACCGACTCTTTTGACCACTGCTTCCAGGATCTTGCAAAGCGAATTAAGGAGAGTTTTTGATGCCACTACAAAACGATGGATGATGCAGTGTCTCTTGGCATTTACTGTTAAATCTTTGACACGCTTTTAGAACCCCGATTTCTTTCCTATCATCATCGTAGCCACATCTGTAGAGACCCCGCAAAAAAAAAAAAAAAATAGTGTCTCTATCACATCTGCAGCTCTCGTAGTGGTTTCAGTTTGGGCACAAAACGGACATTCATCCATTATGTTGCCTGAGAAAACAGACTTCAAATACACAAGCAGCTGGGAAAGAGAATTCCCATACGCTACCTCATCCAGCTGCAACGCAAAAAACAAAGACGAGACAGACACGATTTGATCTCTTGTATCACCTGTTCCATTATATCTTCAGACATTTTACCAGGTCGCTTTTCACCGAGTCATTCCACAAAGAAATCTGATGAATACACTTTTCACCTACCTCTTCGAGGACCCGCCTCACCATTTTTAAAGCACCGGTTGTGTGTGCTTATTTTTCTGCTTCTCTATTTCGCAGGAACCCTCGTAAAATGCCTCGACTACTCTGAAGGACTGTAGATAGAAAATCCATTTGAGTAGCAGGTCCAGCACTGCACCATTCAGCCACGAGGGTTCCAATAAATGATTTTAGAACCAGCACTTCTGTGACTTGGTTGTATTAGCTGTCACCAACTATGACTTGGTTGTATTATTTCTCACTGACTGTGACTTGGTTGTATTATTTCTCACTGACTGTGACACTGATGTCTCATCCCACACCTCTAAATCTATTCTCATACTCCTCAAAACCATATTGTCTGTAAATCCAAGCTAAGACATAAAGAAAGATTGTCAGTAAATGGACAGGGGCTCGAACTGTGGTGTTGCAGACCCAGCACTGTACTTTTCAACCAAGAGGATTCTAATACGATAACTTCGCAAGCAGCACGTCTGTGACATGGCTCTGCTACTCGCATGGATATTAGTTGATATGCATTATTTATTTTTTCACTGCCGATCAGCTTCATATTTCCTGCAGCTCCATTAGAAACTTATGATGCACTCTGTACGGTTCCTTTAGCGTGCATGGAGGTACAGGAGGCTGAGATTACGGGATACAGAGAATACCTTTCTAGGATCACAAGCAAGTGAAACAAATGCCACTTCATATCTGTAAATTTGAGAGAAGGAAGAGGGAAGGTGAAGGGAGAGATAGGAGGAAAGGGGATTGATGGATTGGGAGGGGGAGGGAAGGGTAAGGGAGGGGAGCGAATGGAAGGGGAAGGGAGAAGGAAGAGGGAATTGGAGGTGAGGGGAGGTAGGCTGGATAACAGGACTGAGATCCACCGCTGAATCTAATCTCTGAAACTAAATTATCGCAGAGGAGAAAGGAAGGAGAGTGGGAATACATCAACGCCAAGTATAAACACACACACACATACACACACACACACACATACACACACACACACACATACACATACACACACACACATACACACACACACACACATACACATACACACACACACACACACACACACACACACACACACACACACACACACACACACATACAGGGTACGCCTCTGGTGTAACTTATGAAGATTCGTTGGTTTTGTGGTTAAAAAAATCTTGAGGATTCTCTTAGAAGGCGTTAAGAGTATTTTGCTTCTTCTTTCGCCCAATGCTTCTTTTAATATTGATCTAATGGTAAAGTTTCTTGAGGACTCACGAAATGGAAATAACACGACCCACTCGCCATGAGTTCAAAAAACACTCGTTCCGTGGTTTTTTTTCTCTCTCTTGAGGAGTTTCCATACACACAGAATTATCACGAGTATGAGGTTTAATCATTTAATTACAAATAGGTTATTATAAATAGGTCATTACAAATACGTAATTATAATTAGGTAATTAAACAGACTTACTCTCACGTCCTGTGTTATTATCTTCTTAAATGTAAAAAAATCAATGATTTAGAGATAACGGCCTAACAAATCTTCAATAAATGTCCAAATATTTCATCCATAATGACGTAATGCCTAGAAAATCTATAACCAGCTTACCCAACACACTGCTTATGGTCGCGTCTCTTGACAGAGCGAGTGTGCTCCTCAAAATTCATATAAAAATACATTGAAATATATTTCTGCATTTATAACTTTTGTTTCACTGTTTATCTGATCATGGGTAGAGACAAACTTCAACAGAGTGAAAAGTTGCCCTTGGGTCATAGCTGCTAAAGACGTTGAAAAGCTGCAGGTTCGTCATGAGAAAATAAAAGAGAAGGCGGTGAAGAATAACTTCATGTGTAGTTTCGAGGTATATAATGTGATGTGAGAGCTAAACCAGTGTAGGCCATTCAGTGTAAAGTGGAGCGGAAGCTCGATCCTCCGTCAGCTAAGAGGAAAGCAAACACACTACTGTACTACACTCTTTTCCAGAGTAAATATGATAAATTAATAAATAGTTACATAAACATAAATATGACACACACACACTCACACACACACGCACACACACACACACTCACACTCTCGACCCCTGCAACCACAATTAGGTGAGTACACACACTCACACACACACTCACACACACACATACACACACACACACTCACACATACACACACACACACACACAAACATACACACACACACTCACACACATGCACACACTCACACACACACACTCACACACAAACAAACACACAAACTCACCATCTGTCCCTAATAAGAAACAATTTGCATCTCTGGGGTAATTAAGAGCCAGTGTGGTAATGCAATTTACTCTCAGCGTCACCTGTGTGGAGTACGACTTCTCTCTCTCTCTCTCTCTCTCTCTCTCTCTCTCTCTCCATGACTCCACTTCTCACTCACATTAAGGAAGATTCACTGTTACACTGATTAACTTGATATCGTCCCTCGTGTTATCTTCATTACCTCACTGCTTCATTAACCTCTTCCTGGAGGTTATCCTGTCAGTTGTCTTCCCGTGTTACCCCGATTCTTTGATTCTCGTTATCTTGTGTTATCTTATAGTAATCTTATTTTTTTTTAGAATTTGTTATCCTTCGCTCTCTCTCTCTGCCACTCTGCGTCTTACATCTCATTTGCAATAGTAACCTCATTTTCTGTTTTACCTGTGTTATCGCCTGTTATCTTACTTCCTCGCTTAGTTATATTCTTTCTTCATATGTTTCGTTATCTTTCGTTTTATCTCTCTTCTTCATAAATGCTATCTGCCTTAGTTATCTGGTTCTCAGCTATATATGTGAGTGTTATCGTGTTTTCTTACTTAGTTATCGTCTCTCATTATTCCTCTTAATTGGGACTTTCAGTTTCTCATTATATTTTCCCTGTGTTATTGTTGGTTATCTTGTTTTAGTCCTCAGCTTCTCATCGGTATTGATGATAACTGATTTTTTTTTTTATTTTAGTCTCCAACTTTCGCTTTTTCTTCTTTACGATTAAATTTAATATAGTCATGAACCGGGCCGCGGGGGCGTTGACCCCCGGAACTCCCTCCAATCATTTCTCTTTCTCTCTGTTCGATATCTTTTTCTCATCATTTAGATATTTCCCTTTTTATCAACTTCCTGTTTATCTTCCTGATTATTATTCTGATATTAGTTGTTCTGATTATAGCATTTTATATAATTATTATTATTATTATTATTATTATTATTATTATTATTATTATTATTATTATCATTATTATTATTATCATTATTATTATTATTATTATTATTATTATTATTATTATTATTATTATTATTATTATTATTATTCCACGTGCAACTGTGATAGTGTTCGATATTTTTAAACAAGTCAATCCTCACTTTCCAATCGCCGTTTTCTTTGCCTTGTTTTGCTTATACGTACAAAAATAAACTTACATAAAAGGGCGAGTTTGGAGACCATCGTAAACCGGGGTACTTATTTGAAGACGTTTTTTCATTGTATTTAGTGAATTCCAAGTAGTTAGACTGTTGGGTTTAGTCCTGACTCTTTCTCTTCTACTTCAGCTCTTCCTCTCACCGGCTATTCTTCTTCTGTCCCCACTTCCCCCTCGCCCCTAGTGGGTCCTTACCTGAGAGTCTGAGTCTGAGTCTGATTGTATTTATAAATCTTATTGTATATAGTGTTAGGACATAATTTCATAGAGGTTTCAGTAATTATTAAGAGAGGAGAAAGTGTGTTTTTATGTGTGTAAATAGCGTTTTTAATTAAGTAGCGTGTTTAAGTAGCGAGTTTAATTAAGTAACGTGTTTAAGTAGCGTGCTTAATTAAGTAGCGTGTTTAAGTAGCGAGTTTAATTAAGTAACGTGTTTAAGTAGCGTGCTTAATTAAATATCGTGTTTAATTAAATAGCATGTTTAATTAAGTAGCGTGTTTAATTAGGTAGCGTATTTAAGTAGCATTTTAATCAAGCGCATTTCATTAAGCAGCGTGGTAAATTAAGTAGCGTTTTAATTAAGTAATTGTAAATAAGTAGTGTGTTTAGATACCACAGACTACACACATACACGCGCGCGCGCGCGCAGGAGGCCAAGAGAAGACTACGACGAGAGCAACAGAGCAATGGTAGACACACTAGCCGAGGTGGCCAGAAGAGCTCACATGGGTAGAGCAAAGTTACTAGTTATGGGTGATTTCAATCACAAGAAGATTAACTGGGAAAACCTAGAGCCCCATGGGGTCCCGAAACATGGAGAGCCAAGATGATGGATGTGGTACTTGAAAACCTCAGGCATCAACATGTTAGAGACACTACCAGAGAGATGGGGGGAGGATGATCCAGCAAGACTGGACCTAGTATTCACCTTGAGTAGTTCGGACATCGAGGATATCACGTATGAAAGGCCCCTTGGAGCTAGTGATCATGTGGTTCTGTGCTTTGATTACATAGTTGAGCTACAAGGGGAGAGGGTAACAGAAATAGGACGGGAAAAACCAAACTACAAAAGGGAGGACTACACAGGCATGAGGAACTTCCTGCAAGACGTTCAGTGGGAGAGAGAATTGGCAGGAAAACCAGTAAAAGAAATGATGGACTATGTGACAACAAAATGCAAGGAGGCAGAGGAGAGGTTTGTTCACAAGGGAAACAGAAATAATGGGAAGACCAGAACGAGTCCTTAGTTGAATTTAACCCCGCCAAATTCAAAGTCATGAAGATCGGGAAAGGGCAGAGAAGAACGCAGACAGAGTATAGTCTAGGTGGCCAAAGACTGCAAACCTCACTCAAGAAAAAAGATCTTGGGGTGAGTATAATACCGAGCACATCTCCTGAGGCGCACATCAATCAGATAACTGCTGCAGCACACGGGCATGTGGCAAACCTAAGAATAGCGTTCCGATACCTCAATAAGGAATCGTTCAAGACTTTGTACACCATATACGTCAGGCCCATATTGGAGTATGATGCACCAGTTTGGAATCCACACCTGGTCAAGCACGTCAAGAAATTAGAGAAAGCGCAAAGGTTTGCAACAAGATTAGTCCCAGAGCTAAGGGGATTGTTCTACGAAGAAAGGTTAAGGGAAATCGGCCTGACGACACTGGAGGACAGGAGGGTCAGGGGAGACATGATAACGACATATAAAATACTGCGAGGAATTGACAAGGTGAACAAAGATAAGATGTTCCAGAGATGGGACACAGAAACAAGGAGTCACAAAGTCAAAGGGATGTTAGGAAGTATTTCTTCAGTCATAGAGTTGTCAGGAAGTGGAATAGCCTAGAAAGTGACGTAGTGGAGGTAGGAACCATACATAGTTTTAAGACGAGGTTTGATAAAGCTCATGGAGAAGGGAGAGAGAGGACCTAATAGCAATCAGTGAAGAGGCGGTGCCAGGAGCTATGAATCGACTCCTGGAACCACAATTAGGTGAGTGCACACACACAGAATAATATATATATATATATATATATATATATATATATATATATATATATATATATATATATATATATATATATATATATATAGTCGTAAGAGTCGACTAAAATGCCGGGAGCAAGGGGCTAGTAACCCCTTCTCCTGTAATACAAGTCATTATTTTTTAATATTACATTAACTAAGGCCACATATGAAAAACAATTGCCAATTAGATTATCTTTGACTCATTATTCTCGTCACTTGCTGTACATAGCCTGAGGTCTGTAACTAACTGCCTTAAATATGAAACCAGACTTCAAAGGATAAATTATTCACAATGGAATTAAGTTTAGACTTTTGTTAATTCCCTTCCACAAAGGCCTCCATGAGCATGGCGAAATCGATTTATTGGATGAACTTGCGTTGAAGAAATACAATGACGAATATCATTTTGTTTCTCAAACAAAAGTTTTAAAACCAATATTAGAAAGTGTCTGGTAAAGGAGCTTAAACAGCAGTACAGATCGGAACCAACAGATTCATCTCCCATCATAAGGAAGTGCTTGAAGTGAATCATGTTTATGGAGAAAGAAACAATATCAATGGACTATAAGACGTTGTTGGATTAAGGACAGGTTCTAAGACTCTTTGGAAGTTCACTTTTCATTTTATATGGAGATGTTAATAACATGAAAGGTAGAGTGCGTGGACAGAGACAGAGGCTACACACCAGAACATTAAATTTTTGTGTCTAAACATTCAACCATTTAGGTAGACAATGGCAAAAATCGACAAGTGGGAATAAAGACACTGGTAGCAGAGGACTTTTCAAAAAGGATTCTTTAAAGGATTCCCTTAAAGAAACAATTTAAAGGCTTAGAAGATGCTTTGCTACTACCGTCTTTATTCCTACTTGTCGGCTTTTGCCTGGATGGATGCTTGGACACAAAAATTTAATGTTCTAACGTGTAGCCCTTGTCTCTATCCATCCATTTACCAACAAATCTTACAGGAAACAGCAAACGACTTCATTGTTAATGATAGGCTATCTGAAATCTTGAGACTGCATCTGCATTCTGCACCGGATACATCAATGAACTTTCTATTTACAAATTGCTCTGAGCGGATCATCAGCTGTACGATGAGATCGTACAAGATCGTACAGTAGCGACAAGATGAAATTAAGACACATGTGCAACATCTGGGTATCTTTATTGTAGACGTTTCGCCCTCCAGTGGCTTTATCAATACAAATTCTAGGACATAATTTGAAGACAGTAGAACTATATACAGAAGATGAGGTTATCAGTCCCTCAGTCTTGGAGTTGGTGTGAACAGCACCGAAGTCGTGGAGGTTCTGGAGCAGAGGCAAGGAGGCTGGCGCTTATATACTAACGTCAGGTGGAAAGGGACGTGTAGCAGACGAGGGATTCCCCAGTGGAAGTAGGTCATACCCAAAGAGATGGGTTAGTTGTAGTAGTAGTTGTCGTAGCCGTGAAGAAGGTTATGTGCAGGTCCTCAGAATCAAGATTCCATGATGTTGCAGTGTCTGACAGGTTGTACAAGAATGGTATACAATACCCACAAGATGAAATTAAGACACATGTGCAGATGAGATCGTAAAATGTGAAATGAATGTAGAATAATGATGTAAATATCTGTGTCTGGTGGGTTCTGACAAAAAAGCCATTGTTGCCTCCGTAATCTTTTTGTTTTTTTTGTGCTACCACTCACAGGATGAGCTGCGAGAGCACGGTAAATAACTGCTCCAGCGGTGCTTAATATGAGAGCACAAATTACAAACATAAATTCATCTATCACTGTTTCATAAGTCTTATTTAAAATTAAATTTGCCCTATTATTATTATTATTATTATTATTATTATTATTATTATTATTATTATTATTATTATTTTATTATTAAATTCATTATTTAATATTAGTACCGGTAGTAGTAGTAGTAGTTGTAGTAGTGGTAGTAGTAGTAGTAGTAGTAGAAGCAGTAGTAGTAGTAGTAGAAGTAGCTCTAGGAATAGTAGTAACTCTTGTGGTAATAGTAGAAGTAGTAGTAGTAGTAATGCAACAAATGAATAACGTTTCGTAGTGACTCATGAGAAGTGCAGTGACTGATATGACAGACGCTGACTCCGTGACGTCACAAATACACTATTGGCCCGCCACCCCGGAAGGGTGATCTTACAAAAGCGACCCATGTCAGGAAGTTTTTTTTTTTTTTACCCTGACGAAAGCAACAGCAACAACAGCCAAGTGAAACGGAAGGAAGAAACCTTCAGAAGATTCAAACTGATCCATTGCTCTCTTCCCTAAGACAAAATTAGCAACGCGTGAAAGGCGAATACCAGAGGAGTTAAGGTCCACAACAAAGGCTGTCTGCAGGGAAGTATCTAATATCCTAATTGAATAGAGATCGTGGAGACAAGGATAACACAGGAGAAAGCATGGTGTTTCTTTAACTGAAAATGAACGCAGCCAGAGGTTGCTTCTTCAACCGGAGTCAATGAACGCAACCAGAGGTTGCTTCTTCGACCGACAGTCAATGAACGCAACCAGAGACAAGCATAGTAATGCAGAAAGTAAGGTGTTTCTTCTACCGACAGTCAGAACAAAAAAAAAAAAAACTGTATTGAGCTAATCTCGATTTTTCTTTATTTTTTTTCCGAGAAGATTTTCATTAGTCATTCTCAATGTTGTCCCTCGAAGACGAGTGCCTTGATGCTGGTAAAGGGCTTTTGATCCAAGGAATTTTAACTACCATTCCCAAGTTTAGCGGTTCCCAATGAATATCATGAAAATTCTCTGACTAAACCGGTTTATGATAAGTGTTATCGGCTTAACGATGAGTTTTTTCTCAAAAGGGTAAATAGGATATTTATTTACGCCTAGGAACTGGCAGCACGTGATTGGTCTTTGTCATTATGTAAATCTTGCGTAGTAATGTGTAAATCTTGCGCAATTCTATGCAAAAAATGCGCGATCCTTAGGAAAGCTCGCGTAAATCTGTGTAAATCTTGCGAAATCTTTTTGTAAAATTTGGACGAATTCTTGCACAAATCCTGCCTAATCCTGAGCACATGTTGTGTAATTCAGTTTAAATTTTGAATGTTTCTTGCGGGAATTATGCGTAAATCTTACCCGAAACCGGCGTGAATTTTGTATAATTTCTGTTTGAATCCAGCGTCAATCCTGAGTAAATTCCGGGTAAATCCTAAGCAAATACAGGGTAAATTTTGAGTAAATTCTGGATATGTTCTGAGTAAATCCAATATTGAAAGTAAATCATAGAAGCACACACGACAAAAAGCATATGTCAACACCCCATCGGTTTTCATCTCCATCTCGTTTATCGGGTTCCTGCCCTCTCTCTCTCTCTCTCTCTCTCTCTCTCTCTCTCTCTCTCTCTCTCTCTCTCTCTCTCTCTCTCTCTCTCTCACACACACACTTATCGGCTGATACGCGAAATTGACTCTGTATTAAACACACCATTGTTATTGGTTGCCTGCTGTCGTGCTGATAACAGTACCATGCTGAGTGCTGAACCAAGGTGCATTTAACATTAAAAAACAACACCAGCCTTCATAATTGTGTGTGTGTGTGTGTGTGTGTGCCAATGTTTTATATATGTGCATCATAAATATTAATCGCGATTAGAATTAACTGGCCGATTAACTGGGTAGGAGTCCAGTATTTAGCGCTGCAGTACGTCTGTGCATCGGTTCTGCGCTCTCTCTCTCTCTCGCTCTCTCTCTCTCTCTCTCTCTCTCTCTCTCTCTCTCTCTCTCTCTCTCTCTCTCTCTCTCTCTCTCTCTCTCTCTCTCTCTCTCTCTCTCTCTCTCTCTCTCTCTCAAACAAGAAAAAACACTGCAGAAGCTCAGGCAAACTAAATCAAAAGACACCTCACACGGTGTCTGCACCTCACACGGTGTCTGCACCTCACACGGTGTCTGCACCTCACACGGTGTCTGCACCTCACACGGTGTCTGCACCTCACACGGTATCTGCACCTCACACGGTATCTGCACCTCACGCGGTGTCTGCACCTCACGCGGTGTCTGCACCTCACCGGTGTCTTGCACCTCACACGGTGTTGCACCTCACACGGTGTCTGCACCTCACACGGTGTCTGCACCTCACACGGTGTCTGCACCTCACACGGTGTCTGCACCTCACACGGTGTCTGCACCTCACACGGTGTCTGCACCTCACACGGTGTCT
>WNWK01000267.1:177500-190000 GCA_009830355.1 Cherax destructor | reverse complement strand
CGCACATGCACACACACACACACACATACATACACACGCACCCAGCTGCTTAATTGTTACCTACAGTTGTCTGATTGATACCTACAGTTGCCTGATTGATACCTACCGTTGTCTGAGTGTTACCTACAGTTGTCTGATTGTTACCTGCAGCTGTCTGACTGATATCTGCAGCTGTCTGATTGGTACCTGAGACTGACTCGAGTTCACTGATTCCTCTAATGTACTGCAATAGAGAAATATGAAGTAGAATAAATGTTAATTCAATTTACATAGTTAATTATAGACAAGATGTTGAGAGGACGAAAATAAGACAGTTTGACGTGATGGTAGGTAAATCTAAAAGAGATGGAAAGAGGGTTCTAAGAACTACTGGAAGGAGGGTTCTAAGAACTACTGGAAGGAGGGTTCTAAGAACTACTGGAAGGAGGTATCTAAGAACTACTGGAAGGAGGGTTCTAAGAACTACTGGAAGGAGGGCTTTAAGAACTACTGGAAGGAGGGCTCTAAGAACTACTGGAAGGAGGGCTCTAAGAACTACTGGAAGGTGGGCTCTAAGAACTACTGGAAGGAGGGTTCTAAGAACTACTGGAAGGAGGGCTTTAAGAACTACTGGAAGGAGGGCTTTAAGAACTACTGGAAGGAGGGCTCTAAGAACTACTGGAAGGAGGGTTCTAAGAACTACTGGAAGGAGGGTTCTAAGAACTACTGGAAGGAGGGATCTAAGAACTACTGGAAGGAGGGTTTTAAGAACTACTGGAAGGAGGGCTTTAAGAACTACTGGAAGGAGGGCTCTAAGAACTACTGGAAGGAGGGCTCTAAGAACTACTGGAAGGTGGGCTCTAAGAACTACTGGAAGGAGGGTTCTAAGAACTACTGGAAGGAGGGTTCTAAGAACTACTGGAAGGAGGGATCTAAGAACTACTGGAATGAGGGTTTTAAGAACTACTGGAAGAAGGGTTCTAAGAACTACTGGAAGGAGGGCTCTAAGAACTACTGGAAGGAGGGCTTTAAGAACTACTGGAAGGAGGGCTTTAAGAACTACTGGAAGGAGGGCTTTAAGAACTACTGGAAGGAGGGCTCAAGGGAGAATTTGAGTGGTAGAGACTTGAGCATCCAGCAAACATGGCTGAAGGTATTACATCAAAAAAGAAAACTTTTTTTTTTGGGTTGAAGGGATAAGGAGGAAGAGTGTTATTTGACGCGCTGCTGGAGTGTGACCAATATAATATCACTGAAGGGACACACAGGAACTGATTTACCACCGTGGAATTGTACAGTGGGTGCGAATGGGATCCTCCTGAGAGTGCTTAAGAAAAGATACGCAATGTAGAATGTGCTTTCATTGGGATAAGGATAACGTTCAGTTCGGTGTAAAGCGAAATTTTGCTCCAACATAAGTTTTTTTTATATATACACATGTACACAAATCAGCTGTTATCCTACCATAGCTCATTTCAAAGCCCAGCTCTATCTGAGGTATATTACCACCCCCAGGATGCCACCTACACCAGTCGGCTAACACCCAGATACCTACTTGCTTCTAGGTGAAGAGGGACAGCAGGGTTTCCACCCGTACCGGGGATCGAACCACGGACACTCAGTGTGTGTGTGAGGTTAGTGCGCTACTAGCCGAGCCACAAGACACTGTTCCACAACACGGGATGCTGCCGCTAGGTGGCACACTCAACGCAATATTTTAAGTAATTGTACCCAACGCTCGAATACACTCGGGTCAAATTACTCTGTTATTTCCCCGTGTCACAGGTTTGTAGGCAGATGTGTGACTTTATTTCAGCTGAACTGTGTCTAGTCTCTTGATGTGGGTTAATACTACGCGGATAATACTAATTGAACAGTAAAAAAAAAAAAATTCTGTATTTTTAAGTTGCATTTTAAATGGCGAGTTTTATTAATCTTTGATCTCTTGGTTTTATACTTTTACGGTCGGTATATTTTTTCAGACGCTCCTCCACTTGTTGTTATTTATATTATACTAATTGTTATTGCATTTATTATTGTTGTGATTTTCATTATTGTCATTATTTTATTGTATAACTGATATTGGGGTTTCTGCTGTTGGCTATTATTATTATTATCATTGGTGTTGTTATTATTATTATTATTATTTGTTTTTAAATTTTAATATTTCTTCTTTAGTTTTAGTAACTATTTTTTTCAATACTAGTTCCACAAGACTGATATTCTCTGCAAACTGTAAAATGTATAAGGCCTTCGTTATATATGAAATATATCAATAATCTCACATTTACACAGAATTATCAATACTCAAATATTCTCTGCCTACAAGACTCGCAGCAATTTGGCACTCACTGTATACAAGGATACTATCCTTAATATCCTCTCTGCACAGGTGGATTACATCAATTATATGCGGTTATCCTTTCATCCTATAATAGGATTTACCAGTTATAACCCCTCGTCCCTTCCCAGAAACTGGACCAGTGGTAATGTCATGGAGTCATTCTCTGTGGCGGAGGCACTCCATTGCTCCCTATAATAAGCTTATGAGACTGCCAACGTTGTCGTGTGCCTAACCTATGTCGCTTAATATCTGAAAACATTAATGTTCAGAGATTCTAATGTTTAGAAACATAAGTCGGTTTAAGTTTTTTACTGCATTTAGTTATGCATTTTACTTTTTTCCAAGCTTGTCTCTTTATTTTTTTTTTTTTAGAAATGTCCACGATTTTTAACGTCTTTTACTTTTTCAAATGTCTTTTATTATTTAATTTATACTTATATAATCTTATATTTATCATATATGTTAACAACTTACGGATGGGAACTCCTTATTCATTCCTGCTATTGTTTTGCGTATTTCCATTTATATCTATATACTTACTCCCCCAGTCATATCATTGATTTTCCTGTGTCCAGGCAAACTTTTTTATCATTGCTATTCACGACTCCAGTGTAAATACGTGTTTTTATTGCCTGTTATTGTCCTCTATTTTTGCAGTGACACACAATCACGTTTTCCTCTTTCCAGCCATGATATCTCGTCTGTCACACTTCAGAGGCTCTTCACGTCTTAGAATATAACTCACACTTCCCTCTTCCCGTCTTTCCATAACTTATTCTTCCCATCTAACCATTCTTGTGTCACACTTCCCTCTTCCCGTCTTACTGTACCGTACTTTGTCACAGTGACCTTCGTCTTATCGTGCTAACACGTCCTTTGTTTTTATACAGTTCCTTCGGGGCCACCGATGATCCTGTGGGGTGGGCATGGTGCCGTTAGCGTAGTGGGCCCCCTTGTGGAGGGGGAACGAGCTCACCTCACCTGCAGGAGCATTGGTGGGAGACCTCCTCCCCAGCTCACCTGGATACGTCGAGGGCAGAGGCTATCTCCCCTCAGTTACAACGCCACAGTCGACCCTTCCACAGGTAGGACGTTTGATTTCACTGCTGGTTACTCTTTAGAAATCTAGGACTCTATGTGGCGATCCTGTGTTTTATTTTAATGGGGTTGTAATAGTGGTTTAGGTAGTCATAGGTGCTTAATCAGGGGCATTCTGCACCAGTATGGCAGTGATTGTTTTGAACACTGCTAGCACCAGTATGCCAGCCATTGTTTAATCACTACCACTTAGCATGGGTAAGCTAGTAGTTGTTTAATTGTTGACCCTCAACACCGGCTCGTTAACAGCTGCATAATCACTCTGATAAGCCCGGGTTGTGCGATTGTGAGCCAAGGCACGAACGTTCATCCACCGGTAGAGTTCAATATGTCACTGTTAATTTAAAAAATGTACATTACTTATGTTTTTAACAGAGAGCAACAACAACAATAACAATGATAATAGCTTTACTGTTAACATATCCATATGTTGTACATATGCAATCTGTAAATTACATAATTTCATGACTCATGACATCATAATGACACGACTGTAAACAACTTTTTAAACTAGCGTCCCAGGGCGCTACTCTGTGCCTTAATTAACATCGGGTTGGAATCCCACTACGTTCAGTGATCTGCTTACAGTCGTGTCATCACAATGGCTTTGAAGTGACTAGAGCTAGAGCTTGTCACAGTCATGCCGGTGAGAGATTCGTGTGTAAAAAAAAAAAAACTTCATATGTGCTCTATAGGGGAAAGCACCTGCTAACCTTCCTTTAGAAATACAACTAGTTAGGTAAGTCTAATTAGGCCAACACAAAACGGTAACAAAATTTAATTTGCACTCAAGGATAAATATCAGTTGATACACAGAAAATGATGAAAATAATTTCACCATAAACTCTTGAGAATTTATTTCATATGGAACACTAGTTTAATTAGTCAACAAATTACATTTGCATTTTATAGGGAAGTATAAATGACGGTGGATATATTCCCACCATACTGCAGAAATAACTAATTAATTAATTAATAATAATAATAATAATAATATATTATTATTATTATTATTATTATAAATGTTTCTATCAGAATCACAAGCCTACAAAATGACACGTTAAAAGATGTTTCAGTTACTTTGACTAATTTTAAACATATTTCGGCTATTAATTCCAAGTATAATATCAGTTTTTCTCTCTCATGTAAGTTTTCTTCACAACATGATGTAGACTTTTAAAGTATATACATAAAATAGTATGTTGCCAAATAAATATATATATAATGTAGAAGTTACATCCAGTACTATTTAAAATATTTATAAAATTTACCACTTTTTTTTTTATATTTTATTTAAAAGAAAACATTAATACATGTCATATTACCTTCATAGAAGATCCGCACATATGAGAAAATAGGCACATGTTATAATTATGAAGTACTATCTATGCCAATACATAATGAACGGTGCACACTTAAGGACACACCACCGTGCACTCTTCTATACCTACAATGCATATTACGTTACTACATATACAAAAAGGACTCCAAAGCCCGTCAAAATCCCTTCAAAACAATTACGTTCATACGAACGTCACTTAGTACTGAACATAATGTGAAAACTGAAATATCCTCAAAAAAAAAAAAAACATAATATAGAGATGCACTGCCTCTCTAATAAGTTCCAGACACCTTTTATACTAAATCTTCGTCTTGTCCCTTCAAAACTGCTTTTACTCTTTCGTTTACGTTTTTTTTTGTCTCTGTGCGTAACATACAGCAGTAGTCGCCCATCATATAGACATTTCATTGACCTAGTTATCTTCTCTCCATCTCCTTTATATCCTGGTGAAAACTTTCTCTTGCTCTTCACTCACAGTCTTCCAGATTTTCCGGAAAGTAGTCCAAGTGAGCATCCATTAAATGGGCTTCAAGACTCGTATTACATCGTAAGGCCTTGAAATTTTCCAATATCATGTTCACGATTTCTTTGTACTTTGGGTCCTAGTAGTTGCTAGTTGCTTAACAATGTTTTTTTATGTCATTGAACTATATCTTTGCCTCATTTTTCCAACATCAAACATATTTTTCAAAATTCCCATCCCGAAGAAAGTTTATATAACTAGCCACCCGACAAATATACACCTCCTTTGAGGTTGCCTGCCAACAATCCTGGAAATTTCTTGCGTAAAATCTTAAAACCGTCTCTATCTCGTGGTAAAGCTTTAACAAATTGCTTCATTAAGCCACGTTTTATGTGTAGTGGATGGAAGGTTTGGATCCAAAATCACTTTATTTTTGTTGTTATTGTATCCTTGTACAATACAGGAATATAAGTAGCAATCATCACTGATTTTTTTGTTTTGTTTTTATCCAAATCATTTGGAGAGAACAAAATGTACGAATTTTTTTCGTACCTTTCGTGAAAGCTTGTCTCCAGCTTTCACCCCCAAAGTATGCATACTAACCTTTTTTTTTTTCATAGTGTTCAATATTTCTGTTGACATTTAGTAGCAAATTCACCACAGATATAACAGAAACTGTCCGGACAATTAACACAGCCTCGCGTAGCCATCGTCATAGTACCAACCACAGCTATACTCCGAAATAAAACAAATATACAATAAACGTCTGTACTAAAGCAAACCACAAATGCAATACACGTCCGGACAGCGCAGAGACATGACGTCAACTGTCAGCTTCCAGCTCTCCCTCAGAACCTCTTTCCCCCAACTCACATTCATGTCAAGACATGTTATTTGACAAGGGATAGTGGCAACACTATTTTGCAGGCGATTGGACAAAAAATGTACTTGATACCCAAAAAAATGAGCATCATTCATGAAATCAGCGCATCAAAATTGATAAGAAACAACTAGCAAATCTGAAGCTAAGGAAATAACGTAGGCCTGTGAGATAATATAATACAATATCCTCTCTGATATTGAGTATTGGCTGGGATAGTCTCCGTACTGTGTTAAAAGTCTTAGTATTAATATATGTCAAAAATGAACATCTGTCGTGTTACTTCTTCACTGTGACTGATACCTCGTTAATTCTAAATTGTGACTGATGATGCCTTGTTAATTCTTCATTATGACTGATAACTGGTTAACTCTTCATTACGACTGATACCTGGTTAACTCTTCATTACGACTGATACCTGGTTAACTCTTCATTACGACTGATACCTGGTTAACTCTTCATTACGACTGATACCTGATTAACTCTTCATTACGACTGATACCTGGTTAACTCTTCATTACGACTGATACCTGGTTAACTCTTCATTACGACTGATACCTGGTCAACCTTCTATCCCGAGCCACAGTTGAAGCTTCAGACCTCTATAAGCAACACAATTATGTTTTATTAACCCAGATTAAATTAAGTCTTGAGACAATAGCTGCACATTGTGTCCTCTGAGAAGTTACTCTCTCAGGCGTAATGTAACTGCCACCTCCCACATAACACTTAGACTGTCAGATACACCCACCTAGTTGTTTAGTTGGCTAATTAGCTAAATCAGGAGAGCCTAGCGCCTAAGCATCCGTGACCGGGTACCTAGCAAACTCACAGGATTTCGGAAGTCTGATGATGCGATGCCGTACTGGATTCTACAGTTAGTTGTTGTGTATACCCTGTCTCGGGTAAATACTGACGGATGCCATGCTATAAACGGTAGGTAATAAGGAGCACCTTCTGTCAAGATTGAGCGACTGAGAATCTCGAAATTACTTCACCACTTCTCGAGTCCCCAGTGTTATAATCGCCTGCATTCGACTAAAGAAGCCTGCTGCGCAGGCGAAATGTTTTGACAATAAAGATAGTTAAGTGTTATACATGTGTCTTACTCATCAGATACCAACATAATGGAGTAAACGGCACTTAGATGCAGTGGGTACCTTTATTAACAGCAGCGTTTCGCCCGCGCAGTTGCTTCATGAAACCAGCCTTGGTGGCGGTGAGGTGATCTTGATCCTCCCCTGGGATCGAACCTGACAACTTCCCATTCCCACCTGCGGGTTTAGGGCTTTCTCCACCCTCATCGTTATAATAATATGCTCTGAAATTACTCTATAATTATGCTGAAAATGGTATAAAATACCGACAAGTTGATGATTAAGACACCTGCAACAGTTAGGTATCTTTATTGTTGAAACGTTTCGCCTACACAGTAGACTTCTTCAGTCAAATACAGAGTCAGCAAGTGTAGTAGTGAAATGAAGATTATGTAATCAGTCCGTCAACCTTGGAGAAATAGTATTTGAGGTGGTCAGTCCCTCAGCCTGGAGAAGAGTTCAGCTCCATGGTCTGGAACGATATGAAGCTGAAGCATAAGAGCGGAGTCTTAAATACTGTCGAAGGTGAGGTGGAAGATCTCGAAGACAATGAAGGAGACGGGATTCACTGGTGGAAGTAAGAAGGCAGGTCACTTTGGAATCCAACCCTTCTCACTCATAACTAGTAGTTAAGCGATGAACTGTGGAAGATGTCCTCTTCATTGTCTTCGAGATCTTCCACCTCAGCTTCGACAGTATTTAAGACTCCGTTCTCATGCTTCAGCTTCATATCGTACCAGACCATGGAGCTGAACTCTTCTCCAGGCTGAGGGACTGACCACCGCAAATACTATTTCTCCAAGGTTGATGGACTGATTACATCATTTTTATTTCACTCCTATACTTGCTGCCTCCATATTTGACTGAAGAAGCCTACTGTGTAGGCGAAACGTTTCAGCAGTAAAGATACTAACTGTTACACATATGTCTTAACCATCAACTCCATAAGTAATTATAATACTCCACCCAACATATTTTTTTCACAATTCCTTGAGAGTTCTCATTTACTTTTAGACAGCAGGTAATTTATCTGATATAATAGTAAGCAATTAGAAAAATACTAGAAACGAATACCAACTAGCACCAGGTTGAGGCCACTCTACTAGTTACTGATGTCTTCCTATAACTATTACGCCACTAACTCTGCGATAATGTACGTATGTACTAGACGCACTTCTCTTGGTGTTGAATATCACTTCTGCTGTAATATGTCTTCAAATATATCAATTTCACTAATCAATACTCACAATTTTGTTTTATCAAAATTCAGAAAAGCCTAATAATATCACCTTCATCTATCGAAGTTGTGTATCGCAAGCTGAAATTTATCTAACTTTTAGGATTTGTTCTTATAAATTATATTGCTGGAATAAAGGCACTTCTTGTGGGTGGAAATCCCAACGCATAAACAGCAAGCTCCTGAATCATTTTAAAATAAGAGAGAGAAGGCTGGTTTACATGTAAATACGACCACATATACAAAGTCAAGTCACCGCAGAATGCTTCATTTGAACCACCGCAGACTGCAGAATTATGTTGATATCCTTCCTGGCTCCTCCTCTTTTGTCCAGTAAATCAACATGAAAGAATTTCACTCGTGGAATAGGCTTGTGAGAGGAAGTATCGCGTCGAATTTCGCACGTTCACGTTAGATTACATAGACGAGGTGTGCAAGAGGATTTAGCTCTATGGGATATACACATATACTGTGTGATAAACATCTACACTACGAGGGGACGCAACTCCCTCGCTCATACTTAACTTTCCTTTTTACTTTATCTTGAAGTTATTATTTAGTCAAAATATTTATTTGTAGTCTAATAAGGTTCCATAGGTTCGATATTTCAGTCGATTTATTATCCCTTGTCATAATGGTATAAATGAACTATCTCAGATATATATATTCTTCGTCCTTTTACAAGACTTGTTTTTTATATTTTCTTAGTGGAGCAGTAATCATTTTATATTATTATTATCTCACTGGTATCAAAGCTTCACTAGTCACTGTAGACGTCTCAATCTGTATCAGCAAAAGATAAACAGTATATTCAAAAAAATTTTTTTTTTATTATTCATGATCATTAAAAAAAATGTCTTGACTTGTTATTCAGTTCTACTGTGAGTGAGATGTTTCTTTTAAATCTCGTGTATTCTCTGTTCTCTGTTTCTTTGATTCATATCCCTCTTTTGCGGCGTGGCTGTGTGCCATCCTATTTCGTATTTTTAGATTTTTACATTTTGCCACCGAAGTGGCTAGTTTATTGTGCACCGCATATCCATCCTGTGGAGGGTAGCGCAAGAGCATATGGATACACAAAAGGCCTAGGAACTAGGCCCCAAAAGGGTTACAGGTGTACATTTGGATTTATATCTACAGTTCACTTATTTGTTACAAGCAAATTTTAGAATTCGCTTAGTATATCTGGTATCTTATTTTCAATAATAATATATCTTGACATGTCACATAGGTTATTATACTGTCTATCTCTATATTCCTCAATAAGTGGACAATTAAGCACATTGCGTGCAAGACAGTGACCATATGCCTGACCACATAATTTGCATTTACTTTTGGCAGTCTCCCAAACTGCCAGAAGTACTTGTAAAAAGGGACGTGTAGCAGACGAGGGCATAGTCACTGGTAGGCGGGATTCCCCAGTGGAAGTAGGTCATACCCAAAGAGATGGGTTACTTGTAGTAGTAGTCGTAGCCGTGAAGGTTATGTACATGTCCTCAGAATCAAGATTCCATGATTAACCAAGCCTAAGCCTGACCACTACAACATCAGTCGGTCTGTCCACACTGCAAGTTGCTCCATAGACATACTTATCTACGTTCATGTTATCATAGTGGGTTATAGATCTACTCAGACTTCTAATTACATTCCTATAACATTCATTTTCATTATTAACTTCTCTCCTAATATTATTCCTTCTTCCATTTCACATTTCGCTAGCCCTTGTTTCTCGTGACTCCTGCTCCTCCGTCCCTCTGTAAAAAATATATTTTGGAAAAGTTTAATTTTTAAGGGAGTTCGGCCTATTCGGCAAGTTCGGCTTATTAAGTAATATATATATATATATATATATATATATATATATATATATATATATATATATATATATATATATATATATATAATATACTGTTTTTGATGTATCAGTAAATAAGTCTGTAAAGGTTGAGGTAACTCAAAAATAAAAAATATATGAGAAAAGAACTACCAGACAGTCGTGGAATCTGTAGTAATAAAGAAGTTTTCAAAGAAGTACAACAAAATAGAAATGTCTCAAAGTATAGAAGTGTTGCTACTTTTGTATGGGCGTGAGACATGAATTTGGAATGTTGGTACAAGGAGGAGGCTGGAGGCAGTGGAGACGTCGTGTCTGTGATCAATAAGTGGTTGTGAATACAGAGAATTTAGAATAACAAAAATTGAGAGACGGTATGAAAGTTTATAGTTCAGGGGATCAGATGAGGGGCCGTTGAGTTGGTTTTGCGATCTAAGAAAGAATGGAGCAAGATACGTTAACCAAAAGGATACATAAATTTGAGGTGAATGGGAGGAGGTGTAATGAATGTTTGAGAAAGGGTTGAACGGAGGCTGTGAAGAAGATTTTGAGAAGTAGCTAGGAAGTACAGTACCTGCATTTTGTTTGTCGGTTACGGATGTCTTCAGTGGAATATGCATGACCACTCGTACTAGCAATGCACGTAAAAAAAAGAAGAAAGCCCGGAAACCACAGCCAATACAAAAAAAAAATATTATTAACGAAATTTCAGTAACGCAATAATAAAATAATACAACACAAACGTTGAAACAGTTTCAAGGAGCAACAAGAAGAGAGCCATTGCAGCTTTCTGCTTGCGTGTGGCCAACACCTCGGAGGCTTTTATGGATACTTACACACATCATCGCTTCCGACGATTGTTGGTCCCACGAAGCCTCCCTCATCACCTCACACGACACACTCCCAAGCCTCCCTCATCACCTCACACGACACACTCCCAAGCCTCCCTCATCACCTCACACGACACAATCCCAAGCCTCCATCATCACCTCACACGACACATTCCACCTGCTCCTTGGCTTCCGTTTACTGTTTCAGTTTTCACATGTTGTTTAATAAATATAGATCTCTATGAACTACACCAGTTAGGCGAATTTTTGTGAATATAACAAAACCAACAACAATAACAACCACAACAATGACAACCACAACAATGACAATAACAAATGTTATTATTATGATGATTTTTATTATTACGACTATTATTTTATGCAACGAGGTAATTTCTAGACATTGTTACATTCTTATTTCATTTTCTTAAAAAACACGTTGGTTTACCTTGCGTTGCTGACTATGCCTGTCGACAACAGAACCAGGAGGAACCACACCGAGCCGCAGGGGTATACGATACCCCAGAACCATCGAGCGGGTATATATCCTAGTTATACCCTCCAGCTCAGTAAATATTAAGCAATCCCAATCATTCGCTTTAATAATTTTATTATTTCTCCTTCCCAGGCATATACCAGGTGGAAGCTGCCGTGAGCATCGTGGGCAGCCGCGAACTCTTGGGTAGCACCCTTTCCTGCCACGCCCGCACGCCCACGCACGCCCACCCCGACCTCCTGCAGCCCCAGACAGCCTCAGTCGTTGTCAACGTCACTCGTGGGTGTTCCTAAACTTATCTTTATTTTATGATGTTCATTTTCATACGCGATTACCAACGCCATTTTCTCAACTCTCCCTCTGAAAGATCACTTTCTGCTGTAAGTTAGGCTAAGTTACTTCAGGTTACAGTTACAGACTTATCACGTTTATATATATATATATATATATATATATATATATATATATATATTTTTTTTTTATATATATATGGGGTCCACCTCTGGTGTAAATTGTGTGTCCCATAGCCTCGGAGAAGTGGATAAAAAGGCTTCAAGGAAGAATATTTAGATGTCTTTCTGAAGCCATTTGAATATTCCACTTCCCCTACCACCCCATCTTTTATTAAATATATATAAAATTTATTTCAAGATACAATACATTGTCAAAATACATTAACAAGAATACAATAGTGAGTAAAACAACATAGATGACAACTCAGAGCTACATGTCAAATACTTCGTCCAGCTCCCCGGTAGTGAGCCGCGTGCCCAGAATACTGCAGGCATTTCCCCTCTGGATCGCAACACTGAGTCTCTGAAAGAGGAAGCTGGTCGCCCTGTGGTCCTTGGTTTCTATGATGAGGTTTCCACCCAGCTCCTTGAGAAACTTTAGAGCACA
>WNWK01000267.1:140000-175000 GCA_009830355.1 Cherax destructor | reverse complement strand
CACATCGACAGTTACAAACGGCCCAACAGTTGGCTTCAATAAACTGGTAACTAGTTTGAGGTATTTGATGTGATTAATGTATTTGAACAATGTGGAAAAGGTCCCAAATCCAAGTCATGTTTGTTGAGAAAGACAACATTCCACGTTAAATATAGTGGCATCGAAAAAAAAATAAAGAGGGAGTAAAATTACAAGAACCATGCTACCTATATACGTCTTTAGAGACGTATATAGGTAGCAAGAAATTTTAAAAAAAAATAGCAACTAGGCTTTCAAAGAAGACTTGCTCCGCTATACACAAATAACCCACACATAGAAGAGAGAAGGTTATGACGACGTTTCGGTCCGATTCGAACCATTTACAAAGTGACTTTGTAAATGGTCCAAGTCGGACCGAAACGTCGTCGTTAAGTTTCTCACTCCTGTGTGCGGGTTATTTGTGTATGGTTCCACTCACGGCATTGTTCCTTTTTGTTCTTGATCGCAATAATAACAATGAGTAAGAAAACGATTCAAGTTGCGTTAGGACCTTTAACAGAGAATAAAGGTACAATGACTTGTACTCTTCAAGAAATGGCAACTGCTCTCAGTGTTTCTATCAACTGAGTCTGCACATCCGAAATTGGAACTGTCATATTTAGTTCACGTTTCTTTCTAACAGTATTGGAAAAGGCACACTAAATACTGGAAAAATCTGCACTATGGTTTATTAAATACTTAGATAAGCTATTAATAAATCTACAGAACTAGCTGAAATATCAGACAGAATACTAAAAGTATCTAAATATCAAATCGCATATCCATTACCAGCCTATCAGTTAAAGAAGACAAGGAGCTGCGTGTCTGGAAACTGCCTCGTGTTACCCTAGTATTCATAACATGCGCCCGCAATTATCGTATCAGTTTGACATCTGTTGTGGGTAAAATAATATGTTGATAAATACGACATACGTGCAACAGCTAGGTGTCTATATTCCGATACGTTTCGCCTACACTGTAGGCTTCTTCAGCAAAATAAAGAGGAGGCAGCAGAAGCAGTCGAGACGATGTAATCAGTCCATCCACCCTCGAAGACGTTCTTTTGAGGTGGCTAGTCCCTCAGTCTGGAGAAAAGTTTTACTCTATAGTCTGGAGGTACTGTATACCATTATCAAATTCAAACTAATGTAAATTGTAATTATAGACAATGTTAAATTTCTTAAAGATAACAACTAACTAAATAATACTATTTTTTTTACACACAAAAAAGCCTAACAATAAGTGCACTGAAGTTCAGCTGTAGTTCCCACAATCATGGCAGCAACTCCCCAAAAATGTAGTGAGTCTCGAATTGCTGAAGACACAGCTGACAATCTTCAGGACTGGATTAGTGATTGGCTCTTTGGCAGAATGCAGCTGTTACTTTTAAATAGCTTAGTAACTGAAAGGAGGAAGTGTGACACGTGGGGTCCTCAGGGATCAGTCCCTGGCCCCATCAGTGACCAACTAAGCATTCACAGATATATGGAAAAGCTGGAAATAAATGGTATAAAATACCGACACAATGGAAAAATAAACACATAAGCAGTATAATGTGGTCCTTTATTGACAACGTTTCGCCCACGCAGTGGGCTTTATCGAGTCACAAACAGTGGATGATACCACTATGACCCCGCCTCCTCCTGCTTCATCTCACCTGTCTACAGTATATAAGCAACTTCTTTTTGCCTTATATTGTATTTACTTTAAGATTGATGGACTGAACACATCGACTCCAGGCCGAGGGACTGATTACCTCAAACTCCTCCTCTTATTACTACTTTCTTCTTTGTATTGGACTGATGAAGCCACTGTGTGGCGAAACGTTTCCTCAATAAAGATACCCAAGTGTTGCATATGTGTCTAATTTAACAACTTGTCGGTTCTCTGAACCATTCATCTACAAACAGATCTGTTTGTGACTCGATAAAGCCCACTGCGTGGGCGAAACGTTGTCAATAAAGGATCACATTATACTGCTTATGTGTTTATTTTTCCATATGGAAAAGCTGTTGACTTGAGCAGAAAAGTGAGTGAGGAACTTTAATGCGGACAAGTGATGTGTTTTGGTGCGACCAGCAAGCCATCAGTATTTTTGGCATCATAAGAAGAAATTTTGAACACGGAACAAACAGAACAATCGGAGCAATATTAATGCTTTACAATTTCCTTGTCAGACTTCATTTTAAAATTACAGTGTTTGTAAACAAGAGAAACTAAACACTAACACAAAGTAAAAAACTTTATGGGAAAGACTAAATTTATTTATCTCAGAAACGAAGGTTCCAGGTGACATCATATAACCTTAAAGATACTAAATATATTCAGCATACTCAAACAGGAACATCGTTCTGAAGTGCAAAGGGATACAATTACAGGAAACAAAGGTATAAAACTCTATGGCCAGTGAGTTAACTTGAATTTGGCTAAGGGGATTCAGGCAGAGCTGCGGAGTAATTCAATAGCTTTTCCACATAAATTGTTAGTATCAAAACAGTTCGATACTTAAAAGAATCAGGTGGGAAAACAGTTTGCAAATATAAGGTTTTACTAGTTACTGTATCCTACAGGCGGTAGCCACAGGCACCCTTGAAGTTTCAGACATACACTGTTGGCCACTGTCTACCCAAAACACAGAATTTAGTTGTAGACTTGATAGTGCAAACACGCTGCAGCTGGCAGGGAAGTGGCATGAATTGTTGCAACAGTTCTAGCACTCTGGCATTAGAAGTAGTTGTAACCTATGTCTTCCATCCACTTCTGTCTTTCCTATTAAATATCCATCCATGCTTTGCCATTATGGTATGAGATTTTCACTCTAGGGAAAACTTTCAAAGTCTGCTTCTTTCTGTCCTTCCCATGTTCTCTCTCTCTCGCTCTCCCTCAAATTTTAATTAAAAACTACCTTATCATTGACCAATATATTTCTTGCCTTGATAGTATCGCCGGTGGAAGTGCGGGTGGTGGGCGGTGGTGCGGGCGTGCGGGCGGGCACCATCCTGCGTCTAGTGTGTCGTGCTGCGGGCTCCCACCCACCCGCCCACCTTACCTGGTGGCGCGCCCACGCTCGCCTCCCCCATGTCACCCACGCTGTGAGTATCACGTTGTCTCTCGTTATACTGCTTAGCCACTCCCACTACCTTCCTCTACTTCTACATCCTCCCTCTACCTCCCACTCCTACAATTTCTCCCTTCCTACTACACCCCCCTCCCACTGCTATCATGTTCAGATTATTCTCGGTGTTTTTTTTTCATGCTCGTAATGTCCCGTCTTCAGTGTTCACTTATTCATATCATGGTATAAATTTTCCAGTGGTTGGAGCAACTTCACTGCTTTTTCCTGGATCTCAGACCAACATTCTATCACTCTGTCAAGACATATTTTTGAATATCCTTACGCTGGAAGTTTTCTTAGTTTACATTTATGAGTTTTTGTTCTCCCTGTTGATGGGACAGATAAATGTAAAACGAATGGATGCCTGACTGTGTCGCGCTTACCGGACGGAGGATCGAGCCTCTCCTGCTTCTTAAGATGTATGACCTACACGAATAATTTTTTCAGGTACTGTTAATATATATATATATATATATATATATATATATTATATATAATATATATATATATATATATATATATATATGTTGTGCCGAATAGGTAAAACTTGTGATTTTGGCTTAAATAGCAACGCTCTTCTTGCCGAATAGGGCAAGTTAAAATTTGTGTATGTAATAATTTCGAAACAATCATTCTGAACCTAACGAAAAAAAAAATATTTCATTGTCTTCGTTTATTATTAAATTTTTGAAAACTTATTTAAAATATATTTAGTTGGATTAGACTAATTTAAATTGTGCTTGTTATAATATGGTTAAGTAAGTTTTCTAAGATTCTTTCGGTACAAAATTATTAATTTTTACATTAACATAAAGGAAAAAAAATTTAAACGTATAAGAGAAAATTATAGAAATGACTTAATTTTAAATAAGTTCTTCCTAATTGACCAATTTTACCTATTCGGCACGACATATATAGGTATGTGTGTGTGTGTGTGTGTACTCACCTATTTGTACTCACCTATTTGCGATTGCAGGGGTCGAGACTCAGCTCCTGGCCCCGCCTCTTCACTGATCGCTACTAGTTCCTCTTTCTCCCTGCTCCATGAGCTTCATCATACCTCGTCTTAAAGCTATGTATAGTTCCTGTACTCACCTAATTGAACTCACCTAATTGTAGTTGCAGGGGTCGAGACTCAGCTTCTGGCCCCGCCTCTTCACTGACCGCTACTGGGTCTCCTCTCCCTGCTCCATGAGCTTTATCATACCTTGTCTTAAAGCTATGTATGTGTGTGTATGTGCGTACAGGTAATATTAATATGTATATAGCCCTGTTGATAGTGTGAAGAGTGTCTCATGTTATGAGAATATCTTTTGCTATAATATCTCTCTATCTCCGATCAGCCAGCAAGATCATTTCAGCCTTTTAAATCTTCCTAACTTATTTTTTTTATTAATTTTAGCACCAATTTTGTTGCATATCTTTGGACTTTTACTCATTTATTCACATGTCCTTTACGGTGTTCTCACCACAGAAATTTTTCGACTGATGTGACCTCAAGTTTAATTACTCCAAATAGGACGGTCGTTGACGGTCGATATTTATTCTAGGTAAAGTTAGATTAGGTACTGTTAGGTTAACGTAAATTATCCTATATTAAGGTACGGTTAGCCTATATTTTTTAAGTAAAATTAGATACATCTTCTGTGTGCTGTTACCCAGTTTTACGTAATCGTTATATAGTGGGAACAAAAGCCAAGTTTCTGTGTAAGTAGGAGGATGTTCTCTATGGCAAGTTATTCTTAAGTAATCTTGGTTTAAAGGTGACCATTTATATCAAGAATTAAACTCTCTCCTTTCATGGGGAGATACCTTGATGCGGGTGGGGGGTTTAATTCCTGTGTGGTGGTTACTACTCGTTACGACTTATCTGCGAGTTTAGTTAATTAAAGCTTACTAGGTTGAGCCCCTTAGCTGGTGAAACGTCGTTAAAGACTCCTGACAAAGACACTCCTCCCATCCTTCAGCGAGCGAAACGTTAAACCATATTTGACACTCATGGGATGAAAAATCGTTCAATAAAAAGGCTTACTGTGTTTTTGTGTCTTTGAGTCACCCATTGCAACCGCCATTTCTGCACATATTTTGTTCCTTACCTTTATTTACATATTTACATTTTTTCTCGAGCATCTTGTTCCTTTACTTTATCTCAAGCTCCTCAGGGTTCTTCCTAACTAAGATTTCTACCTCGTAGTCAATTTACGATTCCCTGTGATGTTTAATCCTCCCTGTTGATCTCGCTTTTCTTTGTTGCTCTTATCCTCTCTGTCTCTCTCTTTTTTTTTTTACACGAGGTTTTACAAGATTAGGCTAAGGATTCCTGACTTTCTTTACAAGCTAAGAGATGTTACCTACATCGTCTCTCTCTCTCTCTCTCTCTCTCTCTCTCTCTCTCTCTCTCTCTCTCTCTCTCTCTCTCTCTCTCTCTCTCTCTCTCAATCTCTCAAGTATCACAAACTTCTCATAGTGTTCAGTAGCCACCACTCCTCAACTCAGTAAAAGAACTATCACCACTGATTTGAGACTTAGAATTCTTCTTTGTATTTCACAACGTTTAATAATCTTTCTTTCCCAAGTTACGAGAGGAAGACTGGGATTTTAGTCCCACTTGTGAGGTACTTGAAGAAGTTTGTGTTTATTGCTGCTGAGGTGAGGGAGGGAGGGTGATGGAGGTGGGGGGTGGTTTAAGAGAGGGGAGGTGGGGTTATATGGGAGGTGGTGAAATTAAATAAGTTTATTTAAGTACAGGTACACATAAATATAGCTACACAAATCGTACATAGTAACAAATGTGTGAATTATCTAGAAGAACCCCCCAAAAAAGTCAGAAAAAGGTGACTTATTTCCATTGTTAAAGGGGGAAATAGTGTTTCGTGAGGGTAGGTGGTAGTGTGCGTGAGGATAGGAAGTAGCCTGGGTGAGGGCAGGTGATAGCCTGAGTGAGGGCAGATGGTAGCCTGGGTGAGGGCAGGTGGTAATATGGGTGAGGGCAGATGGTAGCCTGGGTGAGGGCAGGTGGTAATATGGGTGAGGGCAGGTGGTAGCCTGCACGAGGGACAGCTTCCTCACTTCTCAGCAACACTACACAACACTACTTTGCACACAACACGTAGGCATACACAAGACTTAAGTTGGCAGGTATCATCGCATTATCACTTACAGTGCGCACTTAGCGCACTTTATATGCAAACGAGCAGCCGAGACCGGAAGCGCACTTAGTCCCCATGAAGGACGAACATTCACATCTTCCGCAGAATTACCCAAAACTGCTAAAGTTTGGAAGGGGCAAAGAAAAAATTCCAAACCGCTCACTAGATGGCAGTATAAGCACCACGGGGCGCTGCTGGTGCTGAGATTATTAGACTATTTGTGAGTTTCATGTTTACTAGTCTTGGCTTGTCTTACCTCCGTCATTGTGTTCCCCGATGCCTTGAAGCTAGTAATAGGCTCTTGATTAAAGGATTTGGAGCTTCTCTCTCTTTCCTGGAATCAAACCCAATTACCCCTCACCTCACCCATTCCACATGCTCTGTATGCCCCATGCACGTTTATTGCTTCCTTTTCAATATAATAATAATAATAATAATAATAATAATAATAATAATAATAATAATAATAATAATAATAATAATAATAATTCTCTTTGTGTTTCTTCAATTTTGCTTCGAAATTCAATGTTTTTCTTCCTAATATTAAGTAGATATTTACCACTAAAAGAGACTCGTCTGTAGTGTTGCTTATTCCATTATCCCGTGTTGACAGTGTTCACCTGTGTACACTCTATCACATTTCACATGTTTTCCAGGGAAGTCGTCCGTATATGATAGGGTTCTCTCTTCATTCCATCTCTCTTCCTTTTTCCCCACCCTTTCTCTATCTCTCTTGTCTTCTTCCCCACCCTTTCTTCCCCCCTCTCTCCTCCGCTCTTCTCACCTCTTCCCTCCTTTCCTCCTCACATCGAATCCCTTCTCTCCTTTCTTTTCGCCCCTCGCCTTCCTCTCATACCTTCTTTTTACCCCAATCCCCCTTATCCTACACCTATCCCACCTCTCCATCCCTTTTCCTTACCTATGCATTAACATAAATTGTTCTCTGTGAGCCTCATGTTAATAACACCATCTTCTGTCAACACAAAGTGAAGAGATCCTTATTGAGATGCATCTATGCCACTAACTACCACTAAGAGACGTCTCTTTCTCCCGACAGGTGGAGGCAGGGGGTAATGTGACGACAGCGACTCTGACGATGGAGGTAGACAGAAGTCACAACGGGGTGACGCTGGCGTGCACGGCAGCCAACCCAGCGCTGCCCAGAGCACACCATCTTACTGACACTGTCAAACTGAACGTCATCTGTGAGTAGCAGGGAGGGAGGGAGAGGAAGTGAGGGAGGGAGAGGAAGTGAGGGAGGGAGAGGAATGGAGGGAGGGAGAGGAAGGGAGGGAGGGAGAGGAAGGGAGGGAGGGAAGGAGACAGGGAGTAAAGGGAAGGAGTGAAGAAGGGAAAGATATAAATTGTGAAGGAAGCAAAGAGATATGGAGGGAAAAGGGGAGGTATAAAAGGAAGTAGAGAATGAAGGATGTAGGTAAAGAAGCGGTGAGAGAAGGTGTGTGGGAGTGAAAGAGGAGGGAAGAAACGGCAACGAGTGACTTAGAGGAGGATGGCAAAGAGAGTGAGAAGCAGATGTCAAAGAGGGAGAGAGATGGGAAAGGGGCAAGAAAGTGATGGCATCATTGATGCCGAATCTAACTTATGAAATACAAAACAACACAAATTAAGACTTAAGCAAACCACTTGCATAATGTTCCCCTTACAGAGGAAAGCTTAAAAAAAAGGACACGAAAAAAAGGATAAAGCTAAAAGCGTGAGAGGAGACCTGGCTCCTCAAGACAGCTGGAAATATCGCTCTCTGGGAAGCTTATTAGATGACATGAGCGGAAGCTGGTGGTCTCTAACATGGCCTCTACAGTCGTCGAGGTATACAGGCTGAGTCTTTCCAGTGAGTGCCACTCAACCATCACGTACTACACGCTCGGGAAAACCCAGAATTCATCTTAAGTAAGAGGTTGGCCGTGTACCAGCAAGCATTCTTGTGTGAGACATGTGTAACCTGCTCTCAGACGAGCTAGTGCCATCTCTCAACAGCATGGCATCCTGAAATATTGCCATGGGTAATCTTGTCCTTCAGCCTCCTGGCGCTTAATAGGGCTATCTGCTGGGACCTAGCAGTGCTGCCAAGAAATCAAGGTAACATAATATAACGCAAGGGAAAAATCCTACAATGAAAAGTGAACCAGTTGGGATAAACCAGACTTGGCTACTTGAGTGACCTGCTTATTACCAGGCCTTGGACATGCACTTGTGTGTCTGGTACACAAGAGTGTACCAGACACACAAGAGAGTATCAGGGTCCAATGAAAAGTAACAACCATGTTTAATTCAGGGCTTGAGAGCACTTATGGATTCACTAAAAATATTTCAAACGTAAATCTTTTGTTGTAGAAATAGTCAACAAAGCAACAAAGGTGGCACAATCCTCATCAATTAAAACAGATATAGTCCCAGGAAGGTTATTCTAGCTACTGGAATCAGGGATGACAACACCAAACACAATGCCTACATCAGACATAGAGCCGCTAGTAAAAACGGGAAAGGAGCTCCATAAAATGAGAAGAGGATCTAAAACCTAATCAAATAAGACAGTCTAAAGCTTTAGCTCCAAAGGTATCTGCAGTAAGCATTCTCAGGCCACCTTCTGTAACCTCACTGGACTAACCAGGAGACGAAAAAGAAAGGGCTGTTTCAAATTATAGTTAATCGACAACCAAACTGCTGTGGTTAACGCGGATTGTTACTGTAGAAAGGTTGAGCATCAACGTTCAGAACACAAACACAAGTGGGAGCATCACAAGTACTTTACACACGTTACTAATGGGGAAAGAGCGGGGAAAATCTTAGCCCAGGGGATGGCAGCGTGATGCACTGAATCCAAGAATCGTTATCGAGTTGGGGCTGCCGAGGAGTACACCACAAACTTCGGCAACACTGAGGCCTTGTGCTGTCTTAAAAAAATGTATTGTGCTATGATATTCCGTTATTCTTTTCATTCAATTTTGGCTATGTCGCATTTCAAGTAAATGCAAAGACGACGTCGGTTTTTGCTGGGTCCCTAGACACGTCGATGTTCAGGGTAACGAAGAAGCTGACTCGGCCACTCGATAAAGCAATTCATGACTTCCTACTTTCTCTCAAGGGTTTATTACGTGCTCGGATTATTTTTCAGTGATCTTCCGGCAACTCCACAACCGATGGCAACAACGGTGATCCGAATTGGTCTACAATAAATTGTTTTCTCTCAAACCGTGTTTAGGTTTCTGGCCATTTACCTGCCGCTGTCGTATTTGGAAGACAGTATTTTCCCAGCTACGTATCGGAAACACCTGTTTCACTCACGGACACCTCATGGAAAAACATCCGTCACCGCTCTGCGTGGACTGTCGGGTTGCACTGTCAGTCCAACATTTCATAATAGATTGTCCAACCTAGCAGCGTGCCCACTGAAAGGCTCGACACACTAACTCTCACTGATTTCCTTGTTGAGAGTCCCACCTTTGACGCAAACTCTCCTTGATCTTTTAACAGAAATTAATTTATTACAAGAACTGTGATTTTCCTTTTATTTTTTTGCACTCTCCCCTGCCCCTACTAACCTCTGCTGTCACACACTCCTGCACTTCACGCCCTCATTACCTCTGCACATTCCTCCTATGCTATGATGGCTACACTCTCAAGAGATCAATAGAGCTCATGCATAAATTCAGCTTTGAGTGACTTCGAATGAGGAACCCATGACGAGCCCAGGAAAATGAGTTTCATTTACACATGAAATTCTGATACTAAACAGAAGTATATCACGATCTAGATGACTGTCACTAGTATGGCATATATACATTGTTATCTGAGCGATCATACCTTCCGGAACGTTCATCCGTCCACCAAAACATTCAAGAACCTGAGTAAGATATGTATACGTCATCCACATGCATAATGGATGATGTATCCGCTGGGATAACACCTATGATACCTAAGTCACACTCAGAATTCTTCCCCAAGGAATCACCTTCTTTAGCAGAGAATGTGACACAGAGAGCACCTTCACTGACCTGAAATTTGTGATGAAAAGGAACTCTTGAATTAAAATTAACATCCTGTCGTTTTAGACCAACAATTTACAGATTCCGTAAATTGCATACACGTATTAGAATCTTCCGCAGGTCAAAAAAGAAAACTATAACGTTGTATTTGGTGCTTGTGAAATAGTCACAAGTGAAGGATTCTCTCTTGAGAAGGATGTAATTATTATATAATTGGTTTAGAAAAACCGACAACGATATGAATGAAACACTTGCGCAACACTTGCGCAACACTTGCGTAATACTTGGTTATCTTAATTGTGGATAGAATGAACACATCATCTCTAGTCTGAGGGACTGATTACCTCAAACTACCACTTCACATCTTCCTCCGTTTTTCTTTGCACTGGACTGATAAAGCCAATGGTTGGCAAAACATTTCCACAGTAATGATACCCAATGGTTGCATAAGGATATAAATGCGTATTCTTCCAAGCCCGTGCTGGGAGTTGAAGTGGAGCTCACAAGGCACTAGGCACCAACCAAGATGGACTTTTACAATCTTTAAAACTTGAACCAGAAAGAAGTGAGAACGAAGAGGCGAATGTCGAGTGCCAAAAAAAAGGGTCCTCAGATTCGGAAATGTTAGCACAGTGAGCTCAGACCAGTCGTTAATTCTCACAGGTGAATACTCTCAGCCGGATAACCAACCTCCACCGGATGACTTCCATCCGATTATGCGGTAGTTTTGGTTTCTCTTCCGCAAACATATAAACAGTTGCACGATGCACATTGAAGATGTCCAGCTCAAGGGTGAACTGGCCAGTTAGAAATTTAATCTCAAATAAAATTTATTATACGCACGGGGTTTCATAGACCCCGGCATCACTTCAATCGATTCACAATCTGGAACATGCCACCACGGCCGGTTGGTGCCGCAGCAGGAAGGCTAAATCAGAGTCGATGAAGCTCTGTGACAGCTCTGCCACAAGACCCATCCCCGTGGGAGCTTTTAGATAATGTGAAGCTCTCTACCAGCAGTCAGCACGGCAGGGAAGGTCCCGTTCATCATCCCAACCTGAGGAAGCGGAAAGTAAAATAGAAGAAAAGGAGAATATTGTAAAGAGGAGAGCTTAGAAGAGAGGCAGAGACTGCCAGAGAGGAAGAGGTAAGTGAGAAAGAGTGCTGTTGGGAAGAAAATGATGCTGAGCGTGAAAGAGGGGAAGAAGATAGGAGAAAGAAAAAGAAAAGCACATAATGGAGGGGAAAAAAAGGTTACCGAGAGGGAAGAGGAAACGAGAATGGGTAGCAATCAGTGGGAGTTAGGGGAAACTTACAGGAGAGAAAGGCAGAGGAAGAAAGAAGCTAGAAAAGAAGTGAGGAATGAGAGTAAAAGAGTACATAGAAACACACACAATGGTTCATTCTAAAGTTATCTGCTGGAAACATTGAATAACTGACAGACGAGGTTAGAATAAATAAACAGAAGGCTCTCTTCCTACTATCTAGTCCCTTCATCTCGCGAGTCAGCAGGAAAAAATGTATGAGGATATATCCCCACCCTTAATTCAAAAATGTTCATTAAAACTGAGTAAGAAATGATGACTCTTGAACCTAATCATGTTGCCTTATTAGTTTTTTAGGTTCAAAGTTTATTAACTGCACGATGGTCATTAAGGCTGCACTCCACCTGTGCAATAAGATAAAGGATATTTTAGTTCCTAGGATATGAATTAAATTGAACTTCTCCGCAAGCCAGACATAAAAACTCAAGAGCTCCGAAAAAGGACTAGTAGTCCTTCTACCAATTCCTAGTAGGTCTATACTCATACCCATACCCAGCCTTATTTTTTCGTTAATACCTAGATCAAAACTCTAAATCCACCCAAATTATTTGCTCTAATGGCTCTACTTGGCAGTTTGTTCCTGTCATTCATAACTCTATTTCAGAGGAAGTTGGTTCTTATAAAATTTCTAAAAAAAAAAAAATGAAGTTGAATCTATTGTTGCGAGTTCTGGCAGAGTTAGATATTTTCAACGCCATATTTAAATTTCATTTATTCATATCTTCAATTTGTGCGTCTAAATTATATCCATCCTAATTCTCGTTGTTTCTAGAGACTGTAAGTTCATGGTTTTAAATTTTAGTATTCTTTGATTCACTGTTCTTACAGAAGAATGCAAGTTACAGTTACGTGGCTGGAACAAATCATGTAAAAACCACAACAATGAAATGGAAGTAGACAATATTACGGCTCAAAAAAAAAAAGTGTTCTATAGTTTACTGTTCTTAAGTTTAGTGATTTCAAGTTAGATGTTTTAAACTTCGCTGTTCTTAAGTTTTGTGTTGTATAGTTCACTGTTCCTAAGATCAGTGATCTCATGTTCAGTGTTCTGAAGTTCACTCTTCTTGAGTTCAGTGTTCTTAAGTTCCGTGCTCTTAATCTGTATTCGTGGAAAGGATTCCTCATTTAGGAAAAATCTTTGTCATCTTTCTCTGTATCAGAAGGACTTGATACAGTATCTGGAACACAGTCAAGAACACAGTACCTGACACAGTATTAGGAATAAATTCGGTACTGATACAAAAACAGGAATAAGGTTACGAATACATTCCTTGATAAGAATTCTTCAATACCGAGCGTCTTTTATTTACCGAGGAAAACCTTTAGAGTAATTTATTTTGAAGGTGGCGTCTTGTTTGTTAGGAGAAGTGGAAAGATTTCTCCTGACGGGAGTTTTACTCATTGGCTGACCCATCTGGCTGTGCTTCTGGTCACTCATGCGACCAAAGCCGTCCGCTGGCTTCCCGTCAGAAACCAGTAAAAAAAAAAAAAAAAGAGATAAGTATCGCGTCATGAGATGTGATGGTAGGTGTTACACCACATAAATAACACACTGGATCACCACACAGTTAGGACCCGACCTTTTTCCCATCAGCGGTTTTTCGTATTTTTTTTATTTTTCGATATTTTTTGTTGGTATGTCTATGTTTATTATTCGTTAATAAAGAGAGAGATACAGACAGAGACAGACAGAGACAGAGACAGACTGACGGACAGATATACAGACAGATAGACAGACATACACAGATAAACACACGGTAAGAGCAGACTAACTCAAGAGATGAAAGAATAAGCCAACAAGCAGCATACAGGGCAGAGAGAAACCGCAACAGATGAGACGAGGAAAGAGGAAACAGGAAGCCGAAAAACTGAGAGGACAGAGATGAGGAAGAGAGCAAGGGAAGGAAAAAAATAAATAAATAAAAATCCGGAAGGCGGCAGGAGAAACTCGAGCAATAAAGCGGAAGAAAGGAGCCAGAAGCGCCAACAGAAAATGAGGATGCAGTAGCGGGGACGCACCCATAACTAAACTAAACTTCCAGCACCATGCCACTGTGTCGGACCCCATGGCATCCGGATGCCGCGCCAAGAGGTCCCCTCTCATAAAAGCCACCTACCTTACTTCTCCACTTCCTTATCGTCTTCCTCCTCCTATTCCTCCTCCTACTCCTCCTCCTCCTCTTTATGCTCTGCCTCCGTGATTGCGTTTCTACTCTCCCAGAGGCGCCTTCTCGCACAGGCCACCGTGCAAAATAGTGTTGGAAGAGGGTTTTAAATTAGGATATAAATTCCGGAGAGGGGAGAACGTCGAGCGTGTTACTGACGAAACGATAAACACAGTCATCTATCTTCCAAGATGTTTTGTATGAGTCGGAGATGCTGTGTATGAGGTGGGGGATGTGGTGTATGGGTGGTAGATCCTATATGCGAAGTGGGGGAAGTTGCGCATCAGTGAGGGATGCTGCGTATGAGGTGGAGGAAGTTGTTAATAAGTGAAGAAAGTTGTGTGAGAGGTTTAGGATGTTTTGTATGAGGTGAGCATGTTATGTATGAGGTGGCATGATGTGTATGAGGTAGGAGATGTTGTGTATGAATAAGGGATGTTGAGCATGAGTGAGTGACATTGTGTATGAGTGAAGAATGATGTATATGGGTGAAGCACGGTGCGAATGAGAGGGAGATGTTTTTATATTAGTAAGGGATTGTGTGTATGGGTGAGGGATGTTGTTTATGAGTGAGGAATGTTGTGTATGAGGTGGGAGAAGGTGTGTTTGATATGGGAGATGCTGTGTATGAGTAGTGGATGTTGGGTAAGTGATAGGAATGTTATGTATGAGGGGGGATGCTGTGTGTGTGAGTGAGAGATACTGTGTATGAGTGTGATGTTGTGTATGAGTGAGAAATTCTGTGTATGAGTGGTGAAGTGTGAATAAGTGGAGATGTTCTGTATAAGTGGAGGATGTTTTGTATTACTGGGGGATGTTGTGTATAAATGGAGGATGCTGTGTACGAATGGGGGATGCTGTGTATGAGTGGGGGATGTTGTATATGAGTGGAGGATGCTTCATATGAATAGGGGATGCTGTGTATGAGTGGGGAATGCTGCATATGAGTGGGTAATGCTATGTATGAATGAGGAATATGGTGGATGAGTAAGGGACGCTGAGTATGAGTGAGGTATGCAGTGTATGAGCGGGGGATTCTGAGCATGAGTTGCATGTGTGTGACTGGAGGATGTTGTGTGTGAGAGAAGGATGTTGTATATGAGTTGCGGATGTTGTACATGAGTGGTGAATATTGTGTATGAGTTAGAGATGTTGTGTATGAGTGAGAGATATGCATGAGTGGGGAATGCTGTGTATCAGTGAGTGATGCTATGTATGAGTGGGGATATTGTGTGTGAGTGGGGAATGCTATGTATGAGTGAAAGGTGTTGTGTATGAGTGAGAGATGTGTATAAGTGGGATTGTGTGTATAAGTGGGGAATGTAGAGTATGAGTGGTGATTTATGTGTATGAATGGAGTATGCCGTGTATGGGTGTGGAATGCTGTGTATGAGTGAAGGATGTTGTGTATGAGTGAGAAATGTTGTATATGACTGGGATGTTGTATATTGGTAAAAGATTTTGTGTATGAGTGAGAGAAGTTGTATATGAGTAGGGAATGTCGAGTATGAGGCAGAATATGCTGTGTATGAGTAGGGATGTTGTGCGGGAGTCTAAGATGTTGTGAATGCGTGAGGGAAGTTGTGTAAAATTGGGAGGTGCTGTGTATGAAGTAGAGGATGATATGAATGAGTGGAAGATGCTGTGTATGAGCGAGGGGTGTTGAATATGAGTGAGGGATGTTGTGAATGAGTAGATGATGATCCGAATGAATGGTTGTTTGTAAAAAGGATGGCCCAGGTGGTAGCAGGTCCTTCGCTTCCAGCTTCATTTTCATCTTTCTGTTTATTCATTTATATTCGTTCATTGCGACTTAAACTGAGTTAATAGACTATGAGGCTTTGAGGGAGATAAGGATAAATTTCCTGCGGAAGCCACTGAGCTGGGGAAATAGACATTAGGTTCGCAGAAGGTGCCACTGACTGAGACATAATCAATTGTTTCCGGATTTTATATTAACACATCGGCCGTTTCCCACCGAGGCAGAGTGACCATATTAAAATATATATATATATATATATATATATATATATATATATATATATATATATATATATATATATATATATATATATATATATATATATATATGTATATGCAAAACAATCGCAGACAGGCGATCTTAACAATGCAAGACAAGCCACGGGGGGTGGAAATCTTTAGCTCAAGGACTTTTACACTTCTCAGTGCGTCATCAGGAGCTGTGCAATGTTGCAAGGGAAACAACAGGAGAAATAGGGTAAGTTTTCAGAGTATGGTAGTGCGGTGGCACCAGCCATTCTCTGTCTGAGGGAGACCCAGCGGAATGCCAACCACACACCGGTTCCCCCACACCCCACCCCATATGGGGTCGGATGAAGTAGGCCTTACAGTTTGTAGATAACATGAGGTAAAATAACTAGAAGATAGTTAATAGCCAGCCCTAAGCTTCTAACCACTGGAAACAGGTCATGTGACGAAAAAAGTTACATTACAATAGTGGATCATTTACATTCCTTCATTTACATCCTTCTAACTAATGAAATTGAGGGAATAAATCGCATTTTGTCAACCGGTGTCGCAGAACCTTCCAGAATATTCAGGAAATATTCTCAGTGTCAGTTAATATGACTGTGTGAATTCTCCTATTCAGACTTTCTTTCTTATAATAACTAGGCTATTCTTAATTTTAACACCAATCCAATCATTATTATCAACTATCATCCGCTAATGTCATCATTATCGTTAAAATATTACTAACAACCTGATTCAGTAAACCACTAAACTAACTGCAATCACTATGTTGCAGTCAACTATGTGTACCTTGTACCACTGTACCTAGACGGGTTAGGACCTCAATAGGTCACTCTACATTTATTTTGGGGTATCCTAGGATGATCGCACATGTGCCCCCATATCTAAATGAACCCACATACCTACTTCCTTACTACAGATGTTATATCGCTCAGGTTGCAGACTGTATTGCAGCACACTACCTAGAGCACCTGTAGCATTACGATACCTGTATGCAGTAGTAGCAGAGTGTGTTATACCGACGGTCATGGCAGACAACATATTAAATATCGACTTTCGCGACGGACAATTATCTTGAGCTAAAGATTTCCACCCCTGTGGCTTGCCTTGTATATATATATATATATATATATATATATATATATATATATATATATATATATATATATATATATATCCAAACACTGATCTCTGGCCGACGGAGACTCGAACCTACGAACCTCATGACAAGGTACGCAGTGCTTTACCGACCGTACCACACTGGTCCAATACCTTGGCATCCAGCTTTCGCTAGACGTTATTCCAAGGCAGCCAGCTTTCAGGCAGGAAGGCTTACAGCTTTCATCTCATCCCCTGCATGCATCGACACAACTAGAGATTTTTACAATGCTAGGAATTCGCAAGAGCAGGCGAAATATTCACAAACACTGATCTCTGGCCGACGGAGACTCGAACCTACGAACCTCATGACAAGGTACGCAGTGCTTTACCGACCGTACCACACTGGTCCAATACCTTGGCATCCAGCTTTCGCTAGACGTTATTCCAAGGCAGCCAGCTTTCAGGCAGGAAGGCTTACAGCTTTCATCTCATCCCCTGCATGCATCGACACAACTAGAGATTTTTACAATGCTAGGAATTCGCAAGAGCAGGCGAAATATTCACAAACACTGATCTCTGGCCGACGGAGACTCGAACCTACGAACCTCATGACAAGGTACGCAGTGCTTTACCGACCGTACCACACTGGTCCAATACCTTGGCATCCAGCTTTCGCTAGACGTTATTCCAAGGCAGCCAGCTTTCAGGCAGGAAGGCTTACAGCTTTTCATCTCATCCCCTGCATGCATCGACACAACTAGAGATTTTTACAATGCTAGGAATTCGCAAGAGCAGGCGAAATATTCACAAACACTGATCTCTGGCCGACGGAGACTCGAACCTACGAACCTCATGACAAGGTACGCAGTGCTTTACCGACCGTACCACACTGGTCCAATACCTTGGCATCCAGCTTTCGCTAGACGTTATTCCAAGGCAGCCAGCTTTCAGGCAGGAAGGCTTACAGCTTTTCATCTCATCCCCTGCATGCATCGACACAACTAGAGATTTTTACAATGCTAGGAATTCGCAAGAGCAGGCGAAATATTCACAAACACTGATCTCTGGCCGACGGAGACTCGAACCTACGAACCTCATGACAAGGTACGCAGTGCTTTACCGACCGTACCACACTGGTCCAATACCTTGGCATCCAGCTTTCGCTAGACGTTATTCCAAGGCAGCCAGCTTTCAGGCAGGAAGGCTTACAGCTTTTCATCTCATCCCCTGCATGCATCGACACAACTAGAGATTTTTACAATGCTAGGAATTCGCAAGAGCAGGCGAAATATTCACAAACACTGATCTCTGGCCGACGGAGACTCGAACCTACGAACCTCATGACAAGGTACGCAGTGCTTTACCGACCGTACCACACTGGTACGGTCTAGCGAAAGCTGGATGCCAAGGTATTGGACCAGTGTGGTACGGTCGGTAAAGCACTGCGGACCTTGTCATGAGGTTCGTAGGTTCGAGTCTCCGTCGGCCAGAGATCAGTGTTTGTGAATATTTCGCCTGTCTTGCAAAATTTCCCACATATATATATATATATATATACGTATATATGGGTCTATGAAAGATGAGGTGAGCCATAGAATTGATAAGGAAAAGAAGGTGAGTGGTGCACTGAGGAGTCTGTGTAGACGTAGGACATTATCCATGGAAGGAAAGAGAGGGAATGTATGAGAGTATAATGGTAAAAACGCTCTTTTATGGGTTCGAAGCATTGGTGTGAATGTTGCAACAAGGAGAAGGCTGGAGGCAGTGGAGATGAGTCTGAGGAAAATATGTGGTGTGATTGTTATGCAGAGAATCCGTAGCCTGGAGATTAGAAGGAGGTACGGGGTTTCTAAAAGTATTATCCAGAGGGCTGAGAAGGGTTTGTTAAGGTAGTTCGAATATTTAGAGAGGATGAAACACAATAGAATGACTTGGAGGGCATATAAATTTGTAGTAGAAGGAAGGCAGGATAGGGGTCGTCCTAGGAAAGGTTGGAGAGAGCAGTGCAAAGGTTTTGTGTGCGAGGGGTTTAGACTTTCAGCAAGCATGCGTGAGTGTGTTAGACAGGAGTGGAGGTAAATGTTTTTTTGACTTGACGTGCTGTTGGAGTGTGAGCAAGGTAACATTTATGAAGAGATTTAGGGAAAAACGGTTAGCCGTACTTGAGTCCTGGAAGTTGGAAATGCAGGGCCTGCACTCTGAATGAGAGGTGGAGATATGTCGCAGTTTTTAATTGTAATGTCGGCACGTGTGGGAAACGGCCCGGCCAGTGTGTTAATATATATATATATATATATATATATATATATATATATATATATATATATATATATATATATATATATATATATATATATATATATATATATAATGCTCTCACGTTTCTGGACTTTTCAAAACATTCTGACAAATGCTTGAGAGGTCATAATTATGCTGGCAGGAAAGCCAATAAGAAAGGCTCAGTTTCAATTACGTTCTCAAACTCTGCAGAGTGAGTTAATTATCCTGCAGTTTATGCAGATGAAGGAATAAGAAAATTTTTGTCACTGGTCTAAATCGTGGCGTTGAATTTTTTTTTTTTTGAGTTATGATGTGAGTGTTTTAATGGATTTTATCCCTCGGACATGGAATACGTAGATTTAAAAATCTCTCTCTCTTTCTTTCTCTCTCTCTCTCTTTATCTCTCTCTCTTTTTATCTCTCTCTCTCTCTTTATCTCTCTCTCTCTCTCTCTCTCTCTCTCTCTCTCTCTCTCTCTCTCTCTCTCTCTCTCTCTCTCTCTCTCTCTCTCGTGTCAATGAGAGGCAGAGCAGTAACATTTTACAAATAATCTGATCATATTTCTCAAAAAAAAAAAATGTGCTCGGAGAATTTGTTGCTGTTCGTAAATTACATTTACAAACGTTATGTTTAAAAAAAAATATCTCATATATAGCATGTTAAGAATTTGTAAACCGCCTATGAGAAAGTAATCTGTAAATTTTGTTACGTAAACTAACGTATTAGCATTAATTACTTCGTTGATACGTGGATTGATTGTTATTGCTATTAAATTTATTATTTTTAGTATTATAATAATAATAATATATTAATATTAATACCATTAGTAGTAGTAGGAGTAGTAGTAGTAGTCTCGGAGATACATGTCGTCGATGTCTATCGGCCACACCACCGAGCTGCCAGTTGTAATCCGTCACTGACGCTCTCTCGCCAGACCCCCCAATCGTTCATCTGTCCATGGGTCGTCCGCTGGACCCCGGGAGCATCAAGGAGGGCGACGACGTGTACTTCGAGTGCAACATCGTCTCTAACCCGGCCTACCAGCGGGTCGACTGGTACCACAATGTGAGTATCAGCTTCATTCCCCCAACCTCGTTTATTGTTTTTATTTTTTTAGGTCACACTTGGTACATCGTGAATCCGGATTGGCGAGTTGTGGATCCGTGTTCGTTTTCTGTGACCCCATACGACGCGAATCCCAGTCATATGAGGACCCACTCAGAGGGTCATGATTTAGAAAACTGATAAGTTGACGAGTGAAACACTTGTGCAACAATTGAGTATCTTTACTGTGGCAACGTTTTGCTAGCCACTGGCTGGCGAAACGTTTCCACAATAAATATACCCAAATGTTGTACAAGTGTCTCAGTCATCAACAAATTATCACAGTTTTGCGTCAAACTTACTCAACTGGGCTTCGGTGTTTCCTGCCACAACTGTGTTCCTAAGCCCCGTTATGTATCTCGTCCTCGTGATGATTCTGTAGTTTCAAATCCCCCTTACTGGCTAATAGTATGATCAGTCAGGCTGTTCTGTTGATCTCGTAGCTTGATATAGGGCGTAGGATGATAAGGCATTTATCATCCTTCATGGTGGGTGCTTTAATTCTTGATCCAAAGAACTGAAGCCATCCTTCCCTCCCTTTAATAAACTTGATTGCCTCCTATTCCTCAATTTTGGTAGGTTCTCTCCGGGTTTAGCGCCTCCCCCTGAATATAATAATATTAACAATAATAATAGTAAATAATAAGAATAATAAGAATAAGAATAATATTAATAACAAAAACAAAAACAACAAAATCAACAATACTGCTGTTACTACTCCTAATACCAACACCAACAACAACAACAATAATAATAATAATAATAATAATAATAATAATAATAATAATAATAATGTGGCTCTGATCTCATCTTTGTACTGTTGGTCCTATCTCTTCGCACTTTATCTTAGCAATATGTTCCTGATCCTAATATGGCGTTCTGGACCCCACTTACATGTCTTTGATTTTCCCTATGTGTCTTTAATCCCTAATGTGTGCTATAGTTCCCATTAATGTGCCCCTGATATTATACACCTGATCCTGTGTGCCATATTTCGCCTATGTTTCCCATCCTAATAATGTATCCCCGATCTCACCTATGTATCTCTGAGCCCAATAATGAGGTCCGATCCCACTAATGAGTCCCTGATCCCAGTCATATTCTCGGGATTCCAACTGTGTGTCACTGCTTCAGGCTATGTGTATCTGGACTCCTCGTATTTCTCCGTAATTTAAATACGTGGTTTGGGATCTCAAAAATAAACGTAATTGTCGGAAAATATTTCCAAGTCAGCAATTCAATAATGTTTAAAATAAACAGTTGTATATTTCCGATTAAACTAAGTATTTATTTTCTATAAAACGTCCACAATTCTTAGAGATTATTACAATGTTTCTCGAGAATTGTGATATTTTGCGAATGATGCTGATCTAAAAGTGTATTTTTGTCATGAATATGTTTTAAATATTGTGGGTTCAAGTACCTGCTTAATTACTATTTTTTTATATACTCATAGTTACAGAAACAGTTATATTAACGGTGTTTAGTTTTTCAGTAGTTGTATAGTGAGAGGAGCAGACCTGTGATAGTGGTGGCCGTCTGCAGTGTATAGTTTGTATTTTTTTTTTTTTTTTTTTTTTGAGGTTGTATGAGATGGTGTATTGGTGATTGTTATGAAAACAAAGACACAAGCTAGAGAATAAGGCTTATTGGATCAACGTTTCTCTCTGTGTAGGGCTTTATCAAGTCATGTCTTGATAGAGCTCCTCAAGGAGGGAGAAACGTTGTCCAGGTGCTTGTTCCAGCAACCTGTCTTTTTCTTCCCTCCTCGCAAGTTCCATCTCACCAATCTTCCACTCTACTATGTGTGAAGAAAAGCTTTCTTGTTTCTTCACTGCACTTTTCTTCTATTTCCTTTTGTGGCCCTTTGTTCTTTCTCCAGTCTTACTTCGTTGCTTACTTTTCCTGACCTTTATTCAGTCTTACTTCGTTGCTTACTTTTCCTGACCTTTCTTCAGTCTTTCTTTATAACTCATTCTTAGTTTTAGTACCATCTGTATCATATTTGTTTTTAAATATTTATATTGTTTTTTTTTCCTCGAGAGCTGAGGCCACCTTACGAGTACATATATAATGTCTGTTGAAAATTATATTTTCAGCATTTAGCCATGCATGCATGTGTGTGTGTGTGTGTGTGTGTGTATGTGTGTGTGTGTGTGTATGTGTGTGTTTGTGTTTTGTATGTGTGTGTACCTTTGTGTGCGTGTGTTTAACTCTTTGTACTTATATATACCTGTATGTACGTGTAAGTGCATGTACCTATGTGTGTGTGCGTTTACGTGTGTGTGTGTGCGTATACCTTTGTGTGTGCGTATACCTTTGTGTGTGCGTATACCTGCATGTGAGTTTACGTGTACTGGGTGGCCAGGTGAATATGATAATGAGTCTGCATAGCGGGCAAGTTTAGGGATATTAGAGTTGCCTCCTCCCCCTCCTCTCTTCTCTCTCTCTCTCTCTCTCTCTCTCTCTCTCTCTCTCTCTCTCTCTCTCTCTCTCTCTCTCTCTCTCTCTCTCTCTCTCTCTCTCTCTCTCTCTCTCTCTCTCTCTCTCTCTCTCTCTCTCTTTAATACTGATTATCTAATTGAGGTTAGAATCAGAGTTACTGTCGTTGTTTCACCAGAGTAATTATGCAACCCCGGACCCCAGCTCATCAAAGCCTGACTCTGGCAAAAACTTTGTTAGACTTATTTATCATTTGTTATTGCATTTCTGTGCAACGGTTAGCCCGTGAGGATCATTCAGCGCAAAGAATGGTGGAGGCTCGATCCTCGGTCTCTTAATCGCGGGACTATCTCGCGGTTCTCATTGCCGCATGAAACTTAGTGTTAAAATCAGAGTCAGCTCTAGGCTTGATATTTCTTCCAGTTACTTGAGTTGATTTATCTTATGCCTTTATCATGTTAGAACCTGTTTTAAACACGTTTCATTCGAAGATTCGAGAGGTGCTAAATCCGCGTGGGTCATAGAGCGCAAAAGATGTCACATAATCGGATTTGGTCACAAGAAGGGAAGGATAGGTTTAATATTTTGAATCAAGAGCCCTTCACGCCGACGTATGTTCCTGAGAACTGTACACCTGAATGACTTTTGGTGGCTGCCCGTCGTGTGGGATAATTGCTGCCTTCGAATTTTCCACGAACGTGGCCAGGTGGGGGACTTTGAGAACATTTGTACATAACATCAAGACGAGCAATATCTGTCGACTGACGAAACATCCGAGGAAGCTGCGAGAAATAAATCGTCTTGTACGGTTCTCCACGTTGTCCGGAAGCTTGAGATGGAATAAGAGACAGGCAATCCAAGAGCACTATTGATATATACTCAAAGCTCTCGGCAACTTATGTCTCATAAGTTGCCGAGAGATAGTACTGAATGTTTCTTCGTCTCTCAAAGATTATATATTGATGTCCAGTCCCTGGACTTGTTATTGAATGTGCAATTTTTTTGACTATCTGTTACACGATGAATCTGGTATATATAATAAAGCTTTTTAACTAAACTTATTGTTAAGTACTAAGTATCTTATATTATTTTTTTTTGCACTACCTCAAGTGAGTAACATGATGCTGCCTGGAGAACAACATTGTATGAGTTTTCTTAGAAACAAATACAGTCTGCTATTGGTTGTCCCGGGTCGACGTAGCTGTAAGTTGGTGAAGGATTTACCTTAGAGCAGTGGACATCTACTCTCTTGTTAAGTAAATGTTAAAGTGCAGTCATCTGCGTAGGTTGTTGAAGTAAATATTGGAAAGACGTGAACCATACACACTCCCTTGTGGTACGCCAACTATCCTTATTTTACTATTTCACTTTCTTCTGACACCGTCCTCAGCGTCGGTTTTTTAATTCTTATAATTTTAATCCTATTTTCCCTATTTTAACTTAGGTTGGGTTAACTTAGGTTGGGTTAACTTAGGTTAGGTTAAGTTGGGTTATATTAGGCTATAAAACGTATATTAAAATTAGAATTAAGTAAATTATAAATAAAAGCCACGCTGTGCTTCATGACGAGGTGGCCCAGAAAAAAAATGGGCAACGCTCACATTTATATTATTCGTGGAGCGAGAATGCGCGAAGTAGCGAGTGGCCTACAGACGTTGCTCCAGTAATTAAAAACTATCCTAAGAGATTGACCTGGAAGATGGTAGTTCTTTGCTCGTCTGGAAAAGATATCTTCCGACGCGACTCTTAAAAACATGATGACCCACGCGGTGTTTAAGGAACCATGAGTGTGCCTGTGATGGGCTTCCGCCCCATTAAAACGAAACAACATATTTTGTCCTTGTACTGTATACTTGAAGGCAGGCACTCGTATGTTAGTCTTCAAGGCAGTCATTCGTACGTTAGTCTTCAAGGTAGCCACTCGTACGTTAGTCTTCAAGGTAGCCACTCGCACGTTAGTCTTCAAGGTAGCCACTCGCACGTTAGTCTTCAAGGTAGTCACTCGTACGTTAGTCTTCAAGGTAGTCACTCTTATTTTATTCAAGGAAGTCACTCGTGTGTTATTCTCAAGGTAGTCACTTATATGTTATCCTTAAGGATAGTCACTCAGACGTTATCCTTGGAGGTAGTCACTGATATGTTGTCCTTGATGGTTGTCTCTCAAATGTTATTCTTGAAAATAGTCACTAATGTTATCATTTGAGGTATTCACTAATATGTTATCACTGCAGGTTGTCACTGAGGAGTAAAGTGGACCCAGAGATTCCTAAAGCTGTTTGCTGGTACGTCTCACTGTCTTGAGGGTGGTAGATTCTATCCCTCCCCATCCTCCAACTAGTGGCCCCTAACACCTTTCCAGTTGCAACACAAGAACTGGTGTTGGTCTCCATCCTTCCTCAACCGGTGCAGGGAACAGTGGTGTTGGTCTCCATCCTTCCTCAACCGGTGCAGGGAACAGTGGTGTTGGTCTCCATCCTTCCTCAACCGGTGCAGGGAACAGTGGTGTTGGTCTCCATCCTTCCTCAACCGGTGCAGGGAACAGTGGTGTTGGTCTCCATCCATCCTTAACCGGTGCAGGGAACAGTGGTGTTGGTCTCCATCCCTTAAAATCTTTGAACCAGCGAACCCTTAACGCCTTTCTTGGTTGGGTTTCAGGGTGTGTTGGTGGGCCACAACGTGACCTCCGGGGTGGTGGTCAGTGGGCTGAGTCTGGTGTTGCGACACCTGCGACGGGAACACTCCGGCTCCTACACCTGTGGTGCCGCCAACCCTGAGGGCTACAACACCAGCAATGCCGTCACTCTCTCCGTCAGGCGTGAGTTGTTTACCTCTACAACTCTCTCTCTCTCTCTCTCTCTCTCTCTCTCTCTCTCTCTCTCTCTCTCTCTCTCTCTCTCTCTCTCTCTCTCTCTTCCTCTCTTCATCTTCTCTCTTCTCTCAAAAAAATATAAACAAAATGTAATTAAAATTTTTCTTTCTACTTTCATTCATTTTCGACAAACAAAAAACAACAGGAAATTTAATTAAAAATTTCATACGTATATTCTACATATATGTCTTATTTTTAGAATATATACAATATATAAATATATATATATATATATATATATATATTTATAATATATATATATATTATATATATATAGATACAGAGATATATACAGATAGAGATATATATATTATGTTTTTAATTTATTATATATATTCTCACAGACGTAGAAGATTTTAAAGAGGAGAAAAGACAGATAGAAGAGCATATATTCGACTTGAAAATTCTTTAGAGAGTAAGGAAGGTACAAACCAGTGTCCTGAAGAGTGTGGTTAATGGTTGTGAATTGTATGCGGAAGGGTGACTCATGAAAAGGAGGTAGTGGTATTTTGAAGGGTGGCTTTTGGTGGAAGATACCAGCTTAGCTATGTTGGATATTTTTTCTTCTTCTTAACTGTCTTTCTTTCTTATTCTTTTTCGCTAAATGTTTTTAAGAGTCTCTTTCATTTATATTCTGGTCTCATCTCTCAAGATAAAATTTGTATATTTCACGTGGCTTAGAGTTTTTATTTTTGATTCCCATCAAATTCCTCTGTATTTTTCAGACCAACAAGTTTTCATGTATATAGTTCTCCCAGGTATCCCCACGTCTTCCCGTTCCTTTTATTATCCCCCCCCCCACACACACACGAAAAAACGCACACATGCACTCGCGCACTAGCGGGTGAGAATGTTTACTCATAAATGGGTGAGTGAGTACACACTCGCGCGTGCAAGAGCACACATAAATCAAGATTATGCTTTGTGTATGCAGGACATGTTTTCCTGAGCTTCCCTCGTACTTGTCACCCCTGATATCCTCTTGTCTGTAAACTTTTTTTCAGTTTCACACCTGACTAACTCAAAGAACTCTATCTGCATATTAAAAAATGGCAACCTTGACTGCAAAATTATATTGTTTGTCTTTAAGTCAAGAGTATATTCGAGTTCATGTTAATGATGCTGTTGAATTTTTGAGATGTAAATTCTCCAAAACTTATCCAAACTTTGTTGTATCTTTTCAAACTGTCCTAAGTCCTATTGAACTTTGTGTTTCCAGAACGTATTTTTTCCTATGAAGATACTTTTTACAGGCAAGTTTATGGTATGCCCATGGGGTCCCCTCTCCCCCATCCTCTTTCTTGTTTCGGCCAACATACTGTTTATATGCAAAATTTTAAGAGCAAACTTGTCAGTACTATAGTAGACTTTCATATTACGTGGCTTCACAACAATAATGATGCTATAAATTACACACATATGCAACACTTGGGTATCTTTATTGAGGAAACGTTTCGCCACACAGTGGCTTCATCAGTCCAATACAAAGTAGAAAAGTGTAAGGAGAGGAGGAGTTTGAGGTAATCAGTCCCTCGGCCTGGAGTCGATGAGTTCAGTCCATCAATCTTGTAGGAAGTACAGCACAAGGCCGTAGAGGTGGCTTATATACTGTAGTCAGGTGAGGCGAAGCAGCAGGAGGCGGGGTCATAGTGGTACCATCCACTAGTTGAAGTAGGTCTTCGTCCAAAGGTTGGACAAGTGTTGAAGAATTCGTTTGTATCAAAATCCCAAGATGTTGCTGTGTCAGACAGGGTGTAGATGAATGGTTCAGAGAACCGACAAGTCTAATTTATAACTTGTCGGTTCTCTGAACCATTCATCTACATTAATGATGCTATTTTTCTTTCCTCATCTGTAATGCGAATCAGGTTTTAAATCAACTTGATTCCCTGAGTCATCCTATTATTTAAACTTCAATGTGAATAAATTGCTCATTTACCTTTTCTGGACACCAAATAATAATAATAATAATAATAATAATAATAAATTCACACAAAGAATTTCATTTTTCAGTTCTTAGATTTGACATCGGTGTCAGTCGCAGGTTTTTAGATCAGATTAATAATGTTTTATTACACTTTCTCAAAATTACGCTACAAAATAGTTAATGAATGCTCATCATGTATCGGCTATAGGAATCTTTGGGGAAGATAAGGAGAGAGAATAAACTAATTCGTGTCTTCGTTATGAAGATAAGCTTCACTCTATCAGCAATAAATTTTAAACTGATGAGTCAAATGACATTAACCATAGTCTGTATCATCATCATCATCATCATCATCATCATCATCATCATCATTTATCTATAATTACTGATAAAAAAAAAGTGATATTCTGGCAGAAATGTTCAAGGTCACGGAATAAAGTTCATTAAGGTTAAGCAGTGCTCATTTTGTTTTAATCTGATTATGACGACTCAAGGCGCCGTGTGGGCACGAACACTCACCTGTACATTCCAGGTGGCTCAGTGGTATCATAGCTGCCTGATGTTTTGCGAGATCCAGTTCTCACCCACCTGACTTCAGGCTTTAGAAGTTTATGACAAATCATTTATATGAATGACGGACAGATTACATACATACATGACACAAACTCATACGTGTGTGTGTGTGTGTGTGTGTGTGTGTGTGTGCGTGCGTGCGTGTGCGTGCCTGCGTGCGCGGGCGCAGGATAACCACAGCGTATATCACACAAAACAACTAATTTATACGAAACTCCGTAGCATTTAAAAAAAAAAAATTGTCGCTGTCTCTCTCTCTCTCTAAAATTTCTGAACCACGTCCCAAGCCCAGAAAACTCTCTCATATCAGAAATGAAAAGTTAGCTGAGGTCGTAACTTTACGCCTCCATAAGGACTCAGAGAAAGTTGGTCTGACTCACGAAGAAGAACTCCACCACCGAATTGCTTTCCTCTTCTTACAATGACTGCTTTCACTTTTTAAGTTTTGGAAAGGGATTCACTTGCCTACCGACCCCCAAGATGCTTTCTATTTACAATTGATTTTGCGGTTGTTTATATATATATATATTTTTTTTTTTTTTTTATTAACACATCGGCCGATTCCCACCAAGGCAGGGTGGCCCGAAAAAGAAAAACTTTCATCATCATTCACTCCATCACTGTCTTGCCAGAAGGGTGCTTTACACTACAGTTATAAAACTGCAACATTTACACCCCTCCTTCAGAGTGCCGGCACTGTACTTCCCATCTCCAGAACTCAAGTCCGGCCTGCCGGTTTCCCTGAATCCCTTCATAAATGTTACTTTGCTCACACTCCAACAGCACGTCAAGTATTAAAAACCATATGCCTCCATTCACTCCTATCAAATACGCTCACACATGCTTGCTGGAAATCCAAGCCCCTCGCACACAAAACTTCCTTTACCCCCTCCCTCCAACCTTTCCTAGGCCGACCCCTACCCCGCCTTCCCTCCACTACAGATTTATACACTCTCGAAGTCACTCTGTCTCGTTCCATTCTCTCTACATGTCCAAACCACCTCAACAACCCCTCCTCAGCTCTCTGGACAATCGTTTTGGTAATCCTGCACCTCCTCCTAATTTCCAAACTCCGAATTCTCTGCATTATATTCACACCACACATTGACCTCAGACATGACATCTCCACTGCCTCCAGCCTTCTCCTCGTTGCAACATTCATCACCCATGCTTCACACCCATATAAGAGCGTTGGTATAACTATACTCTCATACATTCCCCTCTTTACTTCCATGGACAAGGTTCTTTGTCTCCACAGACTCCGAAGTGCTCCACTCACCCTTTTCCCCTCATCAATTCTATGATTCACCTCATCCTTCATAGACCCATCCGCCGACATGTCCACTCCCAAATATCTGAATACATTCACCACCTCCATACTCTCTCCCTCCAATCTGATATCCAATCTTTCGTCACCTATTCTTTTGTTATTCTCATCACCTTACTCTTTCCTATATTCACTTTCAATTTTCTTCTTTTACACACCCTACCAAATTCATCCACCAACCTCTGCAGCTTCTCTTCAGAATCTCCCAAAAGCACAGTGTCATCAGCAAAAGCAACTGTGACAACTCCCACTTTGTATTTGCTTCTTTATCTTTTAGCCCAACACCTCTTGCCAAGACCCTCGCATTCACTTCTCTTACAACCCCATCTATAAATATATTGAACAACCACGGTGACATCACACATCCTTGTCTAAGGCCCACTTTTACTGGGAAATAGTCCCTTCCCTCCTACACACTCTAACCTGAGCCTCACTATCCTCATAAAAACTCTTCACTGCTTTCAGTAACCTTCCTCCTATTCCATACACCTGCAACATCTGCCACATTGCCCCCTATCTACCCTATCATACGCCTTTTCCAAATCCATAAATGCCACAAAAACATCTTTACCCTTATCCAAATACTGTTCACCTATATGTTTCACTGTAAACACTTGGTCTACACACCCCCTACCTTTCCTAAAGCCCCCTTGTTCATCTGCTATCCTGCTTTCTGTTTTACTCTTAATTCTTTCAATAATAACTCTACCATACACTTTACCAGGTACACTCAACAGACTTATTCCCCTATAATTTTTGCACTCTCTTTTGTCCCCTTTGCCTTTATACAAAGGAACAATACACGCTCTCTGCCAATCCCTAGGTACCTTACCCTCTTCCATACATTTATTAAATAATAGCACCAACCACTCCAAAATTATATCCCCACCTGCTTTTAACATTTCTATCTTTATCCTATCAATCCCAGCTGCCTTACCCCCTTTCATTCTACCCACTGCCTCACGAACTTCCCCTACACCCACAACTGGCTCTTCCACACTCCTACAAGATGTTATTCCTCCTTGCCCTACACACGAAATCACAGCTTCCCTGTCTTCATCAACATTTAACAAATCCTCAAAATATTCTCTCCATCTTCCCGATACCTCTAACTCTCCATTTAATAACTCTCCTCTCTATTTTTAACTGTCAAATCCATTTGTTCTCTAGGCTTCCTCAACTATTAATCTCATTCCAAAACTTTTCTTATTTTCAACAAAATTTGCTGATAACATCTCACCCACTCTCTCATCTGCTCTCTTTTTACATTGCTTCACCACTCTTTTAACCTCTCTTTTCTCTCCATATACTCTTCCCTCCTTGCATCACTTCTACTTTGTAAAAACCTCTCATATGCTAACTTTTTCTCCCTTACTACTCTCTTTACATCATCATTCCACCAATCGCTCCTCTTCCCTCCGCACCCACTCGCCTGTAACCACAAACTTCTGCTGAACACTCTAACACTACATTTTTAAATCTACCCCATACATTTTCGACCCCATTGCCTACACTCTCACTAGCCCATCTATCCTCCAATAGTTGTTTATATCTTACCCTAACTGCCTCCTCTTTTAGTTTATAAACCTTCACCTCTCTTTTACTTACTGATTCTATTTTCCTTGTATCCCATCTACCTTTTACTCCCACTGTAGCTATAACTAAAAAGTGATCTGATATATCTGTAGCCCCTCTATAAACATGTACATCCTGAAGTCTACTCAACAGTCTTTTATCTATCAATACATAGTCCAACAAACTACTGTCATTACGCCCTACATCATATCTTGTATACTTATTTATCCTTTTTTTCTTAAAATATGTATTACCTATAACTAAACCCCTTTCTATACAAAGTTCAATCAAAGGGCTCCCATTATCATATATATATATATATATATATATATATATATATATATATATATATATATATATATATATATATATATATATATATGTCGTGCCGAATAGGTAAAATTTGCTATTTTGGCCTAAATAGCAACGCTCTTCTTGCCGAATAAGGCAAGCGAAAATTGATGTATGCAATAATTTCGCAAAAATAATTCTGAACCTATCGAAAAAAATATATTTCATTGTGTTTGTTTATTATTAAATTATTATAAACTTATCTAAAACATGTTTAGTTGGATTAGGCTAAATTAAATTGCACTTGTTATAATAAAGTTAGGTAAGTTTTCTAAGGTCCTTTTGGAACAAAATTATTAATTTTTACAATAACGTAAATGAAAAAAATGTATATTTAAATACATAAGAGAAAGTTTCAGAAAGGACCTAATTTTAAATGAGTTCTTTCCTAATTGACCAATTTTACCTATTCGGCACGACAGAATATATATATATATATATATATATATATATATATATATATATATATATATATATATATATATATATATATATATATATATATATAATTGAGATAGACTGGCCTGCGTGACGTTGTTTCTTGGGGAAGTGAATTCGTTCGGTGGTGGCACTTGAGCAGGCTTCTGGAATGAATTTTGCTCGTTAGGCGGGGGTCCACTGTATATATATATAGGAGGCATTTACCTGAAACCTAAAAGGAGGCTTCAGTCACCAGACAAAATTCAAACTGAAAATTTTGTGTTATTGCAAGTACAGTGCAACCGCCCAGGGAGGTACTACCGTCCTGCCAAGTGAGTGTAAAACGAAAGCCTGTATTTGTTTTACATGATGGTAGGATTGCTGGTGTCTTTTTTCTGTCTCATAAAAATGCATGATTTCAGGTATGTCTTGTTACTTCTACTTACACTTAGGTCACACTACACATTCATGTACAAGCATATATATATACACACCCCTCTGGGTTTTCTTCTATTTTCTTACTATTTCTTGTTCTTATTTCCTCTTATCTCCATGGGGAAGTGGAACAGAATTCTTCCTCCGTAAGCCATGCGTGTCGTAAGAGGCGATTAAAATGCCGGGAGCAAGGGGCTAGTAACCCCTTCTTCTGTGTATATTACTAATTGTAAAATGAGAAACTTTCGTTTTTCCTTTTGGGCCACCCCGCCTTGGTGGGAAACGGCCGACGTGTTGAAAGAAAGAATATATAATTGAATTATTATAGTCATAATCATAATTTTTAAAGAGGTGGACCGGTAAGCCAGCTAAAGGCCTCGGTCAGACGACCAAAAGCTCCAGCTGCGGGTCATCATATGGCTAAGACCCTCGTCAAGAAACACTTGTCCTGTTTCCTGAAAAATCTTGCACAACTTAAACTAACCTCGTTGCTTATGATTTTCAATTGATGTTGCAGTTGTTGATTTTATTTACAATTGATGTTGCAGTTGGCAGTTGTGCTATTGATTTACAGTTGAAGTTGCAGTTATTGATTTTGAATTACATTTGATATTAATCTTGTTATCTTCCTCCATCAGTCTAGGATGCGCTAGTTATCTTGCTGCACCAGTCTAGGATGCGATAGTTATCTTGCTGCATCAGTCTAGGATGCGATAGTTATCTTGCTGCATCAGTCTAGGATGCGATAGTTATCTTGCTGCACCAGTCTAGGATGCACTAGTTATCTTGCTGCACCAGTCTAGGATGCACTAGTTATCTTGCTGCACCAGTCTAGGATGCGCTAGTTATCTTGCTGCATCAGTCTAGGATGCACTAGTTATCTTCTTGCACCAGTCTAGGATGCGATAGTTATCTTGCTGCATCAGTCTAGGATGCGATAGTTATCTTGCTGCACCAGTCTAGGATGCACTAGCTATCTTGCTGCACCAGTCTAGGATGCACTAGTTATCTTGCTGCACCAGTCTAGGATGCGCTAGTTATCTTGCTGCACCAGTCTAGGATGCACTAGTTATCTTCTTGCACCTGGCCAGGGCCAGCTTTTTATTTTGCTTCACCAGGCCAGGGTGAGCTCGTTATCTTTCTCCCATAAACATTACGCCTTCTGATGCTCTCCAGGCATGCAATTCCTTTCGCTAGGCACTAAAGACTTACTCGTGGCACAGTCCTTGGCTCCATGGTATTGTATTATACATAATTTATCAAATTCTACTTACTAAAGGCTTAGTAATGCAAGTATCGTTTATATCCAGAAATAGCAATATACAATATATATATATATATATATATATATATATATATATATATATATATATATATATATATATATATATATATATATATATATATATATATATATATTTTGTCGTGCCGATTAGGTAAAACTTGCTATTTTGGCTTAAATAGCAACGCTCTTCTTGCCATATAAGACAAGCGAAATTTTGTGTATGCAATAATTTCGCAAAAAACATTCTGAACCCAACGAAAAAATATATTTGATTGTGTTTGTTTATTATTAAATTAATGTTAACGTATCTAAAATATATTTAGTTGGGTTAGGCTAAATTAAATTGCGCTTGTTGTAATAAGGTTAGGTAGGTTTTCAAAGTTTCTTTTGGTACAAAATTATAAATTTTTACATTAACGTAAATAAAAAAAAATATATCTTTAAACGTATAAGAGAAAATATTAGAAAGGACTTAATTTTAAATGAGTTCTTGCTAATTGACCAGTTTTACCTAATCGGCACGACATATATATATATATATATATATATATATATATATATATATATATATATATTTTTACTATTATTAATAGACAGAATACATTGGCAGAAAACACAAAACATGAACATAAGAACATAAATACATTGGTACAATATATAAAAGATTATGAATCTCTTCCAGCTCCTCCGAAGCCGAACGCGAGGACAGTACGCAGCATGCATTTCCCCTCTGGATGGCCACGCTGAGGCGCTGGAACATGAGAGTGGCTGCTCTTGGGTCCCTGGTGGTGTCGATGAGTCTGGAACCCAGTTATTTAAGGAAACGTGTTGCATTTTTTCCCCATGATCCCAAGGTCTCTGATCCCACTGGGACAAATTGATACTGTTGGCTTATGTCCCTGTACTTGCCGATCTTGTACTCCTCCCTGTGGTCAGCAGCTCCTCCCTGTCGCCTGACACTGTGATGGATGTAGGTGTCAGCCAGTGTCGACACACAAGTATAGTCCCATGCTAAGAGCTTGCCATTCTTCCAAGGATAGATGGTGATCCCGTCGGGGCGGTTTGCTGGGTTGTGGGCATTATTGGCTGCTAGTGATCGAGGCTCTCTCTCGGCTGGGCATCCAGCTGCAGCAAGGGTTCTCTTTATGATGTCGTTGACTTCATTGTGTCTTGCATGCCTAGCCCTTGGTTTTGGAACAGTTAAGACCATGTAGACCATATTGGTCGGCTTGCGCATCGCCGCAAATACACATATATTCCGTATGAATAGGGGCAGCAAGGCGCAGAGCCACTGCAATACGAAGGATCTTAGGGTCGAGGCGTGTTCCATGGCCGAAATGGGAACTGTTTGGAGGAAGTCCCCAGAGTGAGTTGCACTCACAGCTAGGAGACGGGCAGTCTCCCTGTCTGATGTTACAGCCCTAAGCATATTGGCAAGTATCTTTTCAGTGATGGGGCCGTCCCAGCTTGACTGTTTGTAGGCCAGTTCTTCACTAGGTTTTGGTGTTGGAGCAGCAAGAGTC
>WNWK01000267.1:130000-135000 GCA_009830355.1 Cherax destructor | reverse complement strand
GTGATTGTCAGTAGTTGTTGTAGCGATGTTAGTGATTGTTGTAGCAGTTATTAGTGATTGCTTTAGTAATGTTAGTATTTGTTGTAGTATTGGTAGTTATAGTGATACGAGTTTATATATATATATATATATATATATATATATATATATATATATATATATATATATATTTTATAATATATGATATATATATGGCCAGGGAGATATAACATCTTTTGGGAGTGAAGAAGAGCAAGATGTGAGGCATTACGTAGAATGAAAGGGGGTAAAGCAGCTGGAACTGATGGGATCATGACAGAAATGTTAATAGCAGAAGGGATATAATGTTGGAGTGATTGGTATTTTTGTTTAATATTTGTATGAAAGAGGGGAAGGTACCTAGGGATTGGCAGAGAATGTATATAGTTCCTTTATATAAAGGGAAGAGGGACAAAAGATATTGTAAAAATTATAGGGGAATAAGTTTACTGAGTATACCAGGTAAAGTGTATGGTAGGGTTATTATTAAAAGAATTAGAGGTAAGACAAAGAGCAGGATTGCAGATGAGCAAGGCGACTTTAGAATGGGTAGGGGATGTGTAGATCAAGTGTTTACAATGAAGCATATAAGTGAACAGTATTTAGATAAAAGTAGGGAAGTTTTCAATACAATTATGGATTTAGAAAAGGCATATGATGGAGTGGATAAGGAATCAATGTGGCAGATGTTGCAAGTGTATGGAATAGGTAGTATTGCATACACTTGCAACATCTGGTTCAGGTTAGGCTCAGGTTAGGGTGTGTAGGAGAGAGAGAGATTACTTCCCAGTAAAAGTAGGTCTTAGACAGGGATATGTAATGTCACCATGGTTGTTTAACGTATTTATAGATGGGGTTGTAAAAGAAGTAAATGCTAGGGTGTTGGGGAGAGGGGTGAGATTAAATTATGGGAAATCAAATACAAAATGGGAGTTGACACAGTTACTTTTTGCTGATGATACTGTGATGTTGAGGGATTCTAAAGAAAAGTTGCAAAGGTTAGTGGACGAGTTTAGGAGGGTGTGTAAAGGTAGAAAGCTGAAAGTGAACATAGATAAGAGTAAGGTGATGAGGGTATCAAATGATTTAGATAAAGGAAAATTGTATATCACATTGGAGAGAGGGATTATGGAAGAAGTGAATGTTTTCAGATATTTGGGAGTTGACTTGTTAGCGGATGGGTTTATGAAGGATGAGGTTAACCATAGAATTGATGAAGAAAAAAAGGTGAGTAGTGCGTTGAGGTATCTGTAGAGACAAAAAATGTTATCCATGGAGGCAAAGAAGGGAATGCACGATATCATAGTGGTTCCAACACTCTTATATGGGTGTGAAGCATGGGTTGTAAATGCTACAGCGAGGAGGCGGCTGGTGGCAGTGGAGATGCCCTGTCTAAGGGCAATGTGTGGTGTAAATATTATGCAGAGAATTCGTAGTGTGGAAATTAGGAGGAGGTGTGAAGTTACTAAAAGCATTAGTCAAAGGGCTGAAGAGGGATTGTTGAGATAGTTTGGTCATTTAGAGAGAATGGAACAAAGTAGAATGATTTGGAGAGCGTATAAATCTGTAATGGATGGAAGGGGGGTATGGGTCGTCCCCGAAAAGGTTGGAAGGAGGGTGTAAAGGAGGTTTAGTGGGCGAGGGGCTTGGACTTCCAGCAAGCATGTGTGAGCGTGTTAGATAGGAGTGAATGAAGACAAATGGTTTTTGGGACCTGACGAGCTGTTGGAGTATGAGCAGGGTAATATTTTGTGAAGGGATTCAGGAAAACCAGTTAACCGGACTTGAGTCCTGGAAATGTACTTTAAAGGAGGGGTTTGGAATATTGGCAGTTTGGAGTGACATCTGAAGTATCGTATCTGAGCGCCTCTGCAAAGACAGTGATTATGTATGAGTGACGGTGAAAGTGTTGAGTTATGATGAAAGTTTTTTTCTTTCTTTTTGAGTCACCCTGCCTTGGTGGGAAGCGGCCGACGTGTTATATATATATATATATATATATATATATATATATATATATATATATATATATATATATATATATATATATATATATATATATATATATATATATATATATGTCGTGCCGATTAGGTAAAACTGGTCAATTAGCAAGAACTCATCTAAAATTAAGTCCTTTCTAAAATTTTCTCTTATACATTTAAAGATATATTTTTTTTCATTTATGTTAATGTAAGAATTTATAATTTTGTACCAAGAGAAACTTTGAAAACCTACCTAACCTTATTACAACAAGCGCAATTTAATTTAGCCTAACCCAACTAAATATATTTTAGATACGTTAACATTAATTTAATAATAAACAAACACAATGAAATATATTTTTTTCGTTATGTTCAGAATGATTTTGGCGAAATTATTGCATACACAAATTTTCACTTGTCTTATATGGCAAGGTGAGCGTTGCTATTTAAGCCAAAATCGCAAGTTTTACCTAATCGGCACGACATATATATATATATATATATATATATATATATATATATATATATATATATATATATATATATATATATATAATGGTATATTATTATTATTATTATAATATTCGTTATGCAGTATATATTTATACTAATTCAAACTCATATTTACAATACATTTATCAGACTCGGAATGGGGGTTGTTGGGCGTGCCACCCTTGCTGGGAGTCCTGGTGGGCGTGGGCGGCATGTTGCTGATCCTGCTGGTGACGGGCGTGGTCATAGCCAAATACACTTGGCGCTCCCAGCCGCCCACGCACGTGCACACACTCGTCATGACACCCACCACGTCAAACCCCGACGCCGACACCTACGATCCTGACGTCGTCTCGGCCCTCCGTCGCCCCGCCGATAATCTGGACGTCCTTCCACCGGCCAGTTACGCTCACAAGGCCGCATCAGCGAAGTCGCACGCACACAGGCAGGCTGTGGTACGCACTCACGCCCAGGGGCAGGGCGGGGCACGCACACACGCCCAGAGCGTGACTAAGGCATATGTTAACAGACGAGGCAACAGGAACCGGTCGCTCACAAGGGGGTTCTGTCTCCACAGACAGGTTAGACCCGACACCTGCCTTCCCGGTGGAGAGTTTATGAAAATTAGGATTCATCTTAACTATATCCAGGAACTATACAGATGATAACTAATAATAATTGCAATATGAATGGCTAATTCCACTTCAAATAAGAATGATAATACTGAAGAGTTTGTGATGATGATGAACTTAATGATAGCAATAATCTACGGGGGTATGATAATAATAAGTGCAATAATAATAGTTTATTACAATAAAAATTAATAATGATATTGATTATATTTATGATAATGATGATAAATAGTAAAAGTATGTATAATGATTATTTTCGTTAATGTCTAAAATGATATTACTGTTGCTGTTATTACTTCAAGCAATAATAATTGTGATAATTTTATCATTTATATGGATTAGTGTTACTTATGATATTCTAATATTCGTGTAATAATCCCACACAGGATAGTCCCTACCATGACTCTGACAGCGAAGATTCTGAGGACTCAGACTCAGATTCTACCTTCACCGACCTGACGGCCGCAGGGCGAGCAGCTGCCTCACTGCCGCCTGCGGTTATGTGCAGCAACTCCCTCCCGCGTAGAGCCAAGACAGAGTTCCACCAGTTAACGTCTTCCCCGCTGGACCTGCAGATACATTCATGCCAGAGATCACAGCTGGTAGCTGCCTCCAATGGCATCATACAGAGAGTTCCTTGCTTCTCGAGGAATCCTCGGCGACCCCTGACAGAATCCTCAGAGAAGCTGCGCCACATAACGTCCTCCGCCGAAGAGCTTCATCCCCTTATTTTCTCCGGAGATTTCCGCCAGTTACTGTCCTCTGGGGATCTGCGGCACTTATCGTTTTCCGGCACTGAGCTGAGAATGATGAATTCCACGGGAACATGGCCGCCTCTGAGCTCTTCTTCCGGGGAGATGAGACTTCCTTTGTCATCCTCTGCAACGATGCAGTCACTGGCCACCGAGGAACTGCGAATTCTACCTTCATCGTCATCATCCTCTACCTGGGACACACAGACGATGTCATCTTTTAGCCAGATGCTGCCTTGTCATCAGCAGTTACCATCGCTGCCGCCATGTGCAGGGATGCAGTCACAAACATGTCACGAAGAACAACAGCATCACCTGTCTTGTGAAGCGCTACTTTCACAATCGTCTCAAGAGAAGATTCTACCTCAAAAATTGCATGGGGAGGTGCAACTCAGAACTCCTGGGTCAGATCTGCAGTCACGATCCTTTTATTCAAAGCATCAGCAACACTCGCCGTTCTCGGATCCGCAGACAAATCCTTACAGCACAGAGTCTCAACCACAGCCACGGTACTCACAGCTTCAGCAACCCCCGTTGTTTCCACAGACTCTACCAGCAACGTCTTCTTCAGAGTTCTGCACGTTGCCGATTTGCTCTGAGCGCCAGACAGCGATGTCATTTATAGAGCCTCAGCCACGACCATCATGTCTAAAGCAAAAATCATTGCCGCCATCTCTCTCTTACCAGGAAATTGAACCCACAATGTCACTTCTAGAACTGCAGCCTCCTACACCAAAAGAAGAGTTACAACCGCTGCTGCCTCTGGTAGAACTCCAGCCACCTCCCTCCTTCAGAAGCCCACCACCCAGAGAACTCTGCACTGCTCTTATCGCCGATTCTTGCAACCTAACTCCAGAGCTTCACGCGGGAGGGATGCCGTCATGCGCTTCAGTGACCTGCTGTTCTCCTGCCTTGAATAAAACGGTAACGTCAGTCACTGCTTCTAATGATGTACAGTCACTGGAACATCCTTCTCAGTCGGAAACTTCAATTTCTTCTAATAAGAGTCAACACTCATTACCCACGTTCTCATCGATGCAAAAGCTCGTCAGATTTTCTGAAGAAAAGTCCACATTTTCTGAAGGGAATCATCCGTATCTCTGTAATAATGATAATAAACT